>NC_069412.1:8096951-8116173 GCF_026875155.1 Cherax quadricarinatus | reverse complement strand
ATGCGGGGGGTTAAACAGTTTGACGCCCCTGCATTATTGTGTTGTCTCTTAGCGTACTCTTGGTGCCCCTGCTTTTCATTGGGAGAATGTTACATCTCCTGTTGAGTCTTTTGCATTCGTAGGGAGAGATTTTCTTGTGCAAGTGTGGTACTACTCCATCTACGGTTTTCCAAGTGTATATTACGTATATTTCTCGCCTTTGTTCCAGGGAATACAAATCAAAGAATATCAACCATGAACATCAAAATGGTATACAATACCGACAGGTTGTTAGGTAAGACACATATGCAACAGTTAGACAACTTTATTCCGAAACGTTTCGCCTACACTGTAGGCTTCTTCAGTCGAATACAGAAAATAGGCAGGAACAGTAGAGATGTGAAGACGATGTAATCAGTCCATCACCCTTGTAGTTGTAGAATTTGAGGTTGTCAGTCCCTCGGCCTGGAGAAGTTCAGTTCCATAGTCAGGAACTATCTGAAGATCAAGCGACAGTGCGGAGACTTAAATACTGTCGGAAGGAGAGGTGCAGAGTAGTAGTAGTAGTAGTAGTAGTGAGAATGTAACCACTGAGAGGTCATGACCTCTCAGTGGTTACATTCTCACTATTACTACTACTACTACTACTCTGCACCTCTCCTTCCGACAGTATTTAAGTCTCCGCACTGTCGCTTGATCTTCAGATAGTTCCTGACTATGGAACTGAACTTCTCCAGGCCGAGGGACTGACAACCTCAAATTCTACAACTACAAGGGTGATGGACTGATTACATCGTCTTCACATCTCTACTGTTCCTGCCTATTTTCTGTATTCGACTGAAGAAGCCTACTGTGTAGGCAAAACGTTTCGGAATAAAGTTGTACGCGAAAGCAGAATGAGAGTTACAGAGCAATGATGGACATACTAGCTGAGATGTCCAGAAGAGCCCACATGGGAAAGGCAAAGTTACTAATTATGGTGTGTTTCAACCACAAGAAGATTGAGTTGGATAACCTAGAGCCACATGAGGAACCAGACACGTTTAGGGCTAAGATGCTGAAGGCATCACTGGACACTACTACTGAGAGAGAAGAGGATGAACCAGTAAGGCTGGACTTTGTATTCACCTTGAGTAACTCCAGCATTGGTGATATCGCATATGAAAGAAACCTTGGCACTAGTGATCACATGGTCCTGAGCTTTGAATACATTGTAAAATTAACAATGGAGAGTGAAGCAGCACTAGAAGGGCAGGAGAAGCAAAAATCCAAGAAAAGGGACTACATAGGCATGAGCTAATTCCTGCACGAGGTACAGTGGGGGAAGAGAACTGGAGCAAAAGAGAGTAAATAAAATGATGGGACACTTGGCCACAAAGTGCAGGGAGGCAGAGGAGAAGTTCGTACCTACTGTCAACAAAAACAATGGGAAATGCAGAATGAGCCCATGGTTAAGATAAGATAAGATTTCGTTCGGATTTTTAACCCCGGAGGGTTAGCCACCCAGGATAACCCAAGAAAGTCAGTGCGTCATCGAGGACTGTCTAACTTATTTCCATTGGGGTCCTTAATCTTGTCCCCCAGGATGCGACCCACACCAGTCGACTAACACCCAGGTACCTATTTGCTGCTAGGTGAACAGGACAACAGGTGTAAGGAAACGTGTCGAAATGTTTCCACCCGCCGGGAATCGAACCCGGGTCCTCCGTGTGTGAAGCGGAAGCTTTAGCCACCAGGCCACCGGTTCACTTAAATGTGTTGATAGGCCATGGCTAAGCGTGCTTAACCATGGAAAATGTATAGAAACAATGGAGCAAGAAAAATTAAGATTTGAGCCGAACAGCCAGAATTGAATATGCATGCATGAGAAGGAAGGTCCAGCAGGAATTTGAGAATGACTCATCACTGAAAGCTAAGTCTGACTCAAAACTGTTGAACAGCAAAATAAGGAGGAAAACAACAGTCAACGACCAGGTAATCTGGTTGAGGACAGGATGGAAGATCACAAGAAATGACCAGGGAGTATGTGAGGAGATCAACACGTAATTTAAGGGTTGCATTTTCAATGGGGTCGTAAGGTAAACTGACAAGTGCTAGACACACTACACACAACCAAGGAGGAGGTGAAAAGACTGCTAAGTGAACTAGATACCGCGAAGTCGGGGGTCCCATGCAACATCTCTCCATGGGTCCTGAGAGAGGGAGCAAAGGCATGGTGCATGCCACTAACAACAATCTTCGATACATCTGTAGAAACAGGGTAACTGCCTGTGGTGTTGAAGACAGCAAATACAGTATCAATTTTATAGGAACCAGTGGAATTTTCAAATGAGAGGAATGAACAGAGAGAGAGAGGAGGGGGGGAAGTCAGTCAAATCTGTGACTAAAGTCAGTTATAACAACGACTTATAAATCATCAAGAATAGTAACAGTAACAACAATAAATAAATAAGGAACACCATTGCAAAGTGGCCAAATAAGATCGCGAGAGCAGTGCAGAATTATCATGTGAGGTCTTCAACCACATGAAAGTAGATTGGAAGAATGTAGAGTCATGTGATGGAACACAAAAATAGAGAACTATGTTGACGGAAAACTTGGTGCCAACATGAGAAGAAGGAAAGAACCACCGTGACGGGACCTGGTATTCACCCAAAGCAATTTTGACATAGCTGACATAGAATACAAGATGGCCCTCGGAACTAGCAATTGCCCAGTACTTACTTTCGATTATCTTGTGTTATTATCACAACTGAAACTTGAACACAACACAATGTCAAGAAAACCACTCAAATATTATGACCACCGATTAAAAGCCTAAATACTTCTCTTCTGTTTGTGGGTTTGGTGTAAATTGTTCCAGCAAATTTATTATAAGTTTCATTCGATTTTGGCTTAATAAACATTGGATTACTTACAGGTTGTCAAAAAGCGGCTTTAGAGGCGAATTTTTAGGAAAGGCGATACCAGCAACGTCCATATACAGAACTTCTGAACTCTCTTTCAATGTACATTTTTTCACTGGTCCATCTATCAGAAAAAAAAGATTGTTTCAGTACCGACAAGATAATGACTCTTAAAGATCATGCTAATAGGTTTTGAATGTTGCATTCGTAATATGTTAGAATGATATATTCATGACATGTAAAAACAAAATATGTAAGAGTCGAAATGATGCAATTTTCATATTTTTCTACATAAATAACTCGTACATAGAAGAGAGGAGCTTACGACGACGTTTCGGTCCTACTTGGACCATTTACAAAGTCATGGTATTGTGCCTATTTTTATTATTCAATTTTCCTTATAATTGTTACTTTTGTTAGTATTGCCAAATGTCACTATTGTTTTTGCAGTAAATATTGATATTATTGTAATTAATGCTAACATTGTCATTAGTGCAATCCATGCCATTAGTTTTTTTTTTTTTGTCAATGTTGTGATTGTTGACATTAGTGCTACTGATGTTATTACAACCTTTGTCATCAGGACTTTACCAAAACCAGTGTCATAAAGACTAGTGTCATTATCGACATCGTTGTATTTAGGACTAATAGTCTCATCAAAATCATTGCCATTAGTGTCATTATTACAATCTTTGTCATAAAGACTAGTGATATTATCACAATAATTGTCATTAGGAGAAGGGTCTTTGTCACAAGGAAATACCATTATCAATAATAGTGCTTTTATCACAATAATAGTCATTAATTCTACTAGTGTCATTACCACAATCATTGTCATAATGACTCACGAAATCGTAATGACACGATTGCAAACAAACCATACCCCGGCCGGGATTGAACCCACGACGGGCTGGAGTTTTGAGACTCTCTGACCGCGGGTTCAATCCCAGCCGGGGTATGGATTGTCATAATGACTAATCACAATTGTTGTCATTAGGAACCACCTAAATCGTTAAAAGATTTGCGTTGTAATTTTTGCTACTGTTGTCATTATTGCTGCTGTTGTCATTATTGCTACAGTTGTCATTATTGCTTCTGTTATTATTGCTTCTGTTATTATTGTTTCTGTTGTTATTATTGCTACTTTTGTCATAATTGCTTCTCTTGACATTATTGCTTATGTTGTCATTATTTCTGCTCTTGTCATATTGCTGTTGTTGTCATTATTGCTTCTGTTGTCATTATTGCTATTGTTGTCATCATTGCTACTGTTGTCATTACTGCTAATTTTGTCATTATTTGTACTGCTGTCGTTATTGCTTGTGTTGTCATATTGCTACTGTTGTCATTATTGCTACTGTTGTCATTATTGCTTCTGTTATTATTGCTTCTGTTATTATTGTTTCTGTTGTTATTATTTCTACTTTTGTCATTATTGCTTCTCTTGACATTATTGCTTATGTTGTCATTATTTCTGCTGTTGTCATATTGCTGTTATTGTCATCATTGCTTCTGTTGTCATTATTGCTACTGTTGTCATATTGCTGTTATTGTCATTATTGCTTCTGTTGTCATTATTGCTACTGCTGTCATTATTGCTGTTGTTGCCATTACAGCTACTTTTGTCATTATTGCTACTGTTATCATTGCTTCTGTTATCATTATCGGTACTGTTGTCAGTATTGCTACTGTTGTCATATTTCTACTTTTCATGTAATATATACTTTCGTTATTAGTGATTCCATTATTATTGATGCTTCCATTAATATTCGTGACACCAATGTCATTAGTGTTACTATTGTCATTAGTACTATTGTCATTAGTGCTGAGATATTAGTTCTCCTATTACCATTAAAACCACTATAAATAATATTTCTTCAGGTGAAAATATTACTGCCAAAGACATTAGTGCTACCATTGTCATTAATGATGTCAGTGTAGTTAGTCGTGTGATTGTCATTAGGATACTAAGTCATTAGTGCAACAACTGTCTTATTCTACCATTTTCATTGTTTGCTACCATAGTAATTAGATGTAATATTGTTATCAATGATCCTTGTCATTAAGTTATGAGAGCATCTCACCATTAATTACCCTCCTCTACATCATAACTCTAACATTTTAAACATTCTGTTTTATTTTATAAACAGATTTATAGTTGTTGGAATTTGCTTCGCCCATTTATTTTATTTTTTAAGCAAACACTAAATAGAATCGAATTTATATATTTAAGTAAAAAACTAGTTCTTTCCGTGGCCTGAAGAACTATTTTAAATAAATTCAGCGTGGGCCTTCATGTGGACCCCGCAACAGTCACCATGAATATACTAATGCAAGATAATTTTCTTCAATCTTACGCTAATTTAAGATAAATTTTTATTCATATTTGGATAACATTAGGTAATTTTACTGCTATTTGTTTGAAATAAACCCACATAAAAGAGAGAAGCTACACACGTTTCGTCCGACTTGGACCATTGACAAAGTCACACTGTGTGTATTTTGTCAATGGTCCAAGTCGAAACCCAAAACGTCGTCGTAAGTTCTCTCTTTAATGTGGGTTATTGTGTATCGTTCCATCACGGTATTGTGCCTTTTTTGTTATTTGTTAGAACTTTTTCTTAATAAGTTTGTAAAGTGCAAGTCTTACTTGGTTTCTTGTTCTTTTTTTAGTCCCAAGGACAGGAAGCTTCACACTTGATAAAAATCAGCTGAGGTGAAAGGTATTAGATGACAAATTATCCCCCTCTAAACACTTTAACCCTGAGAAGTGGGGAAATTAAGCATTCAGTTAATTTCATGTCAGCGTTTGAACAAATTAATTACTGATAAAATGGATCTAGATTTCAATGTAAAATATTGAAGATGAGGATAGTTGATGAACAATTATCATCCCAGTATAAGGAACAGACTTGTATAGGAATTTTAACTTCATCTTAGTGAACTAGACAGGGGAGTATTTACGGAACCTTCACAAGCGACTCTTCAAGGCTATGTACTGGATCAAGCCTTTTTGTTTATTTGCAATAGAGATGTAATGTAGCGATTGATCAACAATCAAAATTTTATTTAGCAGACCTAAATATATTGATTGGTATTAATATCAAATCACCGTTTAAACTAACAGTGAGAGCGGGCTGCCTCTTTTTTTTTTTTTTTTAATCCCAGGTGGTATGCGCAGCGGCGGAGCAGACACGGACGAGGTCCTTTAAGGAGTGTTTGGTATACTACTGTGTCATGATGGTAAGAACATATAATAAGTTAAAGTTAAGAAAATACCACAATAAATGTGCGAGCTACGTGGAAGGAGCGGATGGTCATGCTGATTTAAAAAGCGTTTAAGGCGTAAGTGCGTTTTATTCTGGTTTCTTTATTAGTTACTGTTGGTGAAAACATCTACTTATTTATTTTCCCTTTCCCGCAGACCCAGACCACTGACATGCAGACATCACAGAAAACACTGAATGCAGACATTCACAGAAAACTGACATGCAGATTCACAGACAAACTGGGTTGCAGACATTCACAACACACCTGACATGCAGACATTCACAAAACACACTACATGCCAGCATTCACAAACACACTGACATGCAGACTTCACAGACACACTGACATGCAGACATTCACAGACACCCCTGACATGCAGACATTCACAGACACATTTACATGCAGACATTCACAGACGCATTGACATGCAACATTCACAGACACACTGACATACAGACATCACAGACACACATTTAAGTGAGTACATACAACACACGGCGCCGCGCCCGTAAGTAAACGTCCTCAATGTTTTACTGTAAGAGGAGGATGTAACATCACTGGAAAAGTTAATCTTAGGAATGAGTTTCTTTTAACACTGGTTTTTCGATGGTTACATAGCCGAAAAAACGCATTTTCAGCAAAATCTTACTATTTCCTTCACTGGGCTATAAATTCCTAAGTTTTTATAAGAAAAGCATCCTCTTATGAAACCCGAAAACTAGTGGATTAAATTTGCATTGGGAACCTTCCCTAAATATAGTCAATTTAATTTCCTTCAAATCTCTGAACTAACTGTTATTAATCAAACTCTAATTGCTCTAATGAATTTTAAAACTAACGTTCTAGAGTAACCTTCAATAATTTTTTCAGTTTTTGGTAAGGGGTTTTGCAGACCAAATGTTACATTGGAAACATTATAGGTGAACCCGTATTTAGATAAGGGTAAAGAGGTTTTTTGTGGCTTTTGCGGATTTTGGAAAAGGCGTATGATAGAGTGGACAGTGGCGGCAATGTGGCAGATGTTACAGGTTTTATGAATAGGAGGTAGGTTATTGAAATCAGTGAAAAGATTTTACGAGGATAGTGAGTTCAGGGTTTGAGTATGTAGGAGAGAGGGAGACTTTTTCCCGGTAAAAGCAGGCATTAGACAAGGATTTTGTGATGTCACCATGGTTGTTTTAAAAATATTTATAAATAGAGTTGTAAGACAAGTGAATGCTTGGTTTTTGGCAAGAAATGTGGGTTAAAAGATAAAAATCTAACACAAAGTGGGGGTTTTCACAGTTCCTCTTTGCTGATGACACTGGCTTTTGGGAGATTCTGAAGAGGGCGTTGCAGAGGTTGATGAATGAACTTGGTAAAGTATGTAAAAGGAAAATTAAAAGTGAATATAGAAAAGAGTAGGGTGTGGGGGATAAAAAAAAAATAGGAAACAAAAGACTGAATATTTAGGGGTGGACGTGTCAGCAGAAAGGGTCTATGAAAGATGAGATGAATCGTAGGATAGACGAAGGGGAAAAAAATTTAGTGGTGCACTGAGGAATCTATAGAGACAAAGAACTTTATGCATGGAAGAAAAGAAGGGGAAAGTAATGAGAGTATAGTTAAAACCCACGCTCTTATATGGGTGCGAAGCATGGGTGGTAAATGTTGCAACGAGGAGAAGGCTGGAGGGAGTGGAATGTCGTGTCTTAGGGCAATGTGTGGTGTGAATATAATGCAGATAATCCGTAGTTTTGGGAAATTTTGAGGAGGGGTACGGGAATACAAAAAGTATTATCCAGAGGGCTGAGGAAGGGTTGTTGAGGAGGTTCGAACATGTAGAGAAGATGGAACAAAATAGAATGACTTCGAGAGTACAAAAATCTGTGTAGAGGGAAGGCAGGAAGGGGTCGGCCAAGGAAAGTTGGAGGGATGGGGGGTAAAAGAGGTTTAGTGTGTGAACGGTTTGGATTTCCAGCAAGCATGCATGGCGTGTTAGATAGGAGCGAATGGAGACAAATGTTTTTAGAATCTGACTTGTTGCTGAAGTGTGAGCAGGGAAGCATTTATGAAGTATTCAGGGGAAACCGGAGGGCCGGACTTGAGTCCTGGAGATAATAATATCTTCATTACTACAAGTAATATACATAGTATACAGACCATAGCTGTCATCAATGACATACTACTGTATAGAAACCCCCTTCTTATGCTGAGCATGTCGGGCAAATTAGGTCAGTTTTGCCCCAGGATGCGACCCACACCAGTGGGCTAACTCCCAGTACCCATTTTTACTGATGGGTGAACAGGGGACAGGGACAGCAGGTGTCCTAATGGAAACCATCCCTAATGTCTACCAGCCGTCCGGAGGAGATTCGAACTCTGCACCTTAGTGTGTGAGCTGAGTGCGGTAATGATGGAGCTACGGTACACCCGAGATGGGAAGTCCAGTGTCTGCACTCTGAAGGACGGGTGTTAGTGTTGCGTTTTATAACTGTAGTGTAAGCGCGAATCAGTGATGGAGTCAATGATGGTAAAAGTTTTTCTTATCGGGCCACCCAACCTTGGTGGGGGAAACGGCCGTTTGTTTTATCGGCCGGGAGATTAAAATTCCTTGGATTATATTTTTTTAAAAGATTTCAGAAACATCTAGAGAATTTCCCCACTTTTTTTCAACTGAATTGTTTTATATGTGGTATTAACCAAGTTTACTTTATCTTTGGTATTCATCGTTTTTTCTGCATGATTTGACCATTATAAGAGCCAAAGTGCAAATGTGTTTCCCCTCATATTAAGACTTTATCCATGAAATTTATTTACAAAACGACGCTTATTAAGTTATGTTCCAGGAGTCAAACTTCATTGTTTAAGAAATTTTTAGATGGTATCAGGTTACCAAGATCTTTCTTCAATCCTGTGGTAGTAGGTTGGTAGACAGCAATCAACCCCGGGAGGTACTACCGTTTCCCGTGGTAGTTTGGTTAGTAGACAACAGCCACCCAGGGAGGTACTACCGTCCTGTGGTAGTAGGCTAGTAGCAGCAACCACCCAGGGAGGTTTCTACCGTCCTGTGGGAGTTGGTTAGTAGACAACAACCACCCAGGGAGTACTACCGTCCTGTGTGGTAGTAGGTTGGGAGACAACAACCAACCAGGGAGGTACTGCCGTCCTGTGGTAGTTGGCTTGTAGACAACAACCACACCCAGGGAGGTTTCTACCGTCCTGTGGTAGTAGGCTGTAGACAACAACCACCCCAGGGAGTACTACCGTCCTGTGGGTAGAAGGCTAGTAGACAACAACACCCGGGAGGGACTACAGTCCTGTGGTAGTAGGTTAGTAGAGAAACAACCACCCAGGGAAGGTACTACCGTCCTGTGGTAGTAGGCTAAGTAGGGCAACAACCACCAGGGAGGTACTACCGTCCTTTTGTAGTAGGTTAGTAGACAACAACCCTCCAGGGAGTGCTACCGGGCCCGTGGTAGTAGGTTGTAGACAACAACCACCCAGGGAGGTAACTACCGTCCTGTGGTAGTAGGTTGCTAGACAGCAACCAACCAGGGGAGGTACTACCGTCCTGTGGAGTAGGTTAGTAGACAACAACCACCAGGGAGGTACTACCGTCCTGTGGTAGTAGGTTGCTAGACAGCAACACCAGGGGGGTACTACCGTCCTGTGGTAGTAGGTTAGTAGAACAAGCCACCCGGGAGGTACTACCGTCCTGTGGTAGTAGGCTAGTAGAAGCAACCACCGAGGGGGGTTACTACAGTCCTGTGGTAGTAGGTTAGAAGACAACAAGCACACAGGGAGGTATACCGTCCTGTAGTTGTTGGTTGGTAGACACCAACCACCCCGGAGGTACACCGTCCTGTGGGGAGTAGGTTGGTAGACAGCAACCACCCAGGGAGGTACTACTGTTCTGTGGTAGGAGGTTGGTAGACACCAACCACCCGGAAGGTACTACTGTTCTGTGGTAGTAGGTTGGTAGACAGCAACCACCCAGGGAGGTACTACTGTTCTGTTGTAGGGGTTGGTAGACAGCAACCACTCAGGGAGGTACTACTGTTCTGTGGTGTAGGTTGGTAGACAGCAAACCACCCAGGGAGGTACTACTGTTCTGTGGTAGGAGGTTGGTAGACAGGAACCACCCAGGGAGGTACTACTGTTCT
Organism: Cherax quadricarinatus; assembly: GCF_026875155.1. Taxonomy (NCBI): domain Eukaryota; kingdom Metazoa; phylum Arthropoda; class Malacostraca; order Decapoda; family Parastacidae; genus Cherax; species Cherax quadricarinatus. The sequence goes on along the minus strand of NC_069412.1, from coordinate 8,105,873 downwards.
GTGGTAGTAGGTTGGTAGACAGCAACCACCCAGGGAGGTACTACTGTTCTGTGGTAGGATGTTGGTAGACAGCAACCACCCAGCGAGGTACTACTGTTCTGTGGTAGTAAGTTGGTAGACAGCATACACCCAGGGAGGTACTACTGTTCTGTGGTAGTAGGTTGGTAGACAGCAACCACCCAGGGAGGTACTACTGTTCTGTGGTAGGAGGTTGGTAGACAGCAACCACCCAGAGAGGTGCTTCCGTCCTGTGGTAGTAGATTGGTAGACAGCAACCACCCAGGGAGGTATTACTGTTCTGTGGTAGTAGGTTGGTAGACAGAAACCACCCAGGGAGGTACTACCGTCCTGTGGTAGAAGGTTGGTAAAGAGCAACAACCCAGGGAGGTACTACTGTTCTGTGGTAGTAGGTTGGTAGACAGCAACCACCCAGGGAGGTACTACTGTTCTGTGGTAGGAGGTTGGTAGACAGCAACTACCCAGGAAGGTACTACTGTTCTGTGGTAGTAGGTTGGTAGACAGCAACCACCCAGCGAGGTACTACTGTTCTGTGGTAGTAAGTTGGTAGACAGCATACACCCAGGGAGGTACTACTGTTCTGTGGTAGTAGGTTGGTAGACAGCAACCACCCAGGGAGGTACTACTGTTCTGTGGTAGGAGGTTGGTCGACAGCAAACCACCCAGGGGAGGTACTACTGTTCTGTGGTAGTAGATTGGTAGACAGCAACCACCCAGGGAGGTACTACTGTTCTGTGGTAGTAGGTTTGGTAGACAGAAAACCACCCAGGGAGGTACTACCGTCTGTTTGGGAGAAGGTTGGTAAACAGCAACAACCCAGGGAGGTACTACCCCCCTGTGGTAGTAGGTTGGTAGACAGCCAAAACCCAGGGAGGTACTACAGTTCTGTGGTTTGTAGGTTGGTAGACAGCAACAACCCAGGGAGGTACTACCGTCCTTGTAACAGGGTGGTAGACAGAAACCTACCCGGAGGTTTACCGTCCTGTGGTAGTAAATTGGGAGACAGAACACCCCGGAGGATTCTACGTTCCTGTGGTATAGGGTTGGGAGGGCAGCAACCCCCAGAGGGGGTATTACGTCCTTGTAAGGGTGGTAGACAGCAACACCAAGGAGTATCTACCGTCCTGTGGTAGTAGGTTGGGAGACAGCAAATCCCAAGGAAGGATACTACCGTCCTGTGGTAGTGGTTGGAGAAGCAACCTCCAGGGTACTTTCGGCCTGTGGTAGTAGGTTGGGAGACAGCAACCACCCAAGGAGTACTACCGTCCTGTGGTAATCAGGGTTGTAGACAGCAAACCCAGGAAAGGGATTTCGTCTGTGGGTAGTGGTTGGAGAAGCAATCACCAGGGAGATACTTCGTCCCGTGGTATAGTAGGTTGGTTGACACAAAACCCCAGGGAGGTAAATACCGTCCTGTGGTAAGGGTGGAGACAGCAACACCCAAAGGGAAAGGGTTTTTCCGTTCGTGGTTGTAGGTTGGTAGAAGCAACCCCCCAAGGGAGACTAACCCTCCTGTGGTAGTAGGTTGGGAGAACAAAACCCAGGGAGGTACTACCTCCTGTGGTGTAGGGTTTGGAGACAGCAACACCAAGGAGGTAATACCGTCCTGTGGTAGGTTGGTAGACAGCAACAAAACCCCGGAAGTACCAACCGTCCTGTTAGTAGGTGGTAGGACAGCAATCACCCAAAGGGGGGATACTCCATCCTGTGTTACAGGGTGGTAGAAACAACACCCAGGAGGTACTACCGTATGTGGAAATTGGTTTGGGAGACAGCAACCAAACCCCGGGAAGTACACCGTTCCTTGTATAAGTTAGGTAGGTAGACAGCAACCACCCAGGGAGATACTACCATCCTGTGTATCAGGTTTGGGAGACAACAACCACCCAGGGGTACTACCCTTCCCGTGGTAGTAGGTTTGTAGACAGCAACCACCCAGGGAGATCTACCGTCCTGTTGGGAGTAGGCTTGTTGACAGTTAAACACCCTGGGGTACTACGTTCTTGGTAGTAGGTTGGTAGACAGCAACCCCGGTAGTACTTACCCTCCTGTGGTAGGAGAGGGTAGACAGAACCCCCCCAGGGGGGTACTACTCCTGTGGTAGTAGGTTGGTAGACAGCAAACCCCAGGGAGATTTCTACCTCCTGTGGAGTAGGCTGGTAGACAGAACCCCCCAGGGGGTACTACCGTCCTGGGTAGTTGGTTGAGACAGCAACCCACCCGGGAGGTACTCCATCCTGTGGTAGAGGTTGGTAGACAGAACCTCCAGGATGGGACTACCTCCTGTGGGATAGATGGTTTAACAGCAACCACCAGGGGTACTACCTTCCCGTGGAGTAGGTTTGGTAGACAGCAAACCACCCAGGGAGTTTCTTACCGTCTGCGGTAGTTGGTTGGTAGACAAACAAACCCGGGTGGGACGCCGTCCTGTGGTAGAGGTTGGTAGACAGCACACCCCGGAAAGGTACACGTCCCGTGGTAGTAGTGGTAAACAGCAACCCCCCACCCACGAAACGGGGGTTTCTACGTTCCCGTGGTAGTAGGTTGGTAACAGCAACCACCCCGGGGTTCTACCGTCCTGTGGTAGTTGGTGGTAGACAGCAAACCCGGGGGTACTACGTCTGTGGTAAATAGATTGGTAGACAGCAACACCCAGGAGGTTTCTACCGTATCCTGTGTAGTAGGTTGGTAGACAGAAACCCCCCAGGAGGTACTACTTCCCGTGGTAGAAATTGTAAAAAGCAACAACCCCGGAGGTACTACCCTCTGTGGTAGTAGGTTGGTAGACAGCAAAACCCAGAGGTTACTACCGTCCCGTTGGTAGTAGGTTGGTAGACAGCACCACCCAGGGAGGACTACGTCTGTGGTAGTAGTTTGGGAGACAGCAACCAACCCAGGGAGGTACTACCGTCCCTTGGATAAAGGTTTGGGAGACAGAACCACCCCCGGGGGGTATACCGTCCTGTGGTAGAAAGGGTTTGGGAACAGCAAATCCCAAGGAGTTTCTACCGTCCTGTGGTTTTAGGTTGGTAGACAGCCCAAAACCCAGGGAGGGATTTCGTCTGTGGTAGTAGGTTGGTAGACAGCAATCAACCCAAGGGGGGTACTACCCTCCTGTGGTGTAGGTTGGGAGACAGAAACCCAAGGAGGTACTACCGTCCTGTGGTAGTAATTGGAAAACAGAACACCCAGGAGGAACTTCGTTCCTGTGGTAGTAGGTTCGTAGACAGCAACCACCCAGGAGAGGTACTACCGTCCTTGGTTAAACAGGGTGGTAGACAGCAACCACCCAGGGTGGTATTACCGTTTTGTGGTAGTAGGTTGGTAGACAGCAACACCAAGGGAGATATACCGTCCTGTGGTATAGGTTGGTAGACAACAACCCCCCGGGACGGGATACCGGGCCTGTGGTAGTAGGTTGGAGACAGCAAATCCCAAGGAGGTACTACCGTCCTGTGTTTGTAGGTTGGGAGACAGCAAACCCGGAAGGTACTAACCCTCCTTTTGGGAGTGGTTGGAGACAGCAATCACCCAGGGAGGTACTTTTCCTGTGGTAGTAGGGTGTAGACAGGGAACCCCCCGGGGGTACTACCGTCCTGTGGAAAGGGGGGTAGACAGCAACCAACCCCGGGAAATAACCGTTTTGTTAGTAGGTTGGTAGAAGCAACCCCCAAGGGAGATACTACCTCTGTGGTAAGGTGGTAGCAACCCAAACCCCCCAGGAGGGACTACCGTCCTGTGGTTTGTAGGTTTGAGACAGCAACACCCAAGGGGGTCTACCGTCCTGTTGTTGTAGGTTGGGTTGACAGAAACCCCCCAGGGGGTACTAACGTTCCCGTGGTAGTAGGTTGGAGGGCAGCAATCACCCAGGGATTTCTACCATCCTGTGGTTAGTAGGGTGGTAGACAGCAACCCCCCAGGGGGTACTACCGTTCTGTGGAAGTAGGTTGGTAGACAGCAACCAACCCCCGGAATTTCACCGTCCTGTATAGTTAGGTGGTAGACGAACACCCCAAAGGGGTACTACCTCCTGGGGTAAGGGTGTAGACAACAACCCACGGAGGTACTACCTCCTGTGGGTAGGAGGTTTTTTTGACAGAACCACCCAGGGAGTCTTCCTCCTGGTAGTTTGGTTGGGGCCCGAAACCCCCCAGGGGTACTACCTCCTGTGGAAATAGGTTGGTAGACAGCAACCACCCAGGGATTACTACCTCTGCGGTGTTGGTTGGTAGAACAGCACCACCCAGGGGTGTACTCCGTTCCCGTGGTAGAGGTTGGTAGACAGCAACCACAGGAATACTTCCGTCCTGTGGTGTAGGTGGTAGACGAAACCACCAGGGGGTACTACCGTCCTTGGTAGTAGGTTGGGAACAGCAACCTCAGCGGGAGGGGTATTACATTTCCCGTGGTAGGGTGGTAGACAAAAAACCCGGGTGTACTACCTCCTGTGGTAGTAGGTTGGTAGACAGCAACCCATGGGGTACTACCTCCTGTGGAGAGGTAATGGTAGACAGCAAACCCCCCAGGGAGGGACTACCGTTTCCCGGGTAGTTGTGGACAGCAACAACCAGGGAGGTACTAGCGTTTCCCGTGGTAGAGGTTGGTAGACAGCAAACTCCCCCGGAAATTTCTACGTCCTGTGGTAGTAGACTGGTAACAGCAACCACCCAGGGGGGTACTACCGTTCTGTGGTAGTAGATTGGTAACAGCAACCACAGGGAGTTTCTACCGTTGGTGGTAGTGGTTGGTAGACAGAAAACCCAGGGGGTACTACCGTCCTGTGGTAGAAAGGGTTTGGGAAACAGCACAAACCCCGGGAGGTACTACCGTCCTGTGGTAGTAGGTTGGTAGACGCCAAAACCCAGGGAAGGTACTACCTTCTGTGGTAGTATTGGTGACAGCAACAACCAGGGAGGTTACTACCGTCCTGTGGTAGTAGGTTGGTAGACAGAAAACCACCCAGGGGGGTTTTCTACCGTCCTGTGGTAGTAAATGGTGACAGAAAACCCCCCCAGGGGCCTACCGTTTCCTGTGGGAGTAGGTTCTTAGACAGCAAACCCAGGAGGTATACCTCCTGTGGTAGGGGGGGAAAATAGCAACCACCCATGGGGGGTATTCCGTCCTGTGGTAGCAGGTTTTGGGAGACAGCAAACCCCCCAAAGGGGGGATACTACCGTCCTGTGGTATTTGGTTGGTAGAACAGCAACCACCCAGGGAGGTATTACCGTCCTGTGGTAGTAGGTTTGGTAGACAGCAACCACCCAGGGAGGTACTACTGTCCTGTGGTAGTAGGTTGGTAGGCAGGAACCACCCAGGATGGTACTAACGTCCTGTGGTAGTAGGGTGGTAGACAACAATCAACTAGGGAGGTATTACCGTCCTGTGGTAGTAGGTTGGTAGACAACATCCACCCAGGGAGGTACTACCGATCTGTTGTATTTGACTGGTAGACAGCAACCACCCAGGGAGATACCACCGTCCTGTAGTAGTAGGTAGGTAGACAGCAACCATCAAGGGAGATACCACCGTCCTGTGGTAGTAGGTTGGTAGACAGCAACCACCCAGAGAGGTGCTGCCGTCCTTTCGTATTAGACTGGTAGACAGCAACCACCCAGGGAGATACTACTGTCCTGTGGTAGTTGGTTGTTATCATTATCGGTACTGTTGTCAGTATTGCTACTGTTGTCATATTTCTACTTTTCATGTAATATATACTTTCGTTATTAGTGATTCCATTATTATTGATGCTTCCATTAATATTCGTGACACCAATGTCATTAGTGTTACTATTGTCATTAGTACTATTGTCATTCGTGCTGAGATATTAGTTCTCCTATTACCATTAAAACCACTATAAATAATATTTCTTCAGGTGAAAATATTACTGCCAAAGACATTAGTGCTACCATTGTCATTAATGATGTCAGTGTAGTTAGTCGTGTGATTGTCATTAGTGATACTAATGTCATTAGTGCAACAACTGTCATTATTACTACCATTATCATTGTTTGCTACCATAGTAATTAGATGTAATATTGTTATCAGATGATCCATTGTCATATATAGTTACTGAGAGCATCTCACCATTATATTACCATCCTCTACATCATAACTCTAACATTCTAAACATTCTGTGTGAATTATATATCAGAGTTTGATAGGTTGTTTGGGAATTTGCTTCGCCCATTTATTTTATTTTTTAAGCAAACACTAATATAGAAATCGAATTTATATATTTAAGTAAAAAACTAGTTCTTTCCGTGGCCTAGAAGTACTATTTTAATATAACTTCAGCGTGACCTTCATGTGACCTGCAACAGGTCACATGAATATACTATGCAAGATAATTTTCTTACGAATCTTTAAGCGCTAAGTTTAAGATAAATTTTTATTCATATTAGGATAACATTTAGGTAATTTTACTGCTTATTTGTTAGAAATAACCCGCACATAAAAGAGAGAAGCTTACGACGACGTTTCGGTCCGATTTGGACCATTGACAAAGTCACACTGTGTGTGATTTTGTCAATGGTCCAAGTCGGACCGAAACGTCGTCGTAAGCTTCTCTCTTTTATGTGTGGGTTATTTGTGTATCGTTCCAGTCACGGTATTGTGCCTTTTTTGTTATTTGTTAGAACTTTTCCTTAATAAAGTTTGTAAAGTGCAAGTCTTACTTGCATACTTGTTTCTTTTTTTAGTCCCACAGGACAGGAAGCTTCACACTTGTATAAGAAATCAGTTGAGATGAAAGGTATTAGACCTGACAAATTATCCACTCTCTAAACACTTTAACCCGTGAGAAAGTGGGGAAATTAAGCACATCAGTTAATTTCATGTCAGCGTAGAACAAATTAATTACTGATAAAATGGAATCTAGATATTCAATGTAAAATATCTGAAGATGAGAAAGTTGTTGGAACAATTATCATCCCAGTATTAAGGAACAAGACTTGTATAGGAACTTTTACTTCATCTATAGTGAACTAGACAAGTGAGTATCACGGTAACCTTCACAAGCGACTCTTCAAGGCTATGTACTGGATCACAGCAACTGTTGTTTATTTGCAATAGAGATGTAAATGTAGCGAATGATCAACATCAAATATAATGAGGCAGACCTAAATATATTGATTGGTATTAAGTATCAAATCACCTTTGTAAACTAACAGTAGAGAGACGGGCTGCCTCTTTTTTTTTTTTTTTTGTAATCCCAGGTGGTAGTGCAGCAGCGTGCGGAGCAGACACGGACGAGGTCCTTTAAGGAGTGTTTGTATTACTACTGTGTCATGATGGTAGAACATATAATATGTTAAAGTATAAGAAAATACCATCAATAAATGTGCGAGCTACGTGGAAGGGAGCGGGATGCGTCATGCTCATATAAACATGCGTCAAGTGCGTCAAGTGCGTTTATTCTGGTTACTTGATTAAGTTACTGGTTGGTGAAACATCTACATTATTTATCCTTCCCCGCAGACACAGACACACTGACATGCAGACATTCACAGACACACTGACATGCAGACATTCACAGACACACTGGCATGCAGACATTCACAGACACACTGGCATGCAGACATTCACAGACACACTGACATGCAGACATTCACAGACACACTGACATGCAGACATTCACAGACACACTGACATGCAGACATTCACAGACACACTGACATGCAGACATTCACAGACACATTGACATGCAGACATTCACAGACACATTGACATGCAGACATTCACAGACGCATTGACATGCAGACATTCACAGACACACTGACATACAGACATTCACAGACACACATTTAAGTGAGTACATACACACACGCGCGCGCGCCCGTAAGTAAACGCCCTCAATTTTTGACTGTAAGAGGAGGATGTAGACATCACTGGAAAAGTTAATCTTAGGAACTGAGTTTCTTTCAACACTGGTTTTTCGATGGTTTACATAGCCGAAAAAACGCATTTTCAGCAAAATCTTACTATTTCCTTCTCTGGGCCATAAATTCCTAAGGTTTTTATAAGAAAAGCATTCCTCTTATGACCTGAAAACTAGTGGATATAAATTTGCATTAGTAACCTTCCTAAATATAGTCAATTTAATTTCCTGTCAACTCTCTGAACTAACATGGTTTTTAATCAATCTCTATTGCTCTAATGAATTGAAAACTAACGTTCTAGAGTACCTTCAAGTATTTTTTTCAGGTATTTCGTAAGGGGTGTGTAGACCAAGTGTTTACATTGAAACATATAGGTGAACAGTATTTAGATAAGGGTAAAGAGGTTTTGTGGCTTTTTCGGATTTGGAAAAGGCGTATGATAGAGTGGACAGTGGCGGCAATGTGGCAGATGTTACAGGTGTATGAAATAGGAGGTAGGTTATTGAAATCAGTGAAAAGATTTTACGAGGATAGTGAGGCTCAGGTTAGAGTATGTAGGAGAGAGGGAGACTTTTTCCCGGTAAAAGCAGGCATTAGACAAGGATGTGTGATGTCACCATGGTTGTTTAATATATTTATAAATAGAGTTGTAAGACAAGTGAATGCTTGGGTGTTGGCAAGAAGTGTGGGGTTAAAAGATAAAGAATCTAACACAAAGTGGGAGTTTTCACAGTTCCTCTTTGCTGATGACACTGTGCTTTTGGGAGATTCTGAAGAGACGTTGCAGAGGTTGATGAATGAACTTGGTTAAAGTATGTAAAAAGAGGAAAATTAAAAGTGAATATAGAAAGAGTAGGGTGATGAGGATAAAAAAAAATAGGAACAAAAGACTGAATATTTAGGAGTGGACGTGTCAGCAGATGGGTCTATGAAAGATGAGATGAATCGTAGGATAGACGAAGGGAAAAAGATGAGTGGTGCACTGAGGAATCTATTTGAGACAAAGAATTTTTGAGGAAGAAAGAAG
>NC_069412.1:7943155-8096451 GCF_026875155.1 Cherax quadricarinatus | reverse complement strand
GTTGGGGGGGGAGGCCACATTTGTGGGGGGGGGCCACTTTGGGGGAGGGAGGCCACTCTTGTTGGGAAGGGGGGGCCACCTTCTGGGGAGGGAAAGGCCACTCTTGCAGGGGGGGAGGCCACTCTTGGTGGGGAGGGAGGCCACTCTTGTGGGGAGGAGGCCACTCTTGTTGGGGAGGGAGGCCACTCTTGCTGGGGAGGGAGGCCACTCTTGCTGGGAGGGAGGCCACTCTTGCTGGGGAGGGAGGCCACTCTTGCTGGGGAGGGAGGCCACTCTTGTTGGGGAGGGAGGCCACTTTTGCTGGGGAGGGAGGCCACTCTTGGTGGGGAGGGAGGCCACTCTTGGTGCGGAGGGAGGCCACTCTTGGTGGGGAGGGAGGCCACTCTTGGTGGGGAGGGAGACCATTCTTTGTGGGGAGGGAGGCCACTCTTGGTGGGGAGGGAGGCCACTCTTGGTGGGGAGGGAGGCCACTCTTGTTGGGGAGGGAGGCCACTCTTGGTGGGGAGGGAGGCCACTCTTGGTGTGGAGGGAGGCCACTCTTGGGGAGGGAGGCCACTCTTGGTGGGGAGGGAGGCCACTCTTGGTGGGGAGGGAGGCCACTCTTGGTGGGGAGGGAGGCCACTCTTGTTGGGGAGGGAGGCCACTCTTGGTGGGGAGGGAGGTCACTCTTGGTGGGGAGGGAGGCCACTCTTGTTGGGGAGGGAAGCCACTCTTGGTGGGGAGGGAGGTCACTCTTGTTGGGGAGGAAGGCCACTCTTTGTGGGGAGGGAGGTCACTCTTAGTGGGGAGGGAGGTCACTCTTAAAGTTAACTTCTTCTCTGAAGAAATACTGTGTTAGGAACTCCGAGATTTTATATTTTTGTATATTAGACAATTTGCCTGCAGAGTGTGAGTGAGAGTGTGAGTGAGAGTGAGAGTGTGAGTGAGAGTGAGTGAGAGTGTGAGTGAGAGTGTGAGTGAGAGTGTGAGTGAGAGTAAGAGTGTGAGTGAGAGTGAGTGAGAGTGTGAGTGAGAGTGTGAGTGAGAGTGTGAGTGAGAGTGAAGAATACATTATAACATTGTCATGAGAGTGTGAGTGAGAGTGAGGAACACATTATAACATTGTCATGAGAGTGTGAGTGAGAGTGAGGAACACATTATAACATTGTCATGAGAGTGTGAGTGAGAGTGAAGAATACATTATAACATTGTCATGAGAGTGTGAGTGAGAGTGAGGAACACATTATAACATTGTCATGAGAGTGTGAGTGAGAGTGAGGAACACATTATAACATTGTCATGAGAGTGTGAGTGAGAGTGAGGAACACATTATAAACATTGTCATGAGAGTGTGAGTGAGAGTGAGGAACACATTATAACATTGTCATGAGAGGTGGAGTGAGAGTGAGGAACACATTATAACATTGTCATGAGAGTGTGAGTGAGAGTGAGGAACACATTAAACATTGTCATGAGAGTGTGAGTGAGAGTGAGGAAACACATTATAACATTGTCATGAGAGTGTGAGTGAGAGTGAGGAACACATTATAACATTGTCATTAGAGTGTGAGTGAGAGTGAGGAACACATTATAACATTGTCATGAGAGTGTGAGTGAGAGTGAGGAACACATTATAACATTGTCATGAGAGTGTGAGTGAGAGTGAGGAACACATTATAACATTGTCATGAGAGTGTGAGTGAGAGTGAGGAACACATTATAACACACAGTCAAAGAATGTCAACATTGACAAAGTCAAGATATCATAAAGATCAACTCAGATCTCATTAAAAGTTTTGTTCTGTCAAGTGTATAATTTTCTCGCCACTATAGACAATACACTAAACAAAATTTTCCTACATTACTGATAACAAGAGAATACAATATTGTTGAAACCTGATAAGCTGTAGTTAACTACCTCTCTTAACATTATTCAGCTGTTGAGTTAATTAAGATAGATATCCAGTTTTCGATTTGTTCTTTGTCATTATCTTCCATTTATTATCAGAAATATTTTGCTAAATATACAAGCATTTTATTATTAATTTTACACAGATATCCCGCACAATGTCTCTTCTGAAATTATATTTTTCTGGTCGGTCATATTAAGTAGTAGTCAATGATGGTGTATCTGCTGTCTCAACTTCACCATCGTCGTGGAATTCTTAAGCACCATTGTCGAGATTTTGAGGTTATGCCACTGAATGTTTTGTAGGTTATCAGAGCCATTCCAGGAAGATGTGAATAGTTCAACAATGGTAGTCACAGAGAATAACCTCAAACTCTCGAAAATGGGGCTTAAAAATTCCACGACTATGGGGAAGTGAAATTCAAATGTGCAGTATCATATATGAACAATTTACGTGTAAATAGTGTGAAATGTTTATTTCCGTTAAATCATTTTACATCAGTTTCAGTTTGTTTCTGCTGAACATCTTCGATATTTTATGGCTGCTATATTTTAGTGCCAAATAATACCTATTAACTTTTGGTTGTGTGGAGGTAAATTTGTTGATGTGCGTAAAGAGAAAAAAAATACAATCTTGAGAATAGTGTCATATCTAAGGATTACTCATCTGATAGCCTTGAAATTTTCAGAAATGTTGTGGTTTCATGAGCACAAGACACACAATACTAATGAGTAATAGTATCGTATTTTCCGGCATATTAGGTGCACCTTTTTTCCACAAAAAGTCTTGGAAAACCACCATGTGCCTTATATGATCAAGGTCAGGGTCAAGGGCAGGCTTTGGGTTACGTTTTAGCAGTTGTTTACTAATGTTACATTACAACTGCTTGAAACATTGTCTTATATGTCTCATATGACCGTGCGTCTTATATGCTGGAAATTACGGTAATTACTATTTGGAGATTTTTCTTAAATAAATTGTCATACTCATTTTTAGTCAATAACTATAGAATGCTTCTCCTCACTGGCTACAAAACATTACTGACGATGTATTCTGTAAAATAAATGAAACCCCAAGTGCTAGTCCACATAGCTGCAAATTTGTAATTTCATTACAATTGCTATAAAGCTTGCAGTTGATATTTTTGTTATTTATTATTATTATTATTATTATTATTATTATTATTATTATTATTATTATTATTATTACGTAGAGAGCCTGTGCTGTCTGAACAGACAGCCTATGCTGTCTGCCAGCTGAGTTCATATTTCACGCCATGCTGGTGTTGCCACCTCTAGGCCTATCACTTCAGTATGCCCACCCCTGCATTTGTCTCACTCAATCTGTGGCCTAGACTCAGACAACAGGTCCTACTCCTCTCTCCCTCGCTTGGCATGGCCCACCCGGGCCATTGGCACTTAGCACACTGCCTGTGTACCCCAGATACAGCAAATAAAGTAAAAAGCCTCCGAAGACGTTTATCATTGAATCCCGCTCTGCAAGTTCTACCAAATAACCCGTAATAAATGGTAGCAGCGGTGGTTGCAGTAGCTGTGTTTGCCCTGAAAGGAAGGGGAAGGAAGTTGTCAGTTCATCACCCTACACAAGAAGCATCCGTCTCTCAGCCAGTTATCCTGATGTCGTGTCTGCAGGTTTCAGCATCCAGACACATGTACAAGCAAGATCCAGGCCGAAATTTGCCGAATTTCTTCGAGAATTGTAAGTGGCGTCCCAGTCTGTATGGGTGAGAAAGGTAGCCCCACAGTCCTGGCTCCACTGTTCCTTGCCTCGCCCACGCTCGCCCTGCTGTACACTCACACCTCACATACCTACCACCACACTCCACTATGTACTCACTCCCTCTGCTGTGTTTTCTGCTGTTTTCCGTGTGAATTCATTGCCAGAGCTGTGTATCCGAGTGCCTGAGGCCACTCGAAGCTACGTGGATCACCATGCCATGTGGATCAGCAAGCCACGTGGGTGTCGGCGATGTCACGTGGACCTACGAGCCACATGGGTTACCAAGCAGATGTCCCAGGCCATGTGCTGTGGTCTGCTGCCCACATCACTCCTATGATGTCACCCACAATGCTGCCCGACTTCACGACGTCACCCACGATGTTGCCCGACTTCATGAAGTCACGATGTCTGTCTGACGTCACCTCGAGATGTGTGCTGACGTCACCTTGCGACGTCACGCCTGACATCACACGATGTCACATTTAGTGTTCTAGTAATTATTTCAGTATTGTTGAGAAGACTGAGAGAAGTTACATGTCGTGTGTTAATTAATTCCTCTCAGTCAGTGTTCTCACATGTTCGTGTATAGCTTAGTGTCAGTTTTGTGCACAGAAAAGCATCATCTGCTAGTGCAAGCCATATAGTACCGCATGTGCAGTGTGGGTGTGCAGTTTTCCGTGTGTCCTGTGTGGTCTTGAGTCCAGCTGTGTGGACCACAGATCTGCACCCAGACCACTTTGTTGCCTGTCACCAGGTGTGACCAACGTGCTTGACAGCTGATATTAGTCAGCCCCGAGCGTCTGAGCCACTTGTACAGAAAGCTCTTATTGTTCACCGCTTGTGATGCCCTGCAGAATCGTACCTGCTACGATTCTCATCGAGATTTGTTTCACTTCACCTTCAGACCTTCAGATTGCAGTTATATGTAGAGAAACAAGTCTGGGGACACTTAGACTAACCTCCGCTATAACTCCAACTGCCGAGAGAATGACACTCGTCAAGCCACAGTTAAGCCCTGTCGGCAGGCGCTGTGTCAGCCTCGTGTCACAAGCTTCAGTGAGCAGCCTGCACAAAGATGATGTCACTTTGACTGCTAGCCCGCTCACTGCAGTACAGTGTATGATGTTACGACTCTCAGATGTTTCGCCGAGTCGTCTCTACCACGACTCACTGCCACGACTCACTCCACGCTCGCCGGCAGTGACAGCCCCAGCGACAGTACCAGTCGAGAAGTGTCCTCCTGAGTCGCTTGCCAGAAGAAGTCCTGTCCAGTTGCTGAGTATTGACGAGTATTGATATATATATATATATATATATATATATATATAATATATTTATAATATAATATATATATATATTACTTTTTTTTTTTAAATTTGTGGTCTGTCCCCGTTCCTAAAAAAGAATTTTTTTTTAAACCGCGACATTCGGCAAAACCAGTGGGGGCCTTCCGAGCAATTGCGACACCTTACCCCTTGACAACACCATGCTTCTCCGCTGACATATTTCTGCCATGCTGGTTGTTGCCACCTATAGGCCTACACCATACCCCATCCCTCACTCTCCTCAATCCGGGGGCCAAACTCAGAAAACAGGCCTACTCTCGCCCTCCTGGGAAAACCCACCCCCATTGGCACTTAACACACTCATGGTACCCCCAATACCCAAAAAAGGTAAGAACCACCGAACCCTTTACCCTTAAAGGCCTCACGGCAAAATACCCAAAAAATCCTTTAATATGTGTTTTTAATTATTAAAAAATTTTTTTATTAAATATTATTAAATTATTATTAAATATATAATATTATTAAAATTTTTATAAATTATTTTTTTAAATTATTTTTTAAATTTATTTTAAATATATTAAATTATTTTTTTTTTAAAAAATTAACTCATTAAAAAATTAAATATTTACGAAATTTATGTTTAATTATACTTGTGCAAAAGGTAATTTGAATTAAGGGGAGCATTTATCTTGAAAACACCCTGAGCAACTCTCGCTGAGCAACTCCACTGAGCAACTACTCCACAACTACTCGCTAGCAACACTCCTGAGCAACTACTCCTGAGCAACAACTCACTGACAACTACCCGAGCAACACCCCTGAGCAACTACTCCGAGCAACTACTCGCTGAGAAACTACTCACTGACAACTACTCACTGAGCAACTACTCGCTGAGCAACTACTCCTGAGCAATACTCGCTAGCAACCCCCTAAAAACTAGCGGAACACCCCTGAGCAACTCGCGAGCAACTACCGCTGAGCAACACTCCTTGGCAACTACTCCTGAGCAACTACTCCCCCTGAGCAACTACTCCGGCAACTACCGCGAGCAACACCCGAGAAACACTACCGCTGAGCAACTCTCCTAGCAACTACCCCCTTACAACACCCCGAGCAACTACCCTGAGCAACTACCCTGAGCAACTACTCGCTGAGCAACAAACTCCGAGCAACTACTCCTGAGAAACTCTCCCTGACAACTACTCCTGACAACTATCCTGAGCAACACTCCCCTGAGCAACTACCCTGAGCAACTCCGCGGCAACACTCCGAGCAACTACCACTGAGCAACACCTGACCCAACTACTCACGAGCAACTACCACGAGCAACAAAACACTGAGCAACTCTCACGTGGCAACTACTCCCAGAGCAACAACACTGACAACTACTCCTGAGCAACCCAAAAAAACGCTGACAACAAAACTCCGAGAACAAACTCACTAAAAACTCCCCCTACTCACGGCAACTATCGTGAGCAACTACTCACTGACAACTATCCGGCCCTGGAAACACTCCACTGAGAAAAACCCCCCACTGACAACTACCCCTGAGAAAAAACCACTGAGAAACTATCACTGACAACTACCCCTGAGAAACTACTCACGAGGCAAAAACTCCTGAGCAACTACTCGCTGGCAACTACTCACGAGCAACTACTCACAGAAACTACCCTGAAAACTATCACGAGAACTACTCCTGGAGAACTACTCCTGGAAATCCCTAGCAACTACTCACTGAGCAACTACCCCTGAGCAACACCCTGACAACTACTCCTGAGCAACTACTCACTGAGCAACTACTCCTGGCAACACTCACTGAGAACTACTCCTGAGAACTACCCTAAGCACTCTCACGAGCAACTACTCACTGAGCAACTACTCCTGAGCAACTACCACTGAGAACACTCACTGAAACTACTCCTAAAAAGCAAAACTACTTTAAATTTTGAGAAACTACTCCGGCCCTCCCCTGGAAAACCCCGGGGGGAAAATTGGGGGGAAAAGGCCCCAAAAAGGGGGGGGGGGAAACCCGGGGGGGGGGCCCAAAGGGGGCAACTATCCGCTGAAAACTACTCCTGAGAAAACACTCATGAGAAACAAACTCACTGAGCAAACTCCCTGGCAACTACTCACTGGGGAAACTACTCTGAGCAACTACTCCTGCAACTACTCGTGAGCAACTACTCCGAGCAACTACCCCCGAGCAACCCCAGAAACTACTCCGAGCAACAACTCCTGAGCAACTACCACTGACAACTACTCACTGAGAAAACCACTCACTAGAAAACTACTCTTTGAGCAACTACTCACTGAGCAACTACTCGTGAGCAACTACTCGCTAAGGCAACTACTCACTGAGAAACTACTCCTGACAACTACCACTGAGAAAACTACTCTTGAGCAACTACCCTGAAAACTATTTCGAGCAACTACCACTGAAAATACTCGCTGAGCAACTACCCCTGACAACTACTCCTGAGCAACACCACTGAGCACTACTCCTGGCAACTACTCTAGCAACTACCACTGACAACTCTCACGAGAAACTACTCACTGAGAAACACCGTGAGCAACTACTCTCTGACAACTACTCACTGAGCAACTACTCCTAAGCAACTACTCACTGAGCAACTACTCCTGGCAACTACTCACGGGGCAACTACTCCTGAGCAACACTCGCTGAGCAACACTCACAGCAACTACTCACTGGCAATTTACTCGCGAGCAACTACTCACGAGCAACTACTCACTGAGCAATACCGCTGAGCAACTACTCTTGACAATACTCACAGCAACACCGCTGAGAAACTACTCACTGGAAACTACTCACGAGAAACTACTCGTGAGCCACTCACGAGAAACACTCCTGACAACTACTCATGAGCAACTACTCACTGAGCAACTACTCACTGAGAAAAAAAAAATCACGAGGAACTACCCTGAGAAACTCTCCTGAGCAACTACCCTGAGCAATACCCCCCTGACAACTACACATTTTGAGCAACACTCCTGAGAAACAACTCCTGAGAAACTACTCACTGGCAATTCTCCTGAAAACTACTCACTAACAACTACTCAGAGCAACTAACTCGCTACAACTACTCCAGCAACTACCACTGAGAAACTATCCGAGCAACTACTCACGACCTACCGCTGAGCACTACTCACTGAGCAACTCTCACTGAGCAACTACTCCTGAGCAACACTCCTGACAACTACTCACTGAGCAACTACCCTGAGCAACTACCCTGAGAAACTACTCCTGACAACTACCCACTGACAACTACCCCTGACAACTACTCACTGCAATACTTGCTGAGCAACTACCCTGACAACTACTCCTGAGCAACTACCACTGGCAACTACTCATTGGCAACTACTCGCTAGCAACACTTCGCTAGAACTCTCACGAGCAACACTCACGACACACTCACTGAAACTACTCCTGAGCAACTACTACTGACAACTACCCCTGAGCCTACTCACTAGCAACTATCCGGAAACCCACTCACTGAAAACTACCCTGAGCCAACACTCCGAGAAACACTCCCTGAAAACTACTCAAGAGCAACTACTCCGAGAACTCTCCTGAGCAACTACTCCAGCAACTACTCACTGGGCAACTACCGCTGAGCAATACTCACTGAGCAACTATTTTGCTGAGCAACACTCGCTGAGCAACACTACTTAAACAACTACTCAAAAATTCTTGGAGTCTGGAAGAAAAAATTTTGGGTTGACACACACTGTCTTGACACAGTTCAGTGGGACACACCCCTTGTGTTGACACAGTGCATGGGAGCCACACATTGTTTTGACACATTTTCCATGGTAAGCACACACTTGTGTTGACACAGTTCAGTGGTGACACACACTTGTTTTGAAAAACAGTGTTAGCGGTGAGCACAACTTGTCTTGAACAATGTCAGTGGTAAGCACACCTTGTGTTACAAGTGTCAGGGGTGACACACCCTTGTGTTGACACAGGTCAGTGGTGACCACACTTGTGTTGACACGGTTTTTTCAGTGGTGAGCCACACTTTTTTGACACAGTGTCTGGGTGAGCACACACTTGTGTTGACACAGTTTAGCGGTGACACACACTTGTCTTACACAGTGTCAGGGTGAAAACAACTTGTCCTTGACACAGTGTCATGGTGAGCACACCTTGTTTTGACACAGTGCAGTGGGAGCACACATTTGTCTTGACACAGTGCGGGTGAGAAACACACTTGTCTTGACACAGGTCAGTGGTGAGCACACACTTGTCTTGACACGTGCATGGGAGCACAAAATTTGCTTACACAGTGTCAGTGGTGAGCACACACTTGTCTTGACACAGTTCAGGGTGACAAAACACTTTCTTGACACAGTGCAGCGGGTGACCACCACTTTTCTTACCGGGGTTTCAGTGGGTGAGCACACACTTGTCCTTTTGCACAGTTTTCAGTGGAGAGCACACATTGTCTTGACACAGTTCGTGGTAGCACACACTTTCTTGACACAGTGTTAGTGGGACACACACTTTCTTGACACAGTGTCAGGGTGACCACAAAAACTTTCTTAACGTGTAAAGGTAACACCACTTGTGTTGCACAGTGTCTGTGACCACACTTGTTACACAGTGTTACGGTGAGCAAACACTTGTCTTACACAGTCAGGGAAGCAAAACACTTTTTTTTCACAGGGGGTCAGGGGTGACCACTTTTGTTTAAAGTGCCTGGTGAGCCCCCACACTTTTGTTGACACGGTCATGGTGAGCACACACTTGTGTTGACAAAGGTCAGGGTGACACACACTTGTGTTGAACAGGTTAGGGGTAGAAACCCCATTTGTCTTGAAACAGTGTCATGGTGAGCACCCCACTTGTCTTGACAACAGGTCATGGTGGCACCACTTGTCTTGACACATGCAGTGGTGAGCAACATTTGTCTGACACATTTCAGGTGAGCACACACTTGTCTTACACAGTGTCAGTGGGAGCACACACTTGTCTTGACACGTGTCAGGGGTGAGCACACACTTTCTTGACACAGTGTCATGTGAGCACACACTTGTCTTGCCAGGGGTCAGGGTGAGCAAACCTTGTCTTGACACATGTCAGGGGTGAGCACACACTTTCTTGACCAGTGTCAGTGGTAGCACACACTTGTCTTGACACAGTGTCAGTGGTGAGCACACACTTGTCTTGACACAGTGTCAGTGGTGAGCACACACTTGTCTTGACACAGTGTTAGTGGTGAGCACACACTTGTCTTGACACAGTGTCAGTGGTGAGCACACACTTGTCTTGACACAGTGTTAGTGGTGAGCACACACTTGTTTGACACAGTTCAGTGGTGAGCACACACTGTGTTGACACAGTGTCGTGGGAGCACACACTTGTCTTGACACGGGTTTAGTGGTGAGCCACACTTGTCTTGACAAGTGTCAGTGTGACACACACTTGTCTTACACAGTGTCAGGGAACACCACTTGTCGACACAGGTCAGTGGGAGCACACACTTGTTTTGACACAGTGTTATGGTGCACACCCCTTGTTTTGACACATGTCATGGTGAGCACACACTTGTCTTACACAGTTTTAAGTGGTAGCACACACGTTTTGACACATGTCAGTGGTGAAAAACCACTTTTCTTGACACGTTCAGGGTGAGCACACACTTGTTTGAACGTGTCGTGGTGACACACACTTTGTGTTGACACAGTTCAGGGGTAGCACACATTTGTTTTGACACAGTTTAGGGTGACACACACTTTTCTTGACACAGTGTCAGTGGTGAGCACACACTTGTCTTGACACAGTGTTAGGGGTGGCAACACTTGTTTTACACAGTGTCGGGGGTGAGCACACACTTTGTGACACAGTGTTAGGGGTGAGCACACACTTGGTTGACACAGTGGGGGGGAGCACCACTTGTGTTGACCACAGTGCATGGTAGCACACACTTGGTTGACACAGTGTCAGGGGTAACACACACTTTTTTTACACAGTGTCATTTTGTGAGCCACACTTGGTTGAACACGGGGGCAGTTGTGAGTACACACTTGTTTGACACAGTGTCATTTTGTGACACACACTTGTGTTGACACAGGTCATGGTGGCAAACACTTGTGTTGACACAGTGTCATGGTAACACCCCTTTGTGTTGACACAGGTCAGTTTGAGCACACATTTGTTACACAGTTTTTAGTGTAAAAGCACACACTTTTTTTGACACAGTGTTTTTACACACACTTGTGTTGACACAGTGTTAGTGGGAGCACACACTTGTGTTGACACAGTGTCATGGTGACCCAATACATTTGTGTTGACACAATTCATTTGTGAGCCCCAAACTTGTGTTGACACAGTTCAGTGGTTAGCACACATTGTGTTGCACGTGTCATTGTGAGCACACACTTGTTTGACACAGTGTCAGGGGTTAGCACACACTTGTTTACACAAGTTATGCAGCACACACTTGTTTTGACACAGGTCAGGGGTGAGCACACACGGTTAAAGGGGGCAGGGGGGGGCACCATTGGTTTTGACACAGGTCAGGGGAGCACACATTGTTTACACAGTGTCAGGGGTGAGCACACACTTGTTTTGACACAGTGTCATGGTGAGCACACACTTTTATTGACACAAGTTAGTGGTGAGCACACATTTTGGTTGACGTTCGTGGTGAGCACACACTTGTGTTGACACAGTGCCAGTTGGAGCACACATTTGTTTGACACAGGTCAGTGGTGGCACCACTTGGTTACACGTGTCAGGGTGACACACACTTGTGTTGACACAGTGCATGGTGACACACCCTTTGTTGACACGTCCAGGGGTGAGCACACATTTGTTTGAACAGTGTCAGGGGTGAGCACACACTTGTGTTGACACAGTGAAAGTATGAGCTTCCATTTTGTTCTCACAAACATGGTCAAAGCCTCCTAACATTTCGTTATCTACGGGGGGGCCCCCAAAAAAGGGGAAGGTTCCTTGATCCAAGGGATTTCGCCCCTTTTCCTCTCCTTTTTTGATCGAACCTGATGCGTCATATTCCCCCCGGGCTCTTTTTGCCCCTACAAGTTAAATGAAAACCCATAAAATGTGTTTTAAAAGAAATTAATAATAATAAAAAATAATAAAAAAATAAAAATTTAATAAAAAAAAATAATAAAAATTTAGTAAAAAAATAATAAAAATAATAATAATTATAAAAAAAATAAGAAAAAGAGGGAAATAAAAATAAGAAGAAAAAAAAAGAAGAAAAAAGAAAAAGAAAAGAAGAAGAAGAAAAGAAAGAAAAAGGGAAAAGAAAGAAGAAGAAGAAGAAAAGATAAATATGTTTTGATGATAAAAAAAAACCAAAAATTACTGGTGAAAATTAATAATAATTTGGTTAATGGGTTTGGGAAAAACAGCAACCACCCGGGGGGTTTACTACCGCCCTTTCCCAATGATTGTGAACAAAAACCCTGTAATTTTTAAAAACATGGGGAAAATTTGCTGGTGTCTTTTGTCGGGTATTAAAAAATATGCAAATTACAGGTATTTTTGCTACTTTTTACTTCACTTGGGTTCACACTAAACTTTCCCTGTAAAATTTTTTTTATACACACTCACCCTGAGTTTTTTTTAAATTTTAAATCTTATAGTTTTTGGGTTTCTTATTACTTTTCCTTTTATATCCATGGGAAGTGGAATAAGAATCTTTCCCCCTAACCCCATGTTTTTTGAAAAAGGGTAACAAAAATCCGGGAAAAAGGGGCAGAAACCCCCTTTTTCCTGAAAGAAAACAAAAAAGGAATAAGAAAGAAGAAAATTGTAAAAGTGGGAAGTCCGAATAGCGGGGATGTTGTGCGAATAATAAGAAAAGATGATTGGGGATTTTATGAAGGGAAAAAAGCGGATGTCCTGGTTTTAATAAAACAAAGCTGGGGGGGTGGGAAGTTTTCAGTGGAGAGGAATAAATGGGTTTAGGTCATGGGTTTCAAATAGAGTTAGAGCTAAAGAAGGAGTAGCGATAATGTTAAGGATAACTTATGGCAGGAAAAGAGGGATTTAAAAATTGTATTATTTCAAGGTTATATAGATAAAATAAAGGTTGGATGTGAAAAGTTTGTTACAGTAAGCGTATATGCACCGGGAAAAAGAGAGAAGTGTAAGGAGAGAGAGAGATTTGGGGAAATGTTGAGTAAATGCGTGGGGAGTTTGAACCAAGTGTGAGAGTAATGGTGGTTGGGGATTCAATGCAAAGTGGGCAAAAATGTTGTGTAGGGAGTAGTAGAAATTTGGGTGCCAGGTAAATAAAAATGGAGAGTTTTTAATTGAGCTATGGTAAGAGAGAGTTTGGTAATAATAATACATATTTTATGAAGAAGAAGATAAATAAATATACAAGGTATGACATAGCAAGTAATGAAAGTAGTTGTTAGATTATGTATTGGTGGATAAAAAGTTGATGGGTAGCTCCAGATGACAACGTTTATAGAGGGGTAACTGATATATCGGATCATTATTTAGTTGTAGCTACAGTTAGAGTAAGAGGTAGGTGGGAAAAGAGGAAATGGCACAACAAGTAAGAGGGAGGTGAAAGTGTATAAACTAAGGGAGGAGGAAGTTCAAGTGAGATAAAGCAACTATTGGCAGAAAGGTGGGCTGGTGCAGGTAATGGTAGTGGGGGGGGTTGAAGAGGGTTGGAATGGTTTTAAAAATGCAGTATTAGAATGTGGGCAGAAGTTTGTGGTTATAGGAGAGTGGGTCAGGAGGAAAGAGGAGTGATTGGTGGAATGATGAAGTAAAGGGTGTGATAAAAGAGAAAAAGTTAGCTTATGAGAGGCTTTTACAAAGCAGAAGTGTTATAAGAAGAGTAGAGTATATGGAGAGTAAAAGAAAGGTAAAGAGAGTGGTGAGAGAGTGCAAAAGGAGAGCAATGATAAAGTAGGAGAGCACGTCAAGAAATTTTTAATGAAAATAAGAAAAAAAATTGGAGTGAGTTAAACAAGTTAAGAAAGCCTAGGGAACGTATGGATTTGTCAGATAAATACAGAGTAGGGGAATTAGTAGATGGGGAGATAGAGGTTTTGGGTAGATGGGGAGAATATTTTGAGGAACTTTTAAATGTCGATGAAGAAAGGGAAGCGGTAATTTCATGCTCTGACCAGGGAGGTATACCATCTTTTAGGAGTGAAGAAGAACAGGATGTGAGTGTGGGGGAGGTGCGTGAGGCATTACGTATAATGAAAGGGGGTAAAGCAGCTGGAACTGACGGGATCATGACAGAAATGTTAAAAGCAGGGGGGATATAGTGTTGGAGTGGTTGGTAGATGGGGAGAATATTTTGAGGAACTTTTAAATGTCGATGAAGAAAGGGAAGCGGTAATTTCATGCTCTGATCAGGGAGGTATACCATCTTTTAGGAGTGAAGAAGAACAGGATGTGAGTGTGGGGGAGGTGCGTGAGGCATTACGTATAATGAAAGGGGGTAAAGCAGCTGGAACTGACGGGATCATGACCTAACCTAACCTAACCTAACCTAACCTAGCCTAACCTAACCTAACCTAACCTAACCTAACCTAACCTAACCGAACCTATCCTAACCTAGCCTAACCTAACCTAACCTAACCGAACCTATCCCAACCCAACCCAACCAAACCCAACCCAACATAACCTAACCTAACCTAACCTAACTTAACCTAACCTAACCGAACCTAACCTAACCTAACCTAACTCAAATACACTAAAATCACTGTAACCATGATATTCACAAAACTCTATGATCACCTAACACACACACACACACACACACACACACACACACACACACAACATTAACACAAAAACTAACTCAGACACTTATGACATGAGACATTACCATATCTAACACACTGACTAACTTTGAACCAACTCTGAACACCACTGATCTTCAAAAAATACTCTGCACATCATTTGAACACCTTCAAAAAACACCATCAAACACCTCCGAATACTCCCAAAACACTACTGATTACTACCAAATCTCCGTCAAAATCACCAGAAACTAAGTTTAACATCACCATCCAACATTTTTTTTATAGAAATCCCCTCAAATCACTATAACCAAGAACTCCCTCCCCATTTGGCGCATAAAAAAAAAGCATGAACACAAACCTAATACGCAAACACTTAGTACATGATCACCATCAACTGAAAACATATCTTGTACACACACATAATCTAAGACAACCACCAACTACAATCACCCATGTTCACTTACCTCAAAAATCACTAATATCACAGAAAACACTCATTTTTATAAACATTTCACACAAAAAAAAATCATATTTGACAATATCTAAGCGCACTCACCTCACTACCACCAACACACGATGTCACACCTCACAGGACCGACGAGCTCACCTCCAGTGACGTCACACTCCCATTGTGTTACTTGGTGGTTGGTAACATCACACCCAACCCACCTTGTTTCAACCTGTTGTACCCTACATTATCTAAGAACACTATATCCAAGACGATTACCAGATTTTATGACCCCACCACCAAGATCACAGAAAACACCCATTTTTTATAATTATTCACACAAAAATCACGATCACCAATTCAATATCACCCACATCTTGTACATTTCAATCACAAATTTAAGACATGAGACATACACACCAAATCTAAGACATTCACCTCCAAGTAAGACATACACATCTTAACTAAGACATACACCAAAAACCTATACTTGACATATTGCGGTATGAATATTCATACCGCATTTATGTTGCATATCACATTTCCTCATCCACATCATCCCTAAAACATCCTTCCTTATTCATTCCGTATATCTCCTAGAGTTGTTTTAACCCCGACGGGCCCATCACGACGTAGGAGCCAGAGCAACCATCACCACTCCAACACCACCTACTACACTCTGGCTCCTAATGTCATGATGGGCCCGTCGGGATAAAACAACTCTAGGAGATATACGGAATGAATAAGGAAGGATGTTTTAGGGATGATGTGGATGAGGAAATGTGACATGCAACATAAATGTGGTATGAATATTCATACCGCAATATGTCAAGTATAGGTTTTTGGTGTATGTCTTAATTAAGATGTGTATGTCTTAGTTGGAGGTGAATGTCTTAGATTTGGTGTGTTTGTCTCATGTCTTAAATTTGTGATTGAAATGTATAAGATGTGGGTGATATGGAATTGGTGATCGTGATTTTTGTGTGAATAATTATAAAAAATGTGTGTTTTCTGTGATCTTGGTGGTGGGGCCATACAATCTGGTAATCGTCTTGGATATAGTGTTCTTAGATAATGTAGGGTACAACAGGTTGAAACAAGGTGGGTTGGGTGTGATGTTACCAACCACCAAGTAACACAATGGAAGTGTGACGTCACTGGAGGTGAGCTCGTCGGTCCTGTGAGGTGTGACATCGTGTGTTGGTGGTAGTGAGGTGAGTGCGCTTAGATATTGTCAAATATGATTTTTTTTGTGTGTGAAATGTTTATAAAAATGAGTGTTTTCTGTGATATTAGTGATTTTTGAGGTAAGTGAACATGGGTGATTGTAGTTGGTGGTTGTCTTAGATTATGTGTGTGTAAAAGATATGTTTTCAGTTGATGGTGATCATGTACTAAGTGTTTGCGTATTAGGTTTGTGCTCATGCTTTTTTTTATGCGCCAAATGGGGAGGGAGTTCTTGGTTATAGTGATTTGAGGGGATTTCTATAAAAAAAATGTTGGATGGTGATGTTAAACTTAGTTTGGTGATTTTGACGGTGATTTGGTAGTAATCAGTAGTGTTTTGGGAGTATTCGGAGGTGTTTGATGGTGTTTTTTGAAGGTGTTCAAATGATGTGCAGAGTATTTTTTGAAGATCAGTGGTGTTCAGAGTTGGTTCAAAGTTAGTCAGTGTGTTAGATATGGTAATGTCTCATGTCATAAGTGTCTGAGTTAGTTTTTGTGTTAATGTTGTAAAGTCTGGAGAGTGAGGGAGTAGTATGGTGGATGTGTTGTAATTTTAGTTAATGAAATGTGTAAGTGTAGATAAATTAGAGATGATAAATCTTATTTGGGAGTAATCAAAATATATTTGGAAGTGCTTCAGTGTTGTTTGGAAATGTTCAAAGGTGTTTATGTGAGTATTCAAATGATTTATGAGAGTGTTCGATGTAATCTTGGGGTTGTTCTGTAGTGAGATGATAAAGGTTGTGGATGAGAGATATTGAGAAAAGGTGGTCTCAAATGATGTATGAGAGTAAACCATACCCCCGGCCGGGATTGAACCCGCGGTCATAGAGTCTCAAAACTCCACCCCGTCGCGCTAACCACTAGACCAGCTAGCCACAATAAGATTCATCCAACTAGGTATATTTCTACACCATAGGAAGGTTAGCACAGGCACCTCTGTGACCACAAATGCAAGTTTTTACAGACGAATCTCCAGCTAGCGTGGCCGTGACGAACTCTAGCTCAAGTCCCTTCACTGCCGTCAACATGACTTAAGAAATCGTAATGACAAAGATTGCAATAAAAACCATACCCCCGGCCGGGATTGAACCCGCGGTCATAGAGTCTCAAAACTCCAGCCCGTCGCGCTAACCACTAGACCAGCTAGCCACAATAAGATTCATCCAACTAGGGATATTTCTACACCATAGGAAGGTTAGCACAGGCACCTCTGTGACCACAAATGCAAGTTTTTACAGACGAATCTCCAGCTAGCGTGGCCGTGACGAACTCTAGCTCAAGTCCCTTCACTGCCGTCAACATGACTTAAGAAATCGTAATGACACGATTGCAAATAAACCCAAAACCCCCGGCCGGGATTGAACCCGCGGTCATAGAGTCTCAAAACTCCCGCCGTCGCGCTAACCACTAGACCAGCTAGCCACAATAAGATTCATCCAACTAGGTATATTTCTACACCATAGGAAGGTTAGCACAGGCACCTCTGTGACCACAAATGCAAGTTTTTTACAGACGAATCTCCAGCTAGCGTGGCCGTGACGAACTCTAGCTCAAGTCCCTTCACTGCCGTCAAACATGACTTAAGAAATCGTAATGACACGATTGCAAAAA
This sequence comes from Cherax quadricarinatus, assembly GCF_026875155.1. Classification (NCBI taxonomy): domain Eukaryota; kingdom Metazoa; phylum Arthropoda; class Malacostraca; order Decapoda; family Parastacidae; genus Cherax; species Cherax quadricarinatus. The sequence continues at coordinate 8,078,473 of NC_069412.1, read as the reverse complement.
AACCATACCCCCGGCCGGGATTGAACCCGGGTCATAGAGTCTCAAAACTCCAGCCCGTCGCGCTAACCACAAAACCCTAGCCACAATAAGATTCATCCAACAGGTATTTTTCTACACCTAGGAAAGGTTCACAGGCACCTCGTGACCACAAATGCAATTTTTTTTACAGACGAATTCCAGCTAGCGGGGCCGTGACGAATCACTCAAGTCCCTTCACTGCCTCAACATACTTAAGAAATGTAATGACCTTGAAAATAAACCAACCCCGGGGGCCGGGGATTAAAACCCGGGGGTCATAAGTCTAAAAAAATCCAGCCTCGCGCTAACCATAGACCAGCTGCCAAATAATTTCATCCAATAGGTATATTTCTACCCATGGAAAAAACACAGGCCCTCTGTGACCACAAATCAATTTTTTTACAGACGAATCTCCAGCTAGGGGGCCGTGACAAATTTAGCTCAAGTCCCTTACTGCCGTCAACATGATTAAGAAATCGTAATGACACGATTGCAAATAAACCTCCCCCGGCCGGGATTGAACCCGGGGTCAAGAGTCTCAAAACCCACCCGTCGCGCTAACCACTAACCAGTTCCAAAAATAAGATTCATCCAACAGGTATTTTTCTCACCATAAAAGGTTACACACACCTCTGGACCCAAATGCAGTTTTTACAACGAATCTCCAGCTAGCGGGGCCGTGACAAACTCTACCCAAGGGCCCTTCACTGCCGCAACATGATTAAAAAATCGTAATGCACGATTGCAAATAAACCATACCCCCGGCCGGGATGAACCCGCGGTCATAGAGTCTCAAAACTCCAGCCCTCGGCTAACCACAATAAATTCACCAACAGGTATATTTCTACACCATGGGAAGGTTAGCACGGGCCCACCTTGTGACCACAAATGCAAGTTTTTACAGCGAATCCCCGCTAGCGGGGGCCGTGACAAAACTCTAGCTCAACCCCTTCACTCCCGTCAAAAGATTTAAGAAATCGTAATGACACGATTGCAAAAAAACCTCCCCCGGCCGGGTTTAAACCCGGGGGTCATAGAGTCTCAAAACTCCAGCCCGTCGCGCAAACCCCACTGCCCACTCCAAATAAATTCACCAACTAGGTTTTTTTTCTCACCATGGGAAGGGTTGCACAGGCCCTTTCTGTGACCAAAATCAAGTTTTTACAGACGAATCTCCAGCTACGTGGCCGTGACGAACTCACTAAAGTCCCTTCACTCCCGTCAACATGACTTAAAAAAATCGAAATGACACATTGCAAAAAAACCATACCCCCGCCGGGATTGAACCCGGGTCATAGGTCTCAAAACCCAGCCCGTCGCGCTAACCACTAGACCAACTAGCCACAAAAAGATTCATCCAACTAGTATATTTCTACACCATGGAAGGTTGCACGGGCACCTCTTGACCCAAATGCAATTTTTTACAGACAATCTCCAGCTACGTGGCCGTGACGAATTAGCTAAAGTCCCTTCACTCCGTCAACATGATTAAGAAATCGTAATGAACTTTGAAAAAAACCCATACCCCCGGCCCGGGATTGAACCCGCGGTCTAGGTCTCAAAACTCCACCCGTGCGCAAACCACTAGACCGCACCACAATAAGATTCATCCAACTAGGTATATTTCTACACCATGGGAAGGGTTAGACAGGCACCCTGTGACCACAAATGCTTTTGTGGCACAGAGGTGCCTGTGCAAACCCTTTCCTTGGGGTAGAAAAATACCTAGTTGGATAAAATTTATTGTGGCTAGCGGGTTAGGGGTTAGCGCGAGGGGCTGGAGTTTTGAGACTCTAGACCGCGGGTTCAATCCCGGCCCGGGGGGGTAGGTTTTATTTGCAATCGTGTCATTAGGATTTCTTAAGTCAGTTGACGGCAGTGAAGGGTTTGGGTTGGGGTTTCGCACGCCACGCTAGCTGGAGTTCGTCTGTAAAAACTTGCTTTGTGGTCCAGGGCCCCTGTGCTCCTTTCCCTTTTGGGTGGTGAAAAACCTATTTGGGGTGAATCTTTGGGCTAGGGCTTGGGGCGCGGGGGCTGGAGTTTTGAGTCTTGAACCGCGGGGGTTCAATGGGGGGTATGTTATTTTTTGGGTGTCATTAGATTTCTTAAGTCATTTGACGCAGTGAAGGGACTTGAGCGGTTGTCAGGGCCCGCTACTGGAGATTCGTCTTAAAAATTTGCATTTTGGCACAGAGGTGCCTGTGCTAACCCTTTCCCTTGGTGTAGAAATATACCATTGGGATGAATCTTATTTGGCAGCGGGTCTAGTGGTTAGCGGACGGGCGGATTTTTGAGACTCTTGACCGGGGGTTCAACCCGGGGGGGGTATTTTTTATTTGAAATCGGTCATTACGTTTCTTAAGTGATGTATGAGGTGTTTTGAAGGTGTTCAAAGAAAAGTGAGGTGTTTTGTGGTGTGTGTGTGTGTATGTGTTTGTGCGTGTGTGTGCGTGGTGTGTGTGTGTGTTGTGTGTTGGGTGGTCATAGAGTTTTGTGAACATCATGGTTACAGTGATTTTAGTGTATTTGAGTTAGGTTAGGTTAGGTTAGGTTAGGTTAGGTTAGGTTAGGTTGGGTTAGGATAGGTTCGGTTAGGTTAGGTTAGGTTAGGTTAGGCTAGGTTAGGATAGGTTCGGTTAGGTTAGGTTAGGTTAGGTTAGGTTAGGATAGGTTAGGTTAAGTTAGGTAGGGTACAACAGGTTGAAACAAGGTGGGTTGGGTGTGATGTTACCAACCACCAAGTAACACAATGGGAGTGTGACGTCACTGGAGGTGAGCTCGTCGGTCCTGTGAGGTGTGACATCGTGTGTTGGTGGTAGTGAGGTGAGTGCACTTAGATATTGTCAAATATGATTTTTTTTTTGTGTGTGAAATGTTTATAAAAATGAGTGTTTTCTGTGATATTAGTGATTTTTGAGGTAAGTGAATATGGGGGATTGTATTTTGGTGGTTGTCTTTAGATTATGTGTGTGTGTACAAGATTGTTTTCATTTGAGGGTGATCATGTACTAAGTGTTTTGCGTATTAGGTTTGTGTTCATGCTTTTTTTTATGCGCCAAATGGGGAGGGAGTTTTTGGGTTATAGTGTTTTTGAGGGGTTTTTCTATAAAAAAGATGTTGGAATGGTGATGTTTAAATTTAGTTTCTGGTGATTTTTGACGGTGATTTGGTAGTAATCAGTAGTGTTTTGGGAGTATTCGGAGGTGTTTGATGATGTTTTTTGAAGGGTTCAAATGATGTGCAGATATTTTTTGAAGAAGATCAGTTGTGTTCAGAGTTGGTTAAAGTTAATCAGTGTGTTAGATATGGTAAGTCTCATGTCATAAGTGTCTGAGTTAGTTTTTGTGTTAATGTTTGTGTGTGTGTTGTGTGTGTGTGTGTGGTGTGTGTGTGTGTTAGGTGGTCATAGAGTTTGTGAATATCATGGTTACAGTGATTTTAGTGTATTTGAGTTAGGTTAGGTTAGGTTTGGTTGGGTTAGGTAGGTTAGGTTAGGTTCGGTTAGGTTAGGTTGGGTTTTAGGTTGGGTTAGGATAGGTTCGGTTAGGTTAGGTTCGGTTAGGTTTAGGCTAGGTTAGGATAGGTTCGGTTAGGGTAGGTTAGGTTGGGTTTTAGGTTAGGCTAGGTTAGGTTAGGATAGGTTAGGTTAAGTTAGGTTAGGTTAAGGTTAAGTTAGGTTAGGTTAGGTTAGGTTAGGTTAAGTACTGTTCAGAAGAGGTGTGTTGGGAGATGGGTGAGTGGATGTGAGATGGAGAGGGGTATGGGGAGGGTTGTATTAGAAATTTAATGAAATATGGGGAGATTTTACGGGAAAATAAAGGTAATGTGTGAATATTTTAAAAAGAAATTATAGTATTGAAAAGTTATGATATATTGGAAAAGAATGGGGGTGTTGAAACATGTCGCAATAGTTGGGTAGTGAGATTAGTTGATGCGAGTATAATATCAATTTATGTGGATATAAGGAGATGGGCATGGAGAGGAAATTTTTTTAGAATTTTTGTAATGTAAAGAGGAATGTTATTACATTTAAAAATTCAGTAAAAAGAAGGGGAAAAAAAAATTTTGAATAAATTCGTAATTGATGAGGTTTTGGGTTATGTAGTCCAAACTAGAGATACCAAAAAAGATGATATAAGTGGGTTGTTTTTGTGACTTTTTGATGAAATTAGTTAAAAAAGAAAAAAAATTGTGGGTTGGGTGTGTTGGTGGTTGTGCGTGTTGTTGTCGAACTAGTGATGTCGAAAAAGTGGTTATAAGTTGTGGGTTGTTGATGTGACTTTTTCTGATGAAAAAATTATTAAAACGGAGAAAAAAAATTGTGGGTTGTGGGTTTGGTGGGGTTGTGGGTGTTGTGGGTTGTGGGTGCTGTGGGTGTTGTGTGTTGTGGGTGTTGTTTTCGAACTAGTGTTGTTGAAAAGTGATTATAAGTTGTGGGTTGTTGTGACTTTCTGATGAAATTAGTTAAAACGAGAAAAAATTGTGGTTTTTTGGTGATGTGGGTTGTGGGTGATGTGGGATGTGGGTGTTTGTGGGGTTTGGGTGTTGTGGGGTGTGGGGGGTTGATCTTAGTTTAAGGTGATTTTGGTGGTGTTTTTGAGTGTATTCATGGTGTTTTAGTAGTATTCAGTGGTGTATTTGGGAGTTTCTCAAATGGTTTTGAGGTTATTCAAAGGTGTGTTATATAGGTGTGGGTTGTTGTTGTTGTGACTTCTGATGAAATTAGTTTTAAAAAGAGAAAAAAATTGTGGGGTGTGGGTGTTGTGGGTTGTGGGTGTTGTGGGTTTTTGTGTGTTGTGGGGTTTGTTGTCGAACTAGAGTTGTTGAAAAGTGATTATAAGTTGTGGGTTGTTGGGGACTTTCTGATGAAATTAGTTAAAACGAGAAAATAATTGTGGGTTGTTGGTGATGGGGGGTTGTGGGTGATGTGGGATGTGGGTGTTGTGGGGTTTTCTGTGTTGTGGGATGTGGGTGTTGATCTTAGTTTATGGTGATTTTGGTGGTGTTTTTTTAGTGTATTCAGTGGTGTTTTTTGTAGTTTTCAGTGGTGTATTTGGGAGTGCTCAAATGGTGTTTTGAGGTTATTCAAAGGTGTGATTATGAGTTGTGGGGTTTTTGTTGTGTGACTTTCTGATGAAATTAGTTAAAAAAAGAAAAAAAATTGTGGGGTGTGGGTAATGTGGGTTGTGTGTGTTGGGATGTGGGTGTTGTGGGATGTGGGTGTTGTGGATTGTGGGTGTTGTTGTCGAACTAGAGAAACGAAAAAGATGTTATAAGTGGGTTGTTGTTGTGACTTTTTCTGATGAAATTAGTTAAAACGAGAAAAAAAATTTTGGGGTGTGGGTGTTGTGGGTTGTGGGTGTTGTGTGTTGTGGGTGTTGTTGTCGAACTAGAGTTGTTGGAAAAATGTTATAAGTTGTGGGTTGTTGTGACTTTCTGATGAAATTAGTTAAAACGAGAAAAAATTGTGAGGTGTGTGTGATTGTTGGTTGTGGGGGGATTTGGGGGATGTGGGTGTTGGGGGGTTTTGGGTGTTGTGGGATTGTGGGTGTTGATCTTAGTTTATGGTGATTTTGGTGGTGTTTTTGATGTATTCAGTAGTGTTTTAGTAGTATTCAGTGGTGTATTGGGAGTACTCAAATGATGTTTGAGGTTATTCAAAGGCGTTTTTGAAGGTGTTCAAATGATGTGCAAGAGTACTTATAAGGTGTTCTGGGATATCAGAGGGATTTTGGGGCGTTCGAATGATGTTTTTGGAGTATTTAAAGGTAATTGTGGGGTTTTTTGTGATGTTCAAAGTTAAAGTGTTTGAGTTAGTTTTTGTGATAATGTTGTGAAGTCGGGACTGAGGGGAGGATTTTGGGGGGATGAGTTGTAATTTAATGAAATGTGTAAGTGCAGATAAATTAGAGCTGTCAAATCTTATTTGGGAGTATTCAAAATGATATTTTGGAAGTGTTTCAGTGGTTGTTTGGAAATGTTCAAAGGTATTTTTGTGAGCATTCAAATGATTTATGAAGGTGTTTTGAAGGTGTTCAAAGTAAAGTGAGATGTGTGTGCGTATTAACTTCGTAATATGTAAAATTGTGACTTGTGAATTTATCGAAAAGTGGTTATAAGTGTTGTGGTGACTTTCTGATGAAATAGTTAAAACGAGAAAAAATTGGGGGTTATGAGTGAAAATTGTGAGGTGTTGGTTGGAGTGTGAGGGTTCGGGAGGGTGGGGAGGAGGAGAGAGAGAAGGTTACTTCGTGGGGAGTGACCTGAGATGAAATAGTTAAAACGAGAAAAATGTCTAGACTTGTGTTGTATTTTGTAAAGAAATTGTGGATTTTTGTGGGTATTAACGAAAAAAATGTGAAATTTTTTGGATTATTCTGGGTTAAGAGTGAAAAATGTGTAGGGGGATGTCGACAAGATTCAGCCTGTGTGCGGGGTCATCACGTGACGTCACTGACATAGGGGGAAGTCGACAAGATTCAGCCTGTATGTGTGAGGTCATCACGTGACGTCACTGACCGCCGAGTAAACACACCTTTTAGTTCATTTAACTTAATGAGAGGAATACTGACGTCACACTTGTTTAGACCTGTAGTAAGAGAGAGTACCATGCCCCATAGGAGGAGTTCATTTGAATGCTTACCCCCAGAGGGGGAATGCAAAAACTCGATCCGAGGAGATGGAGGAGAAAACCTTGATCCAAGGAGATGGAGTCTTTGATTTCGAGAAAACTTGATCCAAGGAGATGGAGTCTTTGATTTCGAGAAAATCTTGATCCGAGGAGATGGAGCCTTTGTATTATCGAGAAAAAAAAATTCGAAAAAAATTGGGATGGGGGTGAAAGTGGGAGGGGCAATCCAAAAAACTTGATCCGAGGAGAGCACAAGAAATTAAAAAAAAATTTGAAAAAAATCGGAAAAAAATTTGGGGCGCGGGGGCGATCCGGACGACGCTGCAGAAGGCGCAGCAGAAGGCGCGGGGCAGGGCGCGAGGGTCGCGGGCGGGGCGCGAGGGTGCGGCGGGGCCGGTGGGTCGGCGCGACGAGCAGGGGACGCGGGTGGGGGCGCGGGGGGCGCGGGGGGCGCGGGGGGCGCGGGGGGCGCGGCGGGGGGGCGCGGGGGCGGGGGGTCGTGGGCGGGGGTCGTGGGCGGGGGTCGTGGGTGGGGTCAAGGGCATTAGCATATAGGTGTGAAAAAGGTCATTACCACATAGGTGTGAAAAGGAGTCCGCTCAGGAATGAGCCAATCAGCCGCAGCCCTTTCAGGAGGAAGCCACTCTGTTGAAGAGACCGCTGAGAGAGGAAGCCACTCTGTAGAATGAGCCATACAGCCGCCTGCAGTACTACTTATAATATATATTTATATATATATATATATATATTATATATATAATATATATATATATATATATATATATATATATATATATAATATTATTGTACCCACAAACGAGTGGTATTGATCAATAAGAACACTGCGACTAGCCAAGGAGTCGAACCCATGCTGCTTTGGCCCACTTCATGGTGAGCGAAAACTCTTGACGCTCTAACCCAGGGAACCACTCAATCATCAAGAATGATGTAACCAGAAAAGCTACGTGTTGTACCCGTCATCCCAGGACATACGGAGGTGTGGGTGCTTGTGAGCTAATTTCATTCTACTCTCTGTTTGGTGTACTAGCCTTTGCTGGTGCGTCATTCTTGAGGATTTTGTAGCTCCGTTGATTAGAGGATTATGATTTTTCGCTTGCCATGAGGCGGGCCAAAGCAGCACGGGTTCGACTCCTTGGCTAGTCGCAGCGTTATTAGTGATCAGTAACTCTCGTCCTTTGGTATAATATAAAATACTGCTCGTTGGGCTAGAACACCAAACAGGGAGTAGATTGAAATTATCTCAGAGGCGTCCACACCACCGTATTTCCTCGGATGACGGGTACAACACCTAGCTTGGCTGGTTGCATCATTCTTGAGGATTGTGTGGTTCCGTGCACGAGAGCGTCGTGTGCTGTCGCTCACCATGAGGCGGTCCAAAGCAGCATGGGCTCGACTCATTGGTTAGTCGCAGTGTTGTTATGTGTATATATATATATATATATATATATATATATATATATATATATATAATATATATATATATATTATATATATATATATATATATATATATAATATATATGTCGTGCCGAATATGTAAAACTGGTCAATTAGCAAGAACTCATTTAAAAATAAGTCCTTTCTAAAATTTTCTCTTATACGTTTAAAGATATATTTTTTTCATTAATGTTGATGTAAAAATTTATAATTTTGCACCAAAAGGAACTTAGAAAACTTACCTAACCTTATTATAACAAGAACAATTTATTTTAGCCTAACCCAACTAAATATATTTTAGATTTGTTTACAATAATTTAATACTAAACAAACACAGTGAAATGTATTTTTTTCGTTAGGTTCAGAATGATTTTGGCGAAATTATTACATACACAAATTTTCACTTGAACTATATGGCAAGATGGCAAGATGAGCGTTGCTATTTAAGCCAAGATCGCAAGTTCTGCCTATTCGGCACGACATATATATATATATATATATATATAATATATATATATATATATATATATATATATATATATATATATATATATATATATATATATAGATATAGATAGATAATGTCGTGCCGAATAGGCAGAACTTGCGATCTTGGCTTAAATAGCAACGCTCATCTTGCCATATAAGACAAGCGAAAATTTGTGTATGCAATAATTTCGCCAAAATCACTCTGAACCTAACGAAAAAAAAATATATTTCACTTTGTTTGTTAAGTATTAAATTACTGTAAACAAATCTAAAATATATTTAGTTGGGTTTGGCTAAAATAAATTGATCTTGTTATAATAAGGTTAGGTAAGTTTTCTAAGATTCTTTTGGTGCAAAATTAAAATTTTTTACATTAAAATTAATGAAAAAATATATCTTTAAACGTATAAGAAAAAATTTCAGAAAGGGCTTAATTTTAAATGAGTTCTTGCTAATTGACCAGTTTTACATATTCGGCACGACATAGTATATATTATATATATATATATATATATATATATATATATATATATATATATATATATATATATATATATATATATATATAATATATATATATCTTTTTTTGCTGAGTGTTAAGACTTCCAGCTTCTGTACATTCAGACTATAAACAGTTCATTTCTGTCTTATCTGTTTCACCAAAACCATTTAAAACAAACCACCTTTAAAGTTTCGTTCCCTGTCCTTGTAGTAAATGATTCTGAAAAACAGGACACTTGCCCCTTACTTACGGTATGTTAGTTGACTTCTACAACACATTACTTTCGGGGGACAGGATTCTGAACATCTTCCCCACAGAAGAGAAAGGAAATGCCTCAAGAAGAAGAACTATTTGGAAACTGGAAGCAAACATAGTTCAGTGTGTTTACATTCACGTATACAACTATGCAAACACAATAACGTGATGTGTATATTGGGTGCGAGAAGTAGACGAAATTGTGGCAACGTCTCGCTCTCCTGGAGCTTTGTCAAGCAATGGAGAACCCCAGAATGCGAAACGTTACCAGAGTAAAATATCGCAGTAATTGCACAAGTAGAAGCCAGATTTATGTGGCATCTTAAGTGTTTATTATGAAAGTTGCTAAAATCTGTTAAAAACAGATTTTTTAACGGCAGCAATGTTGGCATGAAAGTTCTATGTCATTACAAAAGTGTTTGCATGTTAGTATTATATACCAGTTTATGTTCAGTATTTAAGTAAAGTAAAGATTCTAAACAACTACCTTATAACATTCTACAGTAATTCTTCACTGTGTAAATGAGATATTTTTTGGATACCATTTTCAGTTTTATTTAGACGACAAAATAAGTAAAGAAAAATATTAAATGTATGCTCAAACACTTTATTACCCAGGTATTAACAACCAGTAAACTGAAGACAACAGAGAACAAGCTGCCTAAATACTTAACTTTGTTGGGTAAAATTGTATGGAATTACTTATTAAAACTGACATATCTAGTGACATCAGTAGTCAGTGTTAATGATGCCATCATACTTTCATACATATAATTATTAATAATTCTATTTACATAATAGCCAATATAACTGTACTTGTAACCCGGTACAGATTGAACATTAAAATGGTATAAAATACCGACAGGTTGTTAGGTAAGACACATATGCAACAGTTAGGTATCTTTATTGTGAAACGTTTCGCCTACACAGTAGGCTTCTTCAGTCAAGTACAGGAAAGGTTGATAGAAGCAGAAGATACTTGAAGACGATGTAATCAGTCCATCACCCTTAAAGTTTTGAGGTGGTCAGTCCCTCAGTCTGGAGAAGAGCATTGTTCCATAGTATGAAACAATATGGAGAAGAAGTGACAGGATGGAGCTTTTATAGCGCCAAGAGGTGAGACGTAGGAGAGGTAAGAACTCAGATGTTGAGAGGTCCCTCTCAAATCCAGCCCCTCTCACTAGTGGAAGTTGCCGAAGTTGATTGCAGACCTGCAATCAACTTCGGCAACTTCCACTAGTGAGAGGGGCTGGATTTGAGAGGGACCTCTCAACATCTGAGTTCTTACCTCTCCTACGTCTCACCTCTTGGCGCTATAAAAGCTCCATCCTGTCACTTCTTCTCCATATTGTTTCATACTATGGAACAATGCTCTTCTCCAGACTGAGGGACTGACCACCTCAAAACTTTAAGGGTGATGGACTGATTACATCGTCTTCAAGTATCTTCTGCTTCTATCAACCTTTCCTGTACTTGACTGAAGAAGCCTACTGTGTAGGCGAAACGTTTCACAATAAAGATACCTAACTGTTGCATATGTGTCTTACCTAACAACCCGGTACAGATACCAAATTGATTGTTTTAAGATAATTTTGATATGCTCTTCATTAATCTTAATTTCTTAAGTTTCTATTACGTTAGGTTTTCTTTGAAAACTTATGTTCAATATCTTGAATTATTTAAGTTTGAAGAATCGCATTTGTTTTCTAACATGTTATACACATGTACTAAGTTTGGTGTTTGCAATGGCATAAACTAAACTTTTTTAACATAAATTTGCTTTATAAATTGGCATAAGAAAACTAACAGATATTTCCATACAATCCTGCAAACATATTTTCTTCAGTTTCCAGGATTTTTGGCTTGTGTTGCGTCTCGGTGTCCCACACCAGTGTCCTCCAGTAGTGGGACATCAAACTGACATATGTTTTCCATGATGACAGTGTCCCAGTGTTATCGTTTACCGTGTCGAACACGGTAAAGGTTTTCCTGAAAAAAAATTAAGATGAGAATCAAGGAAATGAGTCTTGAGGGAGAATGATATCACGGTAAGTGTTATGACGTCATCACAAAGATGCTTGCCGGAATATTGTATGTCAGTAAACATCACTTTGATGACTGTCCAAGAAATTTGCGCAAGTGTTTTTTGAATGCCATTCAAATTCTCATCTCAGCACCTTGAAGATTTTCATCTAAATGAAGATCATTAAGTAATTTCCGAATTTGAAGTCCTCTGAAGATACCTTCCTTCAGTTTGGTGTCGCTAACTTTGGGAGTCTCTCCCTCAGATAGCTAAACCCTGATCTTTTGTCCAATGCTTTGACGAAGTTTTTAATGATGCTAAAGTTGATATGTAAAGGAGGAAGAAGTATGATCATTGGATAGACTTATAGCCTATGTTATACTTTCTTCACTCCTGCCTCTTTGATTCTGGTGTCGGCTACCTCCGCTAAATGTAGTGCTGCATTTTAACTTGAGTGTCCCACAGACACAGGAGACATCAGTAATTTGTAAATCCAACTTACATTTTCAGTACCAATCCTATGACTTATAGATTTCAGTACCAATCCTATAACTTATAGATTTTTCACTCACACTATTCAAATTTGATTAAAGTGACAAATTTTTGCATTGTTTCATGTTTCTTTCATGTCTCTAACAAGAGCTAAAGGAAAACTTTTGCTCGAATCAATAAATAAACGCCGCAGACATTGCTGGATAGTGTTGTTTTCCTGTAACATCGTAAAGTTCTTGAACATCACAACAGCAGCATACTGATTTTTCCAATTTTAAGCAAGTTTTCAGGCTATTCTGTCGTTTTCTAAACAAAATGGACCATATTTCTGAGTGTAGTAAATTCCGTTGGTTCAGTTATGACTCAAGTATCTCTGACTGTTCCTTGGATAACTTAAAATGGTACGAAAGGTCGGTTAGGTAACTTCGAGTCACTATATGTGGCTCTTGATTGTTGACTAAAGTCGGTTTAAATTCAGAATATGAGTAGCTTCTTTATCATCCAAGGGAAAATATATCTTTCTAGGATATTGGTTCTGGAACCTGACTTTCTCAGGTCTGATTGCAGAAGGAAGATTAAGGAATGTTATCTTGTATCTGTTTTCTGATGAAAATTCAGACACTTGTGATACAATAATAACAATTCGTTGTGTGATCCTTTAGTTCCCTACATACCATAGGGACTGCAAATGACAGGTATGACATTTTTCCAACAATGAACTTGTTTAAGAAGTTTAAATAAGTCAACAGCGACGAGATGCCCACAGTTTGTCCTAATCTCTGACTCACACTAAAAGTAGAGAAAATGGAATGTTTACACAAGAGCCGCGATGTTTCCTCTCTGCTGTGTCAGGTTAGAGTTGCCACGTATATAACTAAAGCATTACTATCGTTTAAACAACTACGTGGCATTGTAAGCATATAACTTGGTAATTGTAAATGTCACTTACTCTGAAAAAGAAAACACTACTGATACAACGGTTTAATAAATCCACAAAAGTGGAAAAAAATTCATAAATCCTCTTTCATGAAATTACCGAACACTCAGTAGACAATCATACAACTGAAATCAAACACATTCTCTTCGAGAGAAAGTGTTTGTGATGAATGAAAGTAAACTTAGATTTGAATTCAGCTTTCTAAAATTAGTTCAAACATATGTTTTAAAATGTGAATTGAAAGTTTTGCTGACCACTGTTATTATTATTATTATTATTATTATTATTATTATTATTGTTTTAATTATTATATTATTATTATTATTATTATTATTATTATTATTATTATTATTATTATTATTATTATTATTATTATTATTATTATTATTATTATTTATATTTATATTTACATTTTATTGTTCAGTAAGATTAGCATTTGCATTATTATTAGTTCCCAAAAGGAATATCTTGATTTTTTTTAATCTTCCGCTAACTTTTCCAGTTAATAAGTTAAGAACAATTTATTGGATTGGAGTCAAAATTTTAACGTTTATGTAGGGAGACGAGGACCAGGTTCTAACAACATGTTGCGTGTGCACTTCCCTATGGCTGAACATGTTCAAAACACTCCCAACATCCTGGACTGGCTCTGGTAAACTTCAAAACACTCAACATTACAGCTTCTAACATTTAAATAAAAGCTTTCCACTTGTGTCGTCAATGTCGCAGAGTAAAATTCAAGAGGATTAGCGCACATTTATCCATTGTTCGTGTACAATAGTGTAAAAAATTTATTCCCACTAAATTACGTTAAATAAATTTCAGTTTACCTATTCTAAACTTACAGTATTAAATGGCCAGTGCATCTTATAGCCAGGATAATACCTGTTAAGTTTTGTTGGTGCGGCTTCAGGAAGGAATTATTCATGGTGTTATTGGGTGATATAACTCTCAGTTCACCAGTTTTATTTAATAATAAGAGATATTAACTTGCTTTCAATACCTAAAGGATTCTCCTATTGATTGGCTTCAAAATATTAATTATGATACATTCTATAAGAATGACGATACACATAAATTTAGTCTCAGTAGGAGCAAAGTTGAAATTTTATCGAAATTGTTATAAAAAAAATCGCAGTTACGGGAATCAGAATAATTTCTTGACAATGTCTTTTCTGATCGACTTTATATTGTCTTTATTATGGTCTATTTTCTTAAGTGACATAATGAGAGAAAATACGTAAAAACAATATTCCCTGTGATGGCTGATATACTGTCATATTTAAGGTAGCTGAAGGGAACTTAACTTCACAGTTACTCACTTCGTTAACTGAATTGTAAATTCATTCACACACATACACTGCGCACGTTTACATACATACCTGCAGTATACCTGTAGAAGGTTTCGGGGGTCAACGCAAAAGCGGCTCGGTCTGAGACCAGGCCTCGTGGTCGATCAGGGTCTGATCAACCGGGCTGTTACTGCTGGCCACCCGCAAACTGACGTACGAACCACAGTCCGGCTGGTCAGGTACTGACTTTAGGTGCCTGTCCAGTGCCTTCTTGAAGACAGCCAGGGGTCTATTGGTAATCCTCCTTATGTATGCTGGGTGGCAGTTGAACAGTCTTGGGCCCCGGACACTTACTGTGTTGTCTCTCAGTTTACTCATGCCCCCAACCCCCGCTTTTAACTGAGGGAATGTTGCATCTTCTCCCGAGTTCTTTGCTTTCATGTGCAAGTTTGGTACTAATCCCTCTAGGATTTTCCAAGTGCATCATGTATCTCTCTCGCCTTCGTTCCAGGGAATACAAATCAAGGGCCTTCAACCGTTCCCAGTAATTTGGGTGCCTAATTGTACTGAAGTGTGCCATGAGAGTTTCTTGTACACTCTTCAGGTCAGCAATTTCGCCTGCCTTGAAGGGGGGCAGTATTCCAGCCTAAAGAGAACGAATGGTTTGAAGAGAATCATCATGGGCTTGGCGTCCCTAGTTTTGAAGGTTCTCATTATCCATCCAATCATTTTCCTAATACATGAGGTAGATATATTGTTGTGGTCTTTGAAGGTGAGATCCTCTGACATTATTACTCCCATGTCTTTTACATTACTTTCTCGCTCTATTGTATGGTTAGAATTTGTTATATACGCTGATACCGGTGGCCTGGTGGCTAAAGCTCCCGCTACACACACGGAGGGCCCGGGTTCGATTCCCGGCGGGTGGAAACATGCCGACACGTTTCCAAACGCCTGTTGTCCTGTTCATCTAGCAGCAAATAGGTACCTGGGTGTTAGTCGACTGGTGTGGGTCGCATCCTGGGGGACAGGAATGAGGACCCCAATGGAAATAAGTTAGACAGCCCTCGATCACGCACAGACTTTCTTGGGTTATCCTGAGTGGCTAACCCTCCGGGGTTAAAAATCCGAACGATATCTTATAGTACAGTTTTAATTTTCTCAAGTTTTCCGTATTTAAGTAGTTGAAATTTCTCTTCACTGAACTTCATATCGTTTTGAGCGACCCATTTGAAGATTTGGTTGAAATCCGCTTGGAGTCTTGCTGTGTCTTCGATGGTGGTCACTGTCATGGCAATCTGTCATAGTGATCCAGTAGCTGGGACAGGAAGTAGAGACCTGCTCTAAACACGTGTTGCCCTGGGTTGTGTAATTGATGGGTATCTAGGTGGTTAGCGAACTTGCTTCTTAGAACCCTTTCAAAGACTTTTATGATATAGGATGTTAGCACTATCGCCAGTAGTTCTTTGCAATTGCTTTACTGCCACCTTTGTAGAGTGGGACTATATCTGTTGTTTTTTATTGAGTGTGGAATGACCCCTGTGTCCATGCTCCCTCTCCATAGAATGTTGAAGGCACGCGACAGAGGCTTCTTGCAGTTCATGATGAACACGCAGTTCCATGAGTCTGAGCTTGGGACAGAGTGCATGGGCATGTCATTTATTGTCTTTTCAAAGTTTTGTGGTGTTAGTATAATATCCGAGATATTAGAGATAGCCAGATTTTCGGTCTCGTTCATAAAGATCCTTAGTCAGGGCAGTGGCTCACTGAACACTGAGTTGTTTTGGGACTTTAGTATCTCACGCATTTCTTGGCTGTCATCTGTGTATGTCGCATCTCGCCTAAACAGTGGTCCAGTATTGGATGCTGTTTTTCCCTTAGATTTGGCACAAGAGAAAAAGTATTTTGTTTTATGTTATTCAATTTCTTTATGCCTTATAATTCTTTCTGATATTCTTGTCTCCTGTAAGATTCCTTCAGCTTATGTTCGATATATGCAGTTTCATTGAGAAGTGTCTTCTTTCTTATTTCAGATATATTGGACCCTCTCAGCAGCTGTGTGACTCATCGCCTTCATTTGTATAGTGAGCATCTCTCTATATCTAGTTTACTTCTTCTCTCTCTTTTTCTTAATGGAATGTGCCTTGAGCAAATGTCAAGAACCACAGTGTTTATTTTTTCAAGGCAAAGGTTCGGATTCATGTTGTTTATATATCTTCCCAGCTTGTTTCTCTCTCTCTCCCTTCTCTCTCTGTCTTTCTTTTCTCCTCTCTCTCTCTCTTCTCTCTCCTTCTCCTTTCTCTCTCTCTCTCTCTCTCTCTCTCTCTCTCTCTCTTCTCACTCTCTATTCTCTCTCTCTCTCCTTCTCTCTCTCCTTCTCTCTCTCTCTCTCTCTCTCTTCTCTCTCTCTCTCCTCTCTCTCTCTCTTCTCTCTCTCTGATGTCTCTCTCTTCTCTCCTCTCTCTCCTCTCTCTCTCTCTCTCTCTCTCTCTCTTGTCTCTCTCTCTCTCTCTCTCCTCTCCTCTCTCTCTCTCTTCTCTCTCTCTCTTCTTCTCTCTCTTTCCTCTCTCTCTCTTCTCTCTCTCTCTCTCTTCTCTTCTCTTCTCTGTCTCCTTCTCACCTCCCTCTCTCTCTCTTCTCTCTTCTTTCTCTGTCTCTCTCTCTCACTCTCTCTCCTCTACTCATCAGAAATACGCTATTCTCTCTCTCTCTCTCTCTCTCTCTCTCTCTTCTCTTCTCTCTCTCTCTCTTCTCTTCTCTCTTCTCTCACTTTCTCTTTCTCTCTCTCTCTCTCTCTCCTCTCTCCTCTCTCTCTCTTCTCTCTCAGTAGTCGGGAAGTAGGCATGTGAGTTCATTTAGGATACGAGTGCACTTGTGAGATACCTGGGGTAGCCCTAAAGGAAATGCAGGGAGTGGACCAATTAGAATTCCAAACCCTTTCTACATACAGTTTACCAGGTATTCATGGTGCAATAGTGCGTTTACTGCAATCAGGTTTTATTAATATTTAAATGATAATGAACTATAGTCGCGGATGATTGTTGATATACTGCTATGAATGATGTTAAAAATTAAGAATTAACTAGGTATTTCCTGAAGGATTCTGGAATGTTGCCACACCGGTGACAAAATGGGGATTTATTCCCTCTGTTTCATTTAATTGAAGGTTGTCGATGAAGGTATGTAATGAACATTATTTGTAAACGTAACATTTACTTCACGATGACCTGATTTCCAGCAGCTATGAGCTTAGTGCTGGCTATTAACTATTTCTAGTTATTTGCCTCGAGATATCGTGCAATCTGGAAGGCTGTTCTCTCCGACTCCTTATATGGGGGGGTTGTGGGGGGACCACTGTAGTGGGTGGCAATTCCGCTGGGTCTCCTCAGACAGAACTTGCTCACGCCTCCGCATAACATCATCTGTTTGAAAATTTACTATTTCTCCTGTTGTTGCCCTAGCAACATTGCCACAGTTCCTGACGACGCACTGAGAAGGTGAAAGTTCTTTAGCTAAAATAATTCCACCCGTGGTTTATCTTGTTTGTAAAGATCACCTGTTCTGTGATTATTTTGGCATAAATATCTATTATATATATATATATATATATATATATATTTATATATATATATATATATATCTAGATTTTATATATATTTATATAGATATATATATATATATTATTTATATGTGTATGTAAGTAATATACCTTACCCACTACGCTGTGGCGTAGGTGGTAAGGTGATGCGTGCATTGTGCTGTCTCTGGAGGCGGCACAAGGTTGGTCGGATCGAGTCCTGCCTGCCGCAATTTGGTAAATGATTTAAAAATCACTTGTTTGTGGAAGTTCGTGGAAGACAGCATTGCTGGCAAGCTAGGAAAAACTGACATAGAGCGAGCCTAGGATAAGATCTCGATCAAGACTGTTGCTGGTTTCCTTACAATGCAGAATTTATTGTCAAACCAAAATGTCCTTATTGATTAATATTGGTAAATTACCAACAACATGTCAAGTAAAGGACACAAGTGCATTAATGTGATATTTCATTGCGGCAACGTACCGCTCTCCAGGAGCTTTGTAAAGCCATACAACTAATACACGGGACACGGAGGGTGTATATTAGTCTCAAAGTGAGGTGTAATATTGGTTGTGTGGTAGTATAGTTGTAGTAGTAGTAGAACAATTCAACTGCACATGAGTAGCAAGGTTATAAAACCTATCATTTACATGGAGTTACCTGGAGAGGGTTTCGGAGGTCAACGCCCCGCGGCCCGTTCTGATGTACAGGTCTCATGGTGGATCAGGGTTGACAACCAGGCTATAATGCTGGCCGGCACGCAAAGCTGACATAACGAACAAGCCTTTTTGGTCAGGTACTGATTAGGTGCCTTGCCAGTGCCTTCTGAAAGACAGCCAGGGGGTCTATTGGTATATTCTCCTCATGTATGCTGGGTGTGGCATTGAAACAGTCCCCGGACCAGGGAATCTTCAGTACTGCCAGAGTGCTATCATCAGGTTACAGATGTTGGAGCTCGTGGTAGGCTGGAAGGTTAGTTCTCTTACTGCCAAGCAGAAAGTGATGGAGCTAGTGGGTTCACCTGCTGAACCCCTCTGCGATGGAGAGAATTTATGTCCTCCAAACAAAAGAATTTGAGGGTTTGCTGTCCGCTGCTGAAATGAAGGAAAAAGACTGGGGAACCGATCCCGAATAAATGGCAAAGACAGCATCTTCTTTTACCATATTAAAGATTTCTAAAATCAAAGTTTGACTACGGCCTTGTTTCTGGTAGGTCTGATGTAGGCCATAGCGGCATGAGCTGCGTCATCACGCTTGAGAGACCCCAAAGCCCGTTGGTGTGCTGGAGTAAACTAGCAGCTTCTAGGGCGAAAGTTTCTTACTGCTGCTTTGGCAACAAGACGGCCGAAAAGTGTTACCAACCGCAGTGGGGTGATTTCCCATCCTTTCAACGACATAGTGAGGCTCCAAAAAGAAGGTTTTAAATTTACTGGGATTCAACCAGCCAGGCAGTTGTTGACGAAAGTTGTTTATCAGTGAGAAGAATTATGCAGATGCACAAAGATTTACCCATATCTTTGATTTGTGAGGTGATTTCAGTGTCCTCCTGAGATCTAGTAACTTCCACTGAGGGAATGACACGATCGCCTTTTAAGACTTCCGATTTTGGCAAAATTTAATTGTTCTGTGATGGGGTCTTCCTCAGGTTGTTTGTTGTGGCTCTGTGTCCCTAGTTGGATGTTGACTCTTAGTGCTCGGGCTGTGGTTCTATTTTGGGAAGCTTACAGTGTCCGTCATTGTAATTTTTCGGTTGTTCACTTGTGTTACCTTCTTCGATTTTTTTGCTAACTTGTGCGAGATTTTCTCGTTCACAGTGGACTTTTCTTGGGTTACCTCTGTGATTCCTGCGATGTTGGGGGCAGAGGGACACAAATATATATTTATATTTAATATATATATATATATATTTATATATATATATTTATTTATATATATATATATATATATATATTATATTATATATATATGTATATATATATATTATATATATATTATATATATATATATAATATATATAAATTATATATATATATATATATATATATATATATATATGTATAAATTATATATCTATATCTATATAAATATTATATATATAGATATTGATATAATATATAGATATATAGATATTCTATATTTGTCGTGCCGATAGGCCCACCAGAACTTGCGATCTTGGCTTAAATAGCCAAGCGTTCATCTTGCCATATTTGGACAGTGGAAAAAATGGTATGCAATAATTTCGCCAAAATCATTTCTGGACTAACGAAAAAAATATATTTCACTGTGTTTGTTTTAGTATTAAATTATTGTAAACAAATCTAAAATTTATTAGTTGGGTTAGGCTAAAATAATTTCTCCTGATTATTCATAAGGTTAGGTAAGTTTTCTAAGTTCATTGTGGTGCAAAATTAGAATTTTGGCATCAACTTAATGAAAAAAAATATATCTTTAAACGTATAAGAGAAAAATTTTAGAAGAACTTAATTTAAATGTGTTCTTGTAATTGACCAGTTTTACATATTCGACACGACATATATCATATATATGTATTTATATCTATATATATTTCTATATAGATATATATTTATAAATATATATATATATATATATATCTATATATTATAAATATAGATATATATGTACTATATATTAATATATATATATATACTATATATATATATTTATATATATATATTATATATATATATATTATATATATATATCTATATAAATCTAAAACACCCACATATGTGTAAAAACCTAGATAACCAGAAAAAATTGGGACAAAGTGACTTAGCTGCAAGTATAATGATGATTATCCTAGCAGATAAGACAGTTGGCGCGTAGTAACCCTGGAGTAGATTCGTGTCTTCTTTCCATGGATGGGGGCAGTCTTGGTGGACTGTGATTATAGGAGTAAAGTAACTGGTCGACAAACCGAAAAGGGTTTGTTGAAACGTTCAGGTTCGATATGGGCTTAGATGAATGGGTAAAATAAGAGATCACCAGTCGACAGACAGAGCTTGGGAAGCCACATGCGAGATTTGTGGAGAAAGTGATCTTTATACTGTGTGGCGTTCTTAGGGATCTTGGATGATGTTACCGAGGACCAAGTGTTGTTTCTCGGTAGATGTTTCAGAGCTTTCAGTTGAGAGAGTCGTGGACGCACTTGTCGCTTTCACAAAATGATGGAATGTTTCGCCTTCAAGAATGGAGACGGGGGATATTGTGAATTTGTCGTGTTCGTGGGGTTCTGATTGGAAGAGACATCCATGTGTTTTGATGTTCATTGTATCAGTGCAGGTTGACACTGAAGGAGTCCTTCAGAAGTGGATTTGCCGTAAATTTAATGCTAGCAGGTCCTCATTGCCGTAGCAAGTACTCCATTTACTGGATGATTTTCCCACGATGCGACCGTATTTGTGAGGATGAGGGGGCGCTAGTATTGTAGGATATAAAATTTACCTTCCAGTGGGGGATCGAGGGAAATTCTTGAAAGTAGAGCGAGTGTAATTACCGGTATCAGGTTAGCGAATAATTTTGGCACTATTTGGGGAAAAAAAATATGTGTCTGGTGCAGGAAATTGTCCATGGTCGTCGTGAAGCTCTATCTTTGGTGGTGGTAGACAGAAGGAATGATTTAGTAAAGCCGTGAGGATGCTTGAGCCGAGACCTCCAAAGCATAGTTCCCACCACGGCAGGTACCAGAGAAAACTCCTACCCCCATAGCCCCCTACCTGCTTCAGTTAAGACTGGAGTTTAGCTACCTCAATATGTTGTAATCTCACACCTAATATAACAAAATATTAATGTATAAGGCTACATTATTAATTTAATATTTATTTACTAACAATTAAAGCCTGCTATATCATCTTTAAAACGTAAATTTATCAATTAATAATATTAATCCTTTGGTTCTCTCTGCATCCTTCCTAGAGGTGTGTATTATTGGGCTGTAGGGCGAAAACAACATTCTCGTATTGAGAATTGGGACACTTATGCAACCCATGGGAATCTTTATTGAAAAAACGTTTGCCACACAGTGGCTTCATCAGTCAATACAAAGTTAGAAATGAGTAAGGAGAGGAGGAAAGTTGAGGTAATCAATCCCTCAAAACTGGAATCGATGTGTTCAGTTCCATCACTTTGTAGGAAGTGTGCATAGGGCCAGAGAGGTGGCTTTATATACTGCGGTCAGATGAGTTCGAAGCAAGAGGAGGCGGGATCACAGTGGGACTTCCCTAGTGAAAGTAGGGGTTTCGTGTCCAAAGGTTGGGAAGCGTTTGAGTCTTGTGCCAAGTTTGATGTTGCAGTGTCTGACAAGATGTGATGAATGGTTTCGAAACCGAAAGTATTGGGAACTATGAAGGCACTGTCGTGTAGGAAACGTTTCTACAATAAAAGATTTCATATGTTGCTTAGTGTCTATTCTTCCAGAATCGTCTGGTTGAGAAATATCATCTGATAAGTATTACGCCATCAAACCTTAGGAACGATGAAGCCGAAGCCTCTTGGTATGTAAAGGAAGGGGTGGTTGTGGATTGTTTATTGGCAGTTGGCATTGTACTAGCGTGCCTCTCTTCCTTACTGCGTTATTGGTTATTTCAACAATTCATCAGTCTTAAGCCCTAATATGACAATAGGACTGGTTATTCTGCATTACATTCCAGATAATAGGTGCCACAAGATGCTTTTAATCAATTTTTTGTTTTCTTTCTCGTTAAAAATATTTAAAAATATTTTACACTATTAAATATCCTGTAATTATAGATTTTTGGTAGGACTGTATTAGCAGTGATATAACGATGATTTTTTTTCAGAACTTAATTAAGGTTAATTAAGCAAAAAGGTGGTTCATCTGTAACCAGATTAATCTGAAACAAAAATTATTTTATTTTTCAATCACCAGGCTTTGTCATTTCATCAATCACATCTTAATGGAAGATGTAGTCTCATATTGCGCTTATTCTACTACTATACTATACTATCTACTATACTACTACTATACCACTAGTTATTGCACCTCTGAGCCTAAATATACCCTCTGTGTCATGTACGGTTTGTAACGGTTGGCAAAGCTCCGGAGAGCGACAACATTGCCACACATAAAATGTCCACATTAGTTGCACTTGTGTCCTTTTACTTTACTAATGTAGGTAAAATTCTTACAACTTTATTACGAACATGTAGTCAATTGTGGGAATTAGTCGTGTATGCTGTAAGTAGTGTCACTCTGAGGGATGAGGCTGGGGATGCCTTTATTCTTGCCATTGAATATGTAATCCAGTGACGCAGGCAAGAGACGATGAGTGAACATTAAAAATGGTATAAATACCGGAAGGGTAGTTAGGTAAGCACATATGCAACAGTTAGGTATCTTGATTCGAAAGTTTTCGCCTACAAGTAGGCCTTCTTCAGTCGAGAGTACCGGAACGTTGATTGAAGCCGAAGAGACTTGCAAGGATGTAATCAGTCCATCACCCTTGAGTTTTGAGGTGGTCCAGTCCCTCAGTCTGGAGAAGAGTATTGGGGGAGTCTAATAATTGATCTATTTCCCGAAATGTTCTGCATAAAACTAGGGGCTTTCTATATAGTAGTATGGCATTGATGTCAGCTAGGCTGTTTACCTTTATTGTTAGAATGGTGCTCATAGAAGCTCCCAGATCAGTACCATTCTGTCTACAACATACTCGCCAGGCAGGCAGACAATAAGAAGCAAAGACTTCTCTAATCCAGGCTTCCGTTTGTGTATTATTCTTGTTTTCATCTACGCAACAAGGCTTTGCCATCGTTATTTTGGGGAATACAGGGCAATTCAGTGGGGTTATGAGCGGGACCAAGGAGTACAATACAAGATAATTAACAGTAATCATCCCTTGAATATTATGTCAGAAGCTGTAGGGTTCATTATGTTATGATGCACCAATGAACACAAGGACCCCAAAAGTGTTATGTGGGATTTCTAATTTTTATTTAGTGCATTCTGGCATCCATGGAGAAGTGATTAGAGTCTAGTTGGCCGGGTTAGAATCAGGGAGATTTCTAGCAAGGATGGACTCACAAGGTCGTGTTATAGTTGTGCATGGAGGAAGGCAGGAATTTTCTGTTATTCCGGTTATTCTAAAGAAGCGATATGCATAGGAGTACTTGTGCGAAAGACTCGAGAAGTCTTGTTAAAACCCTGTGTCAACAGTGGTTGCAGAGTGAGCATCTCACAGGATCAGTATGGTTGTAGATTTGTTTACAGTAAGAAATTTTATGTATTCTTCCAGTTCTATCTATTTTGATAATTACACAATATGAACGATTACAGTAGCGATTGTATAATACACTGTGAGTCAATTAGTAGCATAACCAAAAACGGCAAAGTGACTTATTTTCATGAGGTTTGGGGATTATATCAGCCAGAATACAGAAAAAAAGTATGTCCTGATTTTAACCATAAAAACAAACTAAATTGAATAAAATCACGTGCATGGAAACTAATAACATTAATTATTTTTGAGTAAACTCAATCATGAAAGTTGCTTAAGTTACTTTACTTAATAACTTACTTGACTAATAGTTTAAATGGCGACAGTTTGATAAGTGAGACACTTATGAAACATTTGAGAATCTTTATTTTGTAAGTTTCACCAGGCCTGTGGCTTCTTTTTCAGTCCAATGCAGAGAAAGGTGGAAGACGAGAAGGAGTTTAAGGTTAATCAGTTCCTCAACTTGGAGTCGAAATATTCAGTCCATTCAAACTAGATGAAATGTTGCACTGTCTCATTTACTTCTTACTTAGTAGGTAGATCAAGATATGAATTACATTCTGCTTTGTACTAATAGTTTGTCTTGAACATACGTTTTCTCTTTTCGGTAACACAGGAAAGCGAATCATGATTGGATTCATCTGTAATTTGGAACTTTGAAAAACTTGTTTTTAATATCGCCGGTTTTGTACCGGCGATTAAATATAATTGTCATTGCATATATCGTTTTCTTATTACTTCCACCAAAATGAGTGTCTGATTTACCAATTCAAATAGAATCCTTAGCCATAAGTAAACTCCAGAACAACCTGCCTATGGCTTGAGAAATTCACTCATTCATATGGTGTCAGCATACAGAGAGGAGTTTTACTGATGGAGCAAACCAAGATTTAGTAAATTTGATACTGCACAGTTCGACTTGTGTCTTGTGTGAGAATTAGTGGAGGAAATTGCCAATTAATGTTGTTTTAAAACATGACAACTAGCACACGCGAATTATTTTTTTTATTATTTTCTAAACCAGATCATATTTTATCTTGACAGGATGAGGCTAATACAGGTGCTGAAATCTGTTAGCTTGAGTTGGGAAGCTTTCAGTGGTGCAGTGAGGATATTGTCAAGTTTCCTGGACAAGGGCATCAGCTTTTGGGAGCTTCAGGATTCGTTTAGCATAGTCAGGGTCACTAATCACAAGCAACTTTCTAGAACATCAAGGTTAATTTTACAAACCTCTAGTGTAAAGTACCAGTAGCAGGGAGTCATAGTGGTAGAAGATTCTCTACGTTAAATTTAGTTTACTAAGAGAAAGACCATCTTATCAGGATAGAATATCCCTTGCTTCAGTTTAAATGCCCTTAGGGACTGGACATCTCCTACGCTCCAACCGCCCTCCTCGCCGCAGGCATTTACAACCCAAGCTTCACACCCAATATAAGAGTGTTGGCTTACTACTATACTTTCTTACATTACCTTTCTGTGCCGCCATAGTTAACATTTTTTGCCCCCCATCACATATACCTTACTGCACCAATATCGCCTTTTTTTTTCCTTCTTCCAATTCTATGATTAACCTCATCCTTCATAAATCCACTCTTGATGACACGTCAAACTCCCAAGTTATCTGAAGACATTCACTTTCTTCCAATCATCCTCTTCTCCAATTTGACATCCAATTTTTTTTTATCTATAATAATTTGTTTCTCTCATCACATTACCTTTTCTTATGTTCACTTTTCATCTTTCTACCGGTTTTCACACACTCCCAAATGCGACCTCTCTAACCTTTGCATTTTTTTTTTCTTTAGAATCTCCCTAGCCACAGTATCATCAGCAAAAAAAAGTAACTGGTGTCACTTCCCATTTTGTATTTAATTCGACACACTTTAATCCCACCCCGCTCCCGAACACCCTATCATTTACTTCTACTACAACCTCATCTTATAAAATAGAATATTTTTAATACAGCAGCTTTGTAAACTTACCTCCTCTTCCATGTACTTTCCAACATCTACCACATTGACTTCCTATCCACTATATAACAGGCCTATTCTATATCCATAAATGAATAAAAACTTCCCTTCCTACTATCTAATATACCGCTAAATTATATGCATTCAATGTAAACACTTGATCTACACATTCCCCTACCCACTCTAAACATCATGGCTCATCCTCAGGTCTGCATTTGTCTTACCTCTAATATTCAATTAATACACTAACCGTACACTTTTCCTGGTATACTCAGTAAAACGTATTAAGGTAGAATTTTTATTAATTCTCTTTCTTTTGTCCCCTTCCATTTATAATAAAGGGACTATTACACGCTCTCTGCCCAAAAAATACCCAGGTACCCTTCACCTTCGTTCATTTACATTTTATATTAGGCAAAAAATACCAACCTTTCCAACACTATATCTTTCCCCTCCTGCTTTTAACATTTCTGTCAGGTGATCCGTCAGTTCCAGATGGCCTTACCCCCTTTCATTCGAGGTTATGCCTCAGTCCTCCCCCCCCCCCCACCCCACTCACAGCCTGCTCTTCTTCACTCCTAAAAGATGGTTATTGGTTATTATTCCTCCTGGCAGTGCATGAAATTACCGCATCCCCATTCTTCGTCGATATTTAAAAGTTCCTCAAAAATTTTCTCCGCCATTTCTACCAAAAACCTCCATCTCCCCATCTCCTAACTCCTAACTCTGTTTTTTGTTTTAACGGACAAATCCCATTTGCTCCCTAGGCTTTTCTTAATTTGTTTAACTCCACCCCAAAATTTTTTTCTAATTTTATTTTATAAAAACTTCCTTGTCAGGACTCTCTCCCACTCTATATCTCCACCTCTCATTTTGGCAATCTCTCCTCCCACGTCTCGGCTCCTTTCTTTTACTCTCCATATATTTCTACTCGTATTATTCACTTGTTTTGTAATTAAGCTATCCTCTTTTCTCTTTTTGCACAACCCATTACGTCATCAGTCCACCAATAT
Organism: Cherax quadricarinatus; assembly: GCF_026875155.1. NCBI lineage: Eukaryota > Metazoa > Arthropoda > Malacostraca > Decapoda > Parastacidae > Cherax > Cherax quadricarinatus. The sequence continues at coordinate 8,051,562 of NC_069412.1, read as the reverse complement.
TCATCCGCTTTCCGCCGGCCCCCCCCCCCTCATATATCACAAACATCTCTTTACCAAACACATTCTAATACTGCATTTTTTAATGACCATTCCAAGACCCTCTTCATACACCCTCCTACTCATACCTGCACAGCCCACTTTCTGCCAGATAAAGTTGCTTATATTACACCCGAACTTCCTCCTCCCTTAGTTTTTTTTACACTTTCACACTCCACATCTTACTTGTTGTTGCCAGTTTCATCTTTATCCCATCTTACCTCTATACTCTAACTGTAGCTTCAACCTGATAATGCTCCAACAATCAGTTGCCCTCTATAACGTGTACAACATGGGAGCCTTAACCCATAACCTATTTTCCACCGTTATAATCTAACAAACTCCTGTCATTCGTGCTAATCATACATTGTATATTTATTTATATATGTATTACCATTATTACCGAAACCTCTTTCTACACATAGCCTCAATTAAAGGATACCCATTATTCATTTAGCCCTTGAGCACCCAAATTTACCTATTTACTCCCTCCACAAAATTTTTACCTACTTGAGCATGAAAAATCCCCAAACCGCAAGTACGAGTTTTCACACTTGGTTCAAAACTCCCACGCATGCACTCAAACATTTCCCTAATCTCTCTCTCTCTCCTCTATACTTCTCTCTTCCCCAGGTTGCATATATGCTTTACTACAACCCACTTCTCACCATCCCACTTTTTATTTACTTTACATAATAATTGAATTAATACATTTTATAGTCCCTCTTTCTTTTACTGCCATAGCTTACCCTTCACATTATTGCTACTCCGTTCGTTAGCCTAACTCTATTAGAAAACCCCTGAAATTATCCCATTTATTCCTCTCCACTTGAAACTAACCCACCCCTACAGCTTTGTTTCACTTAAAGCCAGAGGAGATCCAGCTTCTTCTCATTCATAACCTCACAGTTTCTCTTTCTTTACATTCGCACAAACATCCACGCACATTCAGGACTTCCCACTTTGACAATCTTCTGCCTCTTATTCTTTTTTTTTGCATTTATTTATTACATTTGAAATGGGTTTACTAGCCTAATTGTTCCCGGCATTTGTGTTGGACTCTTTTACAAACAATCAGGCTCTTACGGAGGAAAGATTCTTATTCCACTTCCCCATGGATATAAAAGGAAAAGTACATAAGTGAACAAGAACTAAGATAAAATCAAAGAAAATCTCAGATGAGTGTTGTATAATAACCATGAGTACATGTATGTGTAGGGTGACCTAAGTGTAAGTAGAAGTAGCAAGGAACGTACCTGTAATCTTGCATATTTATGATACAGAACAAAAGACACCAGCGATCTACCATTCATGTAAAAACAATTACAGGGATTTAGTTTTTTCACTCACTTGCCAGGACGTTAGTACCTCCCTGGGTGGTTGCTGTCGACCACTACTACCTAGATATATATATATATATATATTATCTATATAAATAATAGATAATATATATATAAATTATATATATAATATATTTAAGATAATATATATATTATATATATATATATATATATATATGCAATAAGATCACAGTAAACAGGTTGATTCGGAATAATGCAAAACAACCACCTGAAAAAAATAGAGAAAAATTCCAAGCGCATTCGTAGACTACTTCACCTTATCAAGGAACTATTGTTCCTTATAATGTGAGTAGTCACGTAGAAAAGCGCTTGGATTTCTTATTTTTTCAAGTGGTTGGTTTTGCATATATATTATATATATCTATATATATATTTCTTAATATTATATATATATAAATATATATATATATATATATAGCTAATTATTTAATATATATATATTATATATCTATATATATTTATATGTATATAATATATATATATATATATCTTTATATATATATATATATATTTATATATATATTATATATATAATATAATCAAAATTATATTTATATATATGTATTATATTTATATATATATTAATATCGTGGCCGAATAAGCAGAATTGCGATCTTGGCTTTAATAGCAAACGCTCATCTTGTCATATAGGACAATGTGAAAATTAGTGTATGCAATAATATCGCCAAATTCATTCGGAACCTAACGAAAAAAAAAAAATACATTTGATTTGTGTTTGTTTAGTATAAATTAGTTAGAAACATATTTTAATTGTATTTAGTTGGGTTAGGCTAAAATTAATTGTTCTTGTTATAATAAGATTAGTAAGTTTTTCTAAGATTCTTTTGGTGGGAAAAAAATTAAAATATTACGTAAATAACGAAAAAAAGGCAAAAAAAAAAAAACATATCTTTTAAACGTTAATAGAAAATTTTAGCAAGGACTTAATTTTAAATGAGTTCTTGCTAATTGACCAGTATTACAACTTCGGCACGAATATATTACTATAACTATATATATTATATATATATATTTATTATTATATATATATTATTATATTATTATATATATATTGATTTATTTTTTTTTCTTTATTATCACACCGGCCGCTATCCAACCAAGTGAGGGTGGCCGAAAAAAACCCGGAAAAAAAGAAAAACTATTCACCATATTCACTTCCATCAATGTCTTTGCAGGAAAGGGTTGCTTTCCATACAGTTTTTAAACGGCAACATTAACACCCTTCCTTTCAGAGTGCAGGCACTTTACTTCCCATCTCCGGGACTCAACGTCCGGCTGCCGTTTTCCATGAATCCCTTTATAAAAGTTACTCTTTGCTTCACACTCCAAACAGCACGCAATTATTAAAAACCATTTGTCTCCATTCACTCCTATCAAACACGCTCAGCATGCCTGCTGGAAGATCATGCCCCTCCGCACACAAAACCCTCTTTACCCCTCCCTCCAACCCTTCTAGGCCCCGTCCCCCGACCGACCCTTACCCCGCCTCCTTACTACGATGATACACTCGTGAAGTCATTCTGTTTGACTCATTCTCTCTACATGTCCCGACCGATCACCTCACAAACCCTTCCTCAGCCCCTCTGGAACAGTTTTGGTAATCGCCCCTCTCCCTAACTTCCAAACTACGAATTCCTCTGCATTATATTAAACACACTTGCCCTAGACAAGAATCTCCACTACCTCCCAGCCTTCTCCTCGCTGCAACATTCATCACCACGCTTCACACCCATATAAGAGCTTTGGTAAAATTAATAAAACCTATAACTCTCAATACATTCCCTCTTTGCCTCCAAAGGGGACAAAGTTCTTTGTCTCCCCCCGGACTCCTAATGACCACTTCACTCTTTTTTCCCTCATCTATTCTAGATTCACCTCATCTTTCATAGGACCATTCCCGCTGGACACGTCCACTGCCATATATCTGAATACGTTCACTCTACCATATCTTCCGTCCAATCTGATATCAATCGTTCATCACCTAATCTTTTTGTTTGTTATCCTCATAACCTTACTCTTTCTGTATTCCCTGTTTTAATTTTCTTCTTTATGCACACTACCAAATTCATCCACCAATCTCTGCAACTTCTCTTCAGAATCTCCCAAGAGCACAGTTGTCATCAGCAAAAGAGCAGCTGTTGACAACTCCCCCTTTGTGTGTGATTTCTTATCTTTTTAATCCACGCCTCTTGCCAAGACCCTCGCATTTACTTCTCTTACAACCCCATCTATAAATATATTAAACAACCAGGTTGACCATCACACATCCTTTCTAAGGCCCTACTTTTTTTACTGGGAAAAAATTTTCCCTCTTTCCTAACTTACTCTAACTTGAAGCCCTCTCACTATCTCGTAATATAAAAAAAACTCTTCCCTGCTTTACAGTAACCTACCTCCTACACCATTCACTTGCAACATCTGCCACATTTGCCCCCCTATCCCCCCTGTGTGTACATACCTTTTCCAAATCCATTAAATGCACAAAGACCCCTATAGCTTATCTAAATTTATGTTCACTTATCGGTTTTTTCACTGTAAAACCTGGTCCACACACCCCCTACCTTTCCTAAAGGCCTCCTTGTTCATACTGCTCTATCTATTCTCGTCTTACGCTTAATTATGTCACATATGATCCTCTTACCATTTACAACATTACCAGGTTACTACAGACTTATCCCCCTTTTAATTTTTTGCACTCTCTTTTATCACCTTTGCTTTTATACAAGGAAACTATGCATGCTCTCTGCCCCAATCCCAGGTACCTTACCCTCTTCAATACATTTATTATTAAATAATTGCACCAACCATCCAAAATATATCCCACCTGCTTTTAAATTTCTATCTTTATCCATCAATCCCGGCGGCTTACCCCCTTTCATTTTACCTACTGCTCACGAACCTTCCCCCCACACTCACAACTGGGCTCTTCATCATCCGACAAGTTGTTAATTCCTCCTTGCCGATAAACGAAATCAACAGCCTTCCCTATATATATATTATATATTATATATAATATATATATATATATATAGTATATTATATCTATATTATATATATATATATATAGACTAATATATATATATATATATATTTAAATATATATATATATATATTATATATATATATATATATATATATATATATATATATATATGAAGGAAGGGTGTTAATGTTGCAGTTTAAAAATGTAGTGCAAATGCACCTTCTGGCAAGACCAGTATGAAGGAATGATGGTGAAAGTTTTTCTTTTCGGGCCACCCTGCCTTGGTGGGAATCGGCAGTGTGATAATAAAATAAAATAAAATTTATATATATATTTTATTAGATATATATATATATATATATATATATATATATATATATATATATATACTATTATATATAATTATATATATATTATATATATATATATATTATATTATGTTATATATAATATATATAATATATATATATATATATATTTATATATATTATAAATATAAATATATATATATATAAATAATATATATATATATATATACTATATATTTTATATATATAATATAAAGTATATAGTATATATATTTATATATATATATAATATATATCAATTAAAAACACTGTGACCAGCACGAGGATTCGAACCCGTTGTTGTTTTAGCCGCCTCTAACCGACGTCGAACCACGGGGACCATACAATCTCTTCTCTCTACTTCTCTATCGCTCTCTGTCTCTCTCTCTCTCTATCTCTCTCTCTCTCTTTCTCTCTTCTCTCTCTCTCTCTCGCTCTCTCGCTCTCTATCTATCTTCTCTCTATCTCTCTCTATCTCGATCTCTCCTAGCTCTCCTCGCTCCTCTCTCTCTCTCTCTCTCTCTCTCTCTCTTCTCTTTCATCTCTCTCTTCTCTCGCTCGCTATCTATATCTCTCTCGCTCTCTCTCTCTCTTCTCTTCTTCGGCCTTTCTCTCTCTCCTCTCTCTCTCTCTCTTCCTTGCTCTCTCTCGGTCTTCTCTCTCACTATCTCTCCCTCTCTATCATCTATCTCGCTCGCTATCGATCTCGCTCTCTCTCTCTCTATCTCTCTGCTCTCTCTCTCTCTCTCGCTCTTCTCCTCTGCTCTCTCTCTTATCTCTCTCTATCTTTCTCTCCTTCGCTATCTCCTTCTCCTCTAGAGTCTCTCTCTCGCTCACGCTATCTCTCTCTCTCTCTCTCTCTTTTCTCTCTCTCTTTTCTCTTCTCTCTCTCTCTCTCTCTCACTCTTTTCTCTCTCTTCTCTCTTCTCTCTCTCTCTCTCTCTCTCTCTCTCTCTTTTCTCTCTCTCTTCTTTCTCTCTTCTTCTCCACTTTCACTTTCATCTACACCTTTCTCCTCTCTTCTCTCTCTCTCTTCTCTCTCTCTCCCTTTCTCTCTCTCTCCCTTCTCTCTCTGTCTTTCTTTTCTCCTCTCTCTCTCTCTTCTCTCTCCTTCTCCTTTCTCTCTCTCTCTCTCTCTCTCTCTCTCTCTCTCTCTTCTCACTCTCTATTCTCTCTCTCTCTCCTTCTCTCTCTCCTTCTCTCTCTCTCTCTCTCTCTCTTCTCTCTCTCTCTCCTCTCTCTCTCTCTTCTCTCTCTCTGATGTCTCTCTCTTCTCTCCTCTCTCTCCTCTCTCTCTCTCTCTCTCTCTCTCTCTTGTCTCTCTCTCTCTCTCTCTCCTCTCCTCTCTCTCTCTCTTCTCTCTCTCTCTTCTTCTCTCTCTTTCCTCTCTCTCTCTTCTCTCTCTCTCTCTCTTCTCTTCTCTTCTCTGTCTCCTTCTCACCTCCCTCTCTCTCTCTTCTCTCTTCTTTCTCTGTCTCTCTCTCTCACTCTCTCTCCTCTACTCATCAGAAATACGCTATTCTCTCTCTCTCTCTCTCTCTCTCTCTCTCTTCTCTTCTCTCTCTCTCTCTTCTCTTCTCTCTTCTCTCACTTTCTCTTTCTCTCTCTCTCTCTCTCTCCTCTCTCCTCTCTCTCTCTTCTCTCTCAGTAGTCGGGAAGTAGGCATGTGAGTTCATTTAGGATACGAGTGCACTTGTGAGATACCTGGGGTAGCCCTAAAGGAAATGCAGGGAGTGGACCAATTAGAATTCCAAACCCTTTCTACATACAGTTTACCAGGTATTCATGGTGCAATAGTGCGTTTACTGCAATCAGGTTTTATTAATATTTAAATGATAATGAACTATAGTCGCGGATGATTGTTGATATACTGCTATGAATGATGTTAAAAATTAAGAATTAACTAGGTATTTCCTGAAGGATTCTGGAATGTTGCCACACCGGTGACAAAATGGGGATTTATTCCCTCTGTTTCATTTAATTGAAGGTTGTCGATGAAGGTATGTAATGAACATTATTTGTAAACGTAACATTTACTTCACGATGACCTGATTTCCAGCAGCTATGAGCTTAGTGCTGGCTATTAACTATTTCTAGTTATTTGCCTCGAGATATCGTGCAATCTGGAAGGCTGTTCTCTCCGACTCCTTATATGGGGGGGTTGTGGGGGGACCACTGTAGTGGGTGGCAATTCCGCTGGGTCTCCTCAGACAGAACTTGCTCACGCCTCCGCATAACATCATCTGTTTGAAAATTTACTATTTCTCCTGTTGTTGCCCTAGCAACATTGCCACAGTTCCTGACGACGCACTGAGAAGGTGAAAGTTCTTTAGCTAAAATAATTCCACCCGTGGTTTATCTTGTTTGTAAAGATCACCTGTTCTGTGATTATTTTGGCATAAATATCTATTATATATATATATATATATATATATATATTTATATATATATATATATATATCTAGATTTTATATATATTTATATAGATATATATATATATATTATTTATATGTGTATGTAAGTAATATACCTTACCCACTACGCTGTGGCGTAGGTGGTAAGGTGATGCGTGCATTGTGCTGTCTCTGGAGGCGGCACAAGGTTGGTCGGATCGAGTCCTGCCTGCCGCAATTTGGTAAATGATTTAAAAATCACTTGTTTGTGGAAGTTCGTGGAAGACAGCATTGCTGGCAAGCTAGGAAAAACTGACATAGAGCGAGCCTAGGATAAGATCTCGATCAAGACTGTTGCTGGTTTCCTTACAATGCAGAATTTATTGTCAAACCAAAATGTCCTTATTGATTAATATTGGTAAATTACCAACAACATGTCAAGTAAAGGACACAAGTGCATTAATGTGATATTTCATTGCGGCAACGTACCGCTCTCCAGGAGCTTTGTAAAGCCATACAACTAATACACGGGACACGGAGGGTGTATATTAGTCTCAAAGTGAGGTGTAATATTGGTTGTGTGGTAGTATAGTTGTAGTAGTAGTAGAACAATTCAACTGCACATGAGTAGCAAGGTTATAAAACCTATCATTTACATGGAGTTACCTGGAGAGGGTTTCGGAGGTCAACGCCCCGCGGCCCGTTCTGATGTACAGGTCTCATGGTGGATCAGGGTTGACAACCAGGCTATAATGCTGGCCGGCACGCAAAGCTGACATAACGAACAAGCCTTTTTGGTCAGGTACTGATTAGGTGCCTTGCCAGTGCCTTCTGAAAGACAGCCAGGGGGTCTATTGGTATATTCTCCTCATGTATGCTGGGTGTGGCATTGAAACAGTCCCCGGACCAGGGAATCTTCAGTACTGCCAGAGTGCTATCATCAGGTTACAGATGTTGGAGCTCGTGGTAGGCTGGAAGGTTAGTTCTCTTACTGCCAAGCAGAAAGTGATGGAGCTAGTGGGTTCACCTGCTGAACCCCTCTGCGATGGAGAGAATTTATGTCCTCCAAACAAAAGAATTTGAGGGTTTGCTGTCCGCTGCTGAAATGAAGGAAAAAGACTGGGGAACCGATCCCGAATAAATGGCAAAGACAGCATCTTCTTTTACCATATTAAAGATTTCTAAAATCAAAGTTTGACTACGGCCTTGTTTCTGGTAGGTCTGATGTAGGCCATAGCGGCATGAGCTGCGTCATCACGCTTGAGAGACCCCAAAGCCCGTTGGTGTGCTGGAGTAAACTAGCAGCTTCTAGGGCGAAAGTTTCTTACTGCTGCTTTGGCAACAAGACGGCCGAAAAGTGTTACCAACCGCAGTGGGGTGATTTCCCATCCTTTCAACGACATAGTGAGGCTCCAAAAAGAAGGTTTTAAATTTACTGGGATTCAACCAGCCAGGCAGTTGTTGACGAAAGTTGTTTATCAGTGAGAAGAATTATGCAGATGCACAAAGATTTACCCATATCTTTGATTTGTGAGGTGATTTCAGTGTCCTCCTGAGATCTAGTAACTTCCACTGAGGGAATGACACGATCGCCTTTTAAGACTTCCGATTTTGGCAAAATTTAATTGTTCTGTGATGGGGTCTTCCTCAGGTTGTTTGTTGTGGCTCTGTGTCCCTAGTTGGATGTTGACTCTTAGTGCTCGGGCTGTGGTTCTATTTTGGGAAGCTTACAGTGTCCGTCATTGTAATTTTTCGGTTGTTCACTTGTGTTACCTTCTTCGATTTTTTTGCTAACTTGTGCGAGATTTTCTCGTTCACAGTGGACTTTTCTTGGGTTACCTCTGTGATTCCTGCGATGTTGGGGGCAGAGGGACACAAATATATATTTATATTTAATATATATATATATATATTTATATATATATATTTATTTATATATATATATATATATATATATTATATTATATATATATGTATATATATATATTATATATATATTATATATATATATATAATATATATAAATTATATATATATATATATATATATATATATATATATGTATAAATTATATATCTATATCTATATAAATATTATATATATAGATATTGATATAATATATAGATATATAGATATTCTATATTTGTCGTGCCGATAGGCCCACCAGAACTTGCGATCTTGGCTTAAATAGCCAAGCGTTCATCTTGCCATATTTGGACAGTGGAAAAAATGGTATGCAATAATTTCGCCAAAATCATTTCTGGACTAACGAAAAAAATATATTTCACTGTGTTTGTTTTAGTATTAAATTATTGTAAACAAATCTAAAATTTATTAGTTGGGTTAGGCTAAAATAATTTCTCCTGATTATTCATAAGGTTAGGTAAGTTTTCTAAGTTCATTGTGGTGCAAAATTAGAATTTTGGCATCAACTTAATGAAAAAAAATATATCTTTAAACGTATAAGAGAAAAATTTTAGAAGAACTTAATTTAAATGTGTTCTTGTAATTGACCAGTTTTACATATTCGACACGACATATATCATATATATGTATTTATATCTATATATATTTCTATATAGATATATATTTATAAATATATATATATATATATATATCTATATATTATAAATATAGATATATATGTACTATATATTAATATATATATATATACTATATATATATATTTATATATATATATTATATATATATATATTATATATATATATCTATATAAATCTAAAACACCCACATATGTGTAAAAACCTAGATAACCAGAAAAAATTGGGACAAAGTGACTTAGCTGCAAGTATAATGATGATTATCCTAGCAGATAAGACAGTTGGCGCGTAGTAACCCTGGAGTAGATTCGTGTCTTCTTTCCATGGATGGGGGCAGTCTTGGTGGACTGTGATTATAGGAGTAAAGTAACTGGTCGACAAACCGAAAAGGGTTTGTTGAAACGTTCAGGTTCGATATGGGCTTAGATGAATGGGTAAAATAAGAGATCACCAGTCGACAGACAGAGCTTGGGAAGCCACATGCGAGATTTGTGGAGAAAGTGATCTTTATACTGTGTGGCGTTCTTAGGGATCTTGGATGATGTTACCGAGGACCAAGTGTTGTTTCTCGGTAGATGTTTCAGAGCTTTCAGTTGAGAGAGTCGTGGACGCACTTGTCGCTTTCACAAAATGATGGAATGTTTCGCCTTCAAGAATGGAGACGGGGGATATTGTGAATTTGTCGTGTTCGTGGGGTTCTGATTGGAAGAGACATCCATGTGTTTTGATGTTCATTGTATCAGTGCAGGTTGACACTGAAGGAGTCCTTCAGAAGTGGATTTGCCGTAAATTTAATGCTAGCAGGTCCTCATTGCCGTAGCAAGTACTCCATTTACTGGATGATTTTCCCACGATGCGACCGTATTTGTGAGGATGAGGGGGCGCTAGTATTGTAGGATATAAAATTTACCTTCCAGTGGGGGATCGAGGGAAATTCTTGAAAGTAGAGCGAGTGTAATTACCGGTATCAGGTTAGCGAATAATTTTGGCACTATTTGGGGAAAAAAAATATGTGTCTGGTGCAGGAAATTGTCCATGGTCGTCGTGAAGCTCTATCTTTGGTGGTGGTAGACAGAAGGAATGATTTAGTAAAGCCGTGAGGATGCTTGAGCCGAGACCTCCAAAGCATAGTTCCCACCACGGCAGGTACCAGAGAAAACTCCTACCCCCATAGCCCCCTACCTGCTTCAGTTAAGACTGGAGTTTAGCTACCTCAATATGTTGTAATCTCACACCTAATATAACAAAATATTAATGTATAAGGCTACATTATTAATTTAATATTTATTTACTAACAATTAAAGCCTGCTATATCATCTTTAAAACGTAAATTTATCAATTAATAATATTAATCCTTTGGTTCTCTCTGCATCCTTCCTAGAGGTGTGTATTATTGGGCTGTAGGGCGAAAACAACATTCTCGTATTGAGAATTGGGACACTTATGCAACCCATGGGAATCTTTATTGAAAAAACGTTTGCCACACAGTGGCTTCATCAGTCAATACAAAGTTAGAAATGAGTAAGGAGAGGAGGAAAGTTGAGGTAATCAATCCCTCAAAACTGGAATCGATGTGTTCAGTTCCATCACTTTGTAGGAAGTGTGCATAGGGCCAGAGAGGTGGCTTTATATACTGCGGTCAGATGAGTTCGAAGCAAGAGGAGGCGGGATCACAGTGGGACTTCCCTAGTGAAAGTAGGGGTTTCGTGTCCAAAGGTTGGGAAGCGTTTGAGTCTTGTGCCAAGTTTGATGTTGCAGTGTCTGACAAGATGTGATGAATGGTTTCGAAACCGAAAGTATTGGGAACTATGAAGGCACTGTCGTGTAGGAAACGTTTCTACAATAAAAGATTTCATATGTTGCTTAGTGTCTATTCTTCCAGAATCGTCTGGTTGAGAAATATCATCTGATAAGTATTACGCCATCAAACCTTAGGAACGATGAAGCCGAAGCCTCTTGGTATGTAAAGGAAGGGGTGGTTGTGGATTGTTTATTGGCAGTTGGCATTGTACTAGCGTGCCTCTCTTCCTTACTGCGTTATTGGTTATTTCAACAATTCATCAGTCTTAAGCCCTAATATGACAATAGGACTGGTTATTCTGCATTACATTCCAGATAATAGGTGCCACAAGATGCTTTTAATCAATTTTTTGTTTTCTTTCTCGTTAAAAATATTTAAAAATATTTTACACTATTAAATATCCTGTAATTATAGATTTTTGGTAGGACTGTATTAGCAGTGATATAACGATGATTTTTTTTCAGAACTTAATTAAGGTTAATTAAGCAAAAAGGTGGTTCATCTGTAACCAGATTAATCTGAAACAAAAATTATTTTATTTTTCAATCACCAGGCTTTGTCATTTCATCAATCACATCTTAATGGAAGATGTAGTCTCATATTGCGCTTATTCTACTACTATACTATACTATCTACTATACTACTACTATACCACTAGTTATTGCACCTCTGAGCCTAAATATACCCTCTGTGTCATGTACGGTTTGTAACGGTTGGCAAAGCTCCGGAGAGCGACAACATTGCCACACATAAAATGTCCACATTAGTTGCACTTGTGTCCTTTTACTTTACTAATGTAGGTAAAATTCTTACAACTTTATTACGAACATGTAGTCAATTGTGGGAATTAGTCGTGTATGCTGTAAGTAGTGTCACTCTGAGGGATGAGGCTGGGGATGCCTTTATTCTTGCCATTGAATATGTAATCCAGTGACGCAGGCAAGAGACGATGAGTGAACATTAAAAATGGTATAAATACCGGAAGGGTAGTTAGGTAAGCACATATGCAACAGTTAGGTATCTTGATTCGAAAGTTTTCGCCTACAAGTAGGCCTTCTTCAGTCGAGAGTACCGGAACGTTGATTGAAGCCGAAGAGACTTGCAAGGATGTAATCAGTCCATCACCCTTGAGTTTTGAGGTGGTCCAGTCCCTCAGTCTGGAGAAGAGTATTGGGGGAGTCTAATAATTGATCTATTTCCCGAAATGTTCTGCATAAAACTAGGGGCTTTCTATATAGTAGTATGGCATTGATGTCAGCTAGGCTGTTTACCTTTATTGTTAGAATGGTGCTCATAGAAGCTCCCAGATCAGTACCATTCTGTCTACAACATACTCGCCAGGCAGGCAGACAATAAGAAGCAAAGACTTCTCTAATCCAGGCTTCCGTTTGTGTATTATTCTTGTTTTCATCTACGCAACAAGGCTTTGCCATCGTTATTTTGGGGAATACAGGGCAATTCAGTGGGGTTATGAGCGGGACCAAGGAGTACAATACAAGATAATTAACAGTAATCATCCCTTGAATATTATGTCAGAAGCTGTAGGGTTCATTATGTTATGATGCACCAATGAACACAAGGACCCCAAAAGTGTTATGTGGGATTTCTAATTTTTATTTAGTGCATTCTGGCATCCATGGAGAAGTGATTAGAGTCTAGTTGGCCGGGTTAGAATCAGGGAGATTTCTAGCAAGGATGGACTCACAAGGTCGTGTTATAGTTGTGCATGGAGGAAGGCAGGAATTTTCTGTTATTCCGGTTATTCTAAAGAAGCGATATGCATAGGAGTACTTGTGCGAAAGACTCGAGAAGTCTTGTTAAAACCCTGTGTCAACAGTGGTTGCAGAGTGAGCATCTCACAGGATCAGTATGGTTGTAGATTTGTTTACAGTAAGAAATTTTATGTATTCTTCCAGTTCTATCTATTTTGATAATTACACAATATGAACGATTACAGTAGCGATTGTATAATACACTGTGAGTCAATTAGTAGCATAACCAAAAACGGCAAAGTGACTTATTTTCATGAGGTTTGGGGATTATATCAGCCAGAATACAGAAAAAAAGTATGTCCTGATTTTAACCATAAAAACAAACTAAATTGAATAAAATCACGTGCATGGAAACTAATAACATTAATTATTTTTGAGTAAACTCAATCATGAAAGTTGCTTAAGTTACTTTACTTAATAACTTACTTGACTAATAGTTTAAATGGCGACAGTTTGATAAGTGAGACACTTATGAAACATTTGAGAATCTTTATTTTGTAAGTTTCACCAGGCCTGTGGCTTCTTTTTCAGTCCAATGCAGAGAAAGGTGGAAGACGAGAAGGAGTTTAAGGTTAATCAGTTCCTCAACTTGGAGTCGAAATATTCAGTCCATTCAAACTAGATGAAATGTTGCACTGTCTCATTTACTTCTTACTTAGTAGGTAGATCAAGATATGAATTACATTCTGCTTTGTACTAATAGTTTGTCTTGAACATACGTTTTCTCTTTTCGGTAACACAGGAAAGCGAATCATGATTGGATTCATCTGTAATTTGGAACTTTGAAAAACTTGTTTTTAATATCGCCGGTTTTGTACCGGCGATTAAATATAATTGTCATTGCATATATCGTTTTCTTATTACTTCCACCAAAATGAGTGTCTGATTTACCAATTCAAATAGAATCCTTAGCCATAAGTAAACTCCAGAACAACCTGCCTATGGCTTGAGAAATTCACTCATTCATATGGTGTCAGCATACAGAGAGGAGTTTTACTGATGGAGCAAACCAAGATTTAGTAAATTTGATACTGCACAGTTCGACTTGTGTCTTGTGTGAGAATTAGTGGAGGAAATTGCCAATTAATGTTGTTTTAAAACATGACAACTAGCACACGCGAATTATTTTTTTTATTATTTTCTAAACCAGATCATATTTTATCTTGACAGGATGAGGCTAATACAGGTGCTGAAATCTGTTAGCTTGAGTTGGGAAGCTTTCAGTGGTGCAGTGAGGATATTGTCAAGTTTCCTGGACAAGGGCATCAGCTTTTGGGAGCTTCAGGATTCGTTTAGCATAGTCAGGGTCACTAATCACAAGCAACTTTCTAGAACATCAAGGTTAATTTTACAAACCTCTAGTGTAAAGTACCAGTAGCAGGGAGTCATAGTGGTAGAAGATTCTCTACGTTAAATTTAGTTTACTAAGAGAAAGACCATCTTATCAGGATGGAATCAGGTTCTTATTAATATTTTAATGATAATGATTATATTAGCGGATGATTGTTGATAATACTGATATGAATGATGTTAAAAATTAAGAATTAACTAGGTATTTCCTGAATATTCTGGAATGTTCTGCCACACCGGCTGACAAAATGAGGGATTTATTCCCTCTGTTTCATTAATTAGAAGGTTGTCGATGAAGGTATGTAATGATTCATTATTGTAACGTAACATTTTACTTCACGTGACCTGTTTCCAGCAGCTAGAAGCTTAGGGCTGGCTATTAACTATCTTCTAGTTATTTTGCCTCGAGCTATCTGCAATCTGGAAGGCCTGTTCTCTCCGACTCCTTATGGGGTGGGTGTGGGGGGACCAGTGTGTGGGTGGCATTCCGCTGGGTCTCCCTCAGACAGACACTTGCTCACGCCTCCGCACTATCATAATCTGTTTGAAAATTTACCCTATTTCTCCTGTTGTTGCCCTAGCAACATTGCACAGTTCCTGACGACGCACTGAGAAGTGTGAAAGTTCTTTAGCTAAATAATTCCACCCCCGTGGTTTACCTTGCATTGTAAAGATCACCTGTCTGTGATTATTTTGCATATATATATATATATATATATATATATATATATATATATATTATATATATATATATATATATATATATATATATATATATATATATATATATATATATATATATATATGGTATGTATGTATATATCACCTTACCACTACGCTAGTGGCGTAGTGGTAAGGTGATGCGTGCATTGTGCTGTCTCTGGAGGCGGCACAAGGTTCGTCGGATCGAGTCCTGGCCTGCCGCAATTTGGTAAATGATTTAAAATCACTTGTTTCGTGGAAGTTCGTGGAAGCAGCATTGCTGGCAGCTAGGAAAACTTACCATAGAGCTGAGCCTAGGATAAGATCTCAGATCAAGACTGTGCTGGTTCTCCCTTACAATGAGAATTTATCTGTCCAACCAAATGTCCTTATTGTATTAATATTGGTAAATTACCAACAACATGTCAAGTAAAAGGACACAAGTGCATCTAATGTGATATTTCATTGCGGCAACGTTCCGCTCTCCAGGAGCTTTGTCAAGCCATTACAAATAATACACGGACACGGAGGGTGTATATAGTCTCAAAGTGAGGTGTAATATTGGTGGTGGTGGTAGTAGTAGTTGTAGTAGTAGTAGAACAATCAACTTGCACATGAGTAAAAGGTTATAAAACCTATCATTTACCTGGAGTTTACCTGGAGAGGGTTTCGGAGGTCAACGCCCCCGCGGCCCGTTCTGAGACCAGGTCTCATGGTGGATCAGGGTCTGATCAACCAGGCTATTACTGCTGGCCGCACGCAAGCTGACATACGAACCACAGCCCTTTTGGTCAGGTACTGACATTAGGTGCCTGCCCAGTGCCTTCTTGAAGACAGCCAGGGGTCTATTGGTAATCCTCCTCATGTATGCTGGGTGGCAGTTGAACAGTCCCCGGACCAGGGACTCTTCAGTACCTGCCAGAGTGCTATCATCCAGGTACCAGATGTTGAGCTCGCTGCGTAGGCTGGAAGTTAGTTCTCTTACTGCCAAGCAGAAGAGAAGTGGAGCTAGTGGGTCACCCTGCTGAACACCCTCTGATGAGAGAATTTCATGTCCTCCAAACAAAAGAATTGAGGGTTTGCTGTAGCCTGCTGAAATGAAGGGAAAAAGACTGGGGAACCGATCCCGAATAACTGGCAAGACAGCATCTCTCTTCACCATATTAAAGGCATTTCTAAAATCAAGTTTGACTACGGCCTTGTCTTCTGGTAGGTCCCTGATGTAGGCCCTTGCGGCATGAGCTGCGGCTTCACTGCCTTGAGAGACCCCAAAGCCCAGTTGGTGTGGCTGGAGTAAACTAGCAGCTTCTAGGCGAATGTTTCTTACTGCTGCTTTGGCAACAAGACGGCGAAAAGTGTTTCCAACCGCAGTGGGGCTGATTTCCCCATCCTTCTTCAACGCACATAGTGAGGCTCCAAAAAAGAAAGGTTTAATTTCTTCTGGGATTCGCCCAGCCAGGCAGTTGTTGACGAAAGTTGTTTACTCAGTGAGAAGAATTAATGCAGATGCACCAAAGATTTACCATATCTTTGATGTGCTGAGGTCGAATTCCAGTGTAACCTCCTGCAGATCCTGCTGGAAATGACACGATCGCCTTATAGACTTCCGATTTTGGCAAAATTAATTGTTCAGTGATGGGGTCTTCCTCAGGGTTGTTGTTGATGGCTCTGGTGTCCCTAGTTGGATGCTTGTCTCTTAGTGCTTGGGCTGTGGTCTCATCTTTGGGAGCTACAGTGTCGTCACTTGTAATTATTCGGATTGCTCTCACTGTGTTACCTTCTTCGATTTTTTTGCTAACCTGTGCGCAGATTTTCTCGTTTTCAGTGGGACTTTTCTTGGGTCTACCTCTGTGATTCCTGCGATGATGGGGCAGAGGGACACAAATATATATATATATATATATATATATATATATATATATATATATATATATATATATATATATATATATATATATATATATATATATATATATATATATATATATATATATATAATATATATATATATATATATATATATATATATATATATATATATATATATATATAATATATATATATATATATATATATATATATATATATATATATATATATATATATATATATATATATATATATATATATATATATATATATATATATATAATATATATATATATATTATATATATATATATATATTTGTCGTGCCGAATAGGCAGAACTTGCGATCTTGGCTTAAATAGCAGCGTTCATCTTGCCATATAGGACAAGTGAAAAATTGAGTATGCAATAATTTCGCCAAAATCATTCTGGACCTAACGAAAAAAATATATTTCACTGTGTTTGTTTAGTATTAAATTATTGTAAACAAATCTAAAATATATTTAGTTGGGTTAGGCTAAAATAAATTTCTCCCTGATATAATAAGGTTAGGTAAGTTTTCTAAGTTCCTTTTGGTGCAAAATTATAAATTTTTGCATCAACATTAATGAAAAAAATATATCTTTAAACGTATAAGAGAAAATTTTAGAAAGAACTTAATTTTAAATGAGTTCTTGCTAATTGACCAGTTTTACATATTCGGCACGACATATATATATATATATATATATATATATATATATATATATATATATATATATATATATATATATATATATATATATATATATATATATATATATATATATATTATGTATATATATAATATATATATATATATATATATATATATATATATATATATATATATAATATATATATATATATATCTAAAACAACCACATATGTGTAAAAACCTAGGATAACCCCAGAAAAAATTGGACAAAGTGACTTAGCTGCAAGTATATGATGATTATCCTAGCAGATAAGACATGTTGGAGCCGTAGTAACCCAGGAGCTGAATTCGTGTCCTTCATTCCCATGGACTGGGCAGTCCTTGGTGGAGTGATTATAGGAGTAACTGGTCCGACAACCGAAAACGGGTGTGAAACGTTCAGGTTCTATATGGCTTAGATGAATGAGGTAATAAGAGATCACCAGTCCGTCAGACAGAGCTTGGGAAGCCATGGAGATGTGTGAGAAAGTGATCTTTATCACTGATGAGGCGTTAGGGATCTTGGTGATGTCTACCGAGGACCAATTGTTGTGTTCTTCGGTAGATGTCTTCAGTGCTTCAGTTGAGAGAGTCGTGACGAACTTGTCCAGCCTCTTCACAAAGATGGATCGTTTCGCCTTCAAGAATGGAGACGGGGATATTGTGAATTGTCGTGTTCGTGGGTCTTGATTGAAGAGTCATCCATGAGTTTTGATGCTTCAGTGTCATCAGTGCAGGTGACAATGAAGGAGTCCTTCAGCAAGTGGATTGCCGTAAATATAACCTGCTAGCAGGTCCTCATTGCCGTAGCTAAAGCTACTCCATTTACTGGCATGATTTTCACACGATGCGACAGTATTGTGAGGAGGAGGGGGCGCTTGTAGGATATAAATTTTCCTTCCCAGTGGGGATCGACGGGAAATTTCTTGAAAGTAGAGAGAGTGTAACTTACCGGTATCCAGGTTAGCGAATAATTAGTGGCCACCTATTTGGGAAAAAATATGTCTGGTGCAGGAAATTGTCCATGGTCGTCGTGAAGCCTCTATCTTTGCTGGTGGTAGACAGAAGGAATGTTTAGTAAGCCGTGTGGGATGCTTGAGCCGAGAACTCCAAAGCATTGTTACCACCACGGCAGGTACCAGAAGAAAACTCCTACCCCCACTAGCCCCCTACCTGCTTCAGTTCAAGAATGGAGTTCTAGCTACCTCAATATGTGTAATCTCACCACCTAATATAACAAAATATTAATGTATAAGGCTACATTATTAATTCTAATATTATTTACTAACAATTTAAGCCTGCCTATATCATCCTTAAAACGTAAATTTATCAATTAATATATTAATCTTATGGTTCCTCTCTGCATCCTTCCCTAGAGGTGTTTATTATTGGGCTGTAAGGGCGAAACACAACATTCTCGTCATTGACGAATTGAGACACTTATGCAACACATGGGAATCTTTATTGAAAAAACGTTTCGCCACACAGTGGCTTCATCAGTCCAATACAAAGTAGAAATGAGTAAGGAGAGGAGAAGTTTGAGGTAATCAATCCCTCAACCTGGAATCGATGTGTTCAGTCCATCACTCTTGTAGGAAGTGTAGCATAGGGCCAGAGAGGTGGCTTATATACTGCGGTCAGATGAGTCGAAGCAAGAGGAGGCGGGATCACAGTGGGACCTGCCACTAGTGTAAGTAGGTCGTCGTCCAAAGGTTGGGAAAGCGTTGAAGTCTTTGTGCCAAGATTCCATGATGTTGCAGTGTCTGACAGATGTGATGAATGGTTTAGAAACCCGACAAGTATTGGACTGATGAAGGCACTGTGTAGCGAAACGTTTCTTCAATAAAGATTCTCATATGTTGCTTAAGTGTCTCAATTCTTCCAGAATCGTCTGGTTGAGAAATACTCATCTGATAAGTATTACAGCCATCAAACCTGAGGAACGATGAAGCAGAGCCACTTGGTATGATAAAGATGGGTGGTGTGATTGTCTTATTGGCAGTTGGCATTGTACTAGCGTGCCTCCTCTTCCTTACTGAGTTATTGTATTTCAACAATCATCAGTCTTAAGCCCTAATACTGAACAATCGGACTGGTTATTCTGCATTAAATTCCAGTTAAATAGGCTGCCACAAGACTGCTTTTTAATCAATTTTTGTTTTCTTTCTCGTTAAAATTATTATAAAATATTTTACCATATTAAATATCCTGTAATTATCAGATTTTTGTTAGGACATGTATTAGCAGTGATATAGACGATGATTTTTTTTTCAGAACTTAATTAAGGTTAATTAAGCAAAAGGTGGTCATCTGTAACCCCAGATAAATCTGAAACAAAATTATTGTATGTTACATCACCAGAGCTGTCATTCCTCAACTTCACATCTTAATGGAAGATGTAGTCTACATATTGTGTTACTTCTACTACTACTACTACTACTACTACTACTACTACTACTACTACCACTAGTATTGCACCTCTGAGCCTATATATACCCTCTGTGTCCATGTACTGTTTGTAACGGCTTGGCAAAGCTCCCGGAGAGCGAAACATTGCCACAATAAAATGTCACATTAGTTGCACTTGTGTCCTTTTACTTTACATATTGTAGGTAATTCTACCAACTTTATTACGAACATGTAGTCATTTGTGGAATTAGTCACGTGATGCTGTAAGTAGTGTCACCTCTGAGGGATGAGGCTGGGGATGCCTTTAATTCTTGCCTTGATATGTATTCCCAGTGACGCAGGCAAGAGAGATGAGTGAACATTAAAATGGTATAAAATACCGACAGGTTGTTAGGTAAGACACATATGCAACAGTTAGGTATCTTGATTTCGAAACGTTTCGCCTACACAGTAGGCTTCTTCAGTCGAGTACAGGAAAGTTGATAGAAGCAGAAGAGACTTGAAGACGATGTAATCAGTCCATCACCCTTGAAGTTTTGAGGTGGTCAGTCCCTCAGTCTGGAGAAGAGTATTGGGGAGAGATACATAATAATTGATCTAATTTGCCCGAAATGTTCTGCATAACTAGGGGCTTTCTATATAGTAGTATGTCATTGATGTCAGCTAGGCCTGTATACCTTTTACTTGTAGAATGGTGCTCATAGAAGCTCCCAGATCAGTACCACATTCTGTCTACAACATACTCCGCCAGGCAGGCAGACAATAAGAAGCAAAGACTTCTCTAAACCAGGCTTCCGTTGTGATATTATTCTTGTTTTCATCTACAGCAACAAGGCTGCCATCGTTATTTTGGGGAATACAGGGCAATTCAGCTGCGGGTTATGAGCGGACCAAGAGTACAATACAAGATAATTAACAGTAATCATCCCTTGAATATTATGTCAGAAGCTAGTGTACATTAATGTTAGAGAAGCACCAATGAATACAAGGACCCCAAAAGTGTATGCTGGGATTGCTAATTTTTATTTAGTGCATCTGGCATCCATGAGAAGTGATTAGAAGTCTAGTTGGCCTGGGTAGAATCAGGAGATTTCTAGCAAGGATGGACTCCACAAGGTCTGTTATAGTTTGTGCATGGAGGAAGGCAGGAATTTTCTGTTATTCCAGTTATTCTAAAGAAGCGTATGCATAGGAGTACTTGTGAGAACAGAACTCGAGAAGTCTTGTTACCTGTGTCAACAGTGGTTGCCAGAGTGAGCATCTCACAGGTTCCAGTACATGGTGTAATTTGTTTTACAGTAAGAATTTTATGTAATTCTTCCAGTTTTACTCTTATTTTGATAATTACACAATCTATGAACGATTACAGTAGCGATGTATAATAAAATGTGTGTCAATTACGTAGCATAACCAAAAAACGGCAAAGTGACTTATTTTCCACTGAGGTTCTGGGATTATATAGCAGAATACAGTAAAAGTAAGTCATGATTATTAACATTAAAAACAAAATAAATTGAATAAATCACGTGCATGAAAATTAATTACATTAAATATTTCTTGAGTAAATCAAATACATGAAAAGTTGCTTAAGTACTTACTTAATAACTTACTTTGACTAAATAGTTTAAAATGGCGACAGTTTGATAAATGAGACACTTATGCAACATTTGAGAATCTTTATTTTGTAAAGTTTCACCAGCCAGTGGCTTCTTCAGTCCAATGCAGAGAAAGGTGGAAGACGAGAAGGAGTTTAAGGTAATCAGTTCCTCAACTTGGAGTCGAAATATTCAGTCCATCAAACTAGATGAAATGTTGCACATGTCTCATTTACTTCTTACTTAGTAGGTAGATCAAGATATGATTTACATTCTGCTTTGTACTTATAGTTTGTCTTGAACATACGTTTTCTCTTTATCTGTAACACAGAAAGCGAATCACTGATTGGATCTCTTCTGTAATTTCGCATCTTTGAAATAACTTGTTTTTAATATCGCCGGTTTTGTACCGGCGATTAAATATAATTGTCATTGCATATTTACGTTTTCTTCATTACTTCCACATAATGAGTGTCTGATTTACAAATCAAAATAGCAATCCATAGCCATAAGTAACTCCAGACAACCAGCCTAATGGCATTGAGAAATTCACTCATTCATATGGTGTCAGCAGAGAGGAGTTTACCTGAATGGAGCAACCAAGATCTTAGTAAATTCTGATCCTGCACAAGTTCGACTTGTGTCTTGTGTGAGTATTAGTGGAGGAAATTGCAATTAAATGTTGTTAAAACAATGACAACTAGCACACGCGAATTATTTTTTTTATTATTTAACTAAACCAGTATCATATTTTATATGACAGGATGAGGCTAATAAAAGGTGCTGAAATCTGTTAGCTTGAGTTGGGAAGCTTTCAGTGGTGCAGTGAGGATATTGTCAAGTATTCCTGTAAAGAGCCATCAGCTTTTGGAGCTTCAAAGGATTCGTTTTAGCATAGTCAGGGTCACTATCACATGCAACTTTCTAACATCAAGTTACATATTTACAACCTCTAGTGTAAAGTACCGGTAGCAGGGAGTCATCGTGGAGAAGTTCTCTACGTTAAATTAGTTTACTAAGAGAAAGACCATCTATCAGGATAGCATATCCCTTGCTCAGTATAAATATAAATTTTATGAAGATATCTATATGATCCCACTGTGGGGACAAAAATAGATATACGTATGAGACAGAGTTAATAGTGTGGGGTGGGAGGGAGTAAAAGAAATTTGGATATCATAATGTATCTAAGTTAATTTTAACGCTACGAGATAAAATTCAGACTTCTTATAATACTTAGAATATATAACATCGTTAAAACTTGTCAATATTTTTATGATACATAAAAAAAAAGAGTTCGTCACACCAGCAGTGGACTGTGTCTGGTCCCACTGCCACACGACGTTGGACTCGTTTTTAAAACCTACAGCAACCCCGATGCCGATGGCGATATGACGGGGTACGGATTGCGATATGACGGTACGGATGGCGATATAACGGTACGGATGCGCATTTTACCCCCTCACGTATCCGGAAACTCCGTGTTTCCGAACCAGTCTCGGCCCATATAGTTCGGATATGAGAGGTATCACTGTATGTCAAAATAATACTATACTATTTCGAATTAAAAGAGGCAAAATGGCGTCTACATACGAACCTTCTTCACAGTAGGATATGTGAGTGTTGAAATTTTGAGGCTTATCAGAGAAGCCTGTGTTCAGATGTTATATGGAAACCAGACTTAGGAATGTCCAGTGTAAGAGTATGTACAGGACGCCCTCGCATACAAATAGTCTTATGAATCTTGCTAAATATACATTACACAAGAGTTGAAATTTTTGAGCAAATCCATTTAGAAGTTCTCGAGTAATAAACGAGAATTTGTGAGAAAGCAAGCAAAGAAAAATGTGGCAGAGAATTATGTGAAAACTACTAAATTCTCCCTCGTTAAGGTTAAAAACATTATGTAACTGGGGATTTATTTCCGGTTTTCTTTTCTCTTTTACATTTATTTAAAATTCTCTTCATTCCGGAAAGAAAAATTTTGATTAAGGCTCTGAAAAATCCAATTTAATGAAATTGGCAGAAATGGTAAATTGGCTCCAACACATCCCAAAGGCAACACAGAGATACTTCCTGTTAAGATACAAAATCTCTTAGAGTTTGATGCTGATCAGAAGTGACACTCTCTAGTTATTACAGGGCAATCAATTTGCTTAATAAAGTTGGAGATATGAAATTTGCACAACTTTTATCAATGGTAAAAGTTTGAAATTGATCAGAAAAGACATTCTCAGGTAGTTGATCTGTTTCCAGCGATTTCAATTTTTGTATCTTTTTTATAATTGGCAAACTGGGACTTGTGACTGCCAATAACAGTGTGAATTTTATGTTCAAACAACTCCAAACCACACTAATGTTGAAAATTTGAAGCCGATCAGACGAGCCATTCTCTATGTATGGCACAGATTCCAACTTTTTTTTTTTTTCAATATTTCAGTTTGCAGGCAAAGTAAACCTAACAGGTACTATCCTGGCCCTAAGATATATCTGCCATTAAATACCAAAACCTTTCAGACGAGGTAAATTAAAATTAATTAAACGTGACTTAATGGGAAGAAAAATTTCACATTGTTTTAAATACAAAATAATATAATCTGTTCCTACTTGTCTGAATTTCATGCTCCACCGTCAATGAAATTTTAGGCATTTTTTTTTTTGAACGTTTAAAGTATTATGACTGAGGATTTAGGAAGTTATCCCAGCTACTCCAGGATACTGGGAAGGGCTCAATAACTGGTGGTAAAGCACCGGCGAATGTTAATTGTTTCTAGAATCTGGGCTCCGTTACTTAGAGGTTCTCGAGTTATCAGAGGAAGACGATGCTAAAGTTGGGGAAAGGAAAAAAAAATCAGGCAACCATATCGATGTTCCCCTTCAAAGATCTGTTCAGGGGGTCAACACCCCCGCAGACCTGACTTCGAACAGGATTTCCTGTCGATCAGGGTCTGATTAACCAGGCTGTTGCAGCTGGCTGTACACAATCCAACGTATGAACTGGGTGTGGTTCACTCGTTGGAATGAACAGTCTTGGGCCCTGGACACTTATGAGTTCTTTTATTGAACTCATGGCAGCCGTGCTTTTCACTGGGGGTATGTCATATTGCCTGTCTAGTCTTATGCTTTAGTAGGGAGTGATTACTGTGTGCAGATTTGGGACCAGACTTCCTAGAATTTTCCAGTTGTACATTATGATGCATCTTTCCCTCTTGGGGGATACCTATTTATGGTATTCGCAGCATCTGACACATCGAAAATATACCAATAATGGGAGTCGTAACAATATAATCCTCTTTAAGAAACCAGTGTCGGAAATAAATGTACACAACTAAAAATTGCTCGTCGAGTCAATAAGCGTTACATAGAATTTACAAGAAAACAGTCAGCAGTAACACTGTCTTAAGCCTCTCAGAGCTTACACGAACACACACATCAAAACAATTGTTTTTCTTTCCTCCAGAATGACTCAGAAGAACTCAGGGATGGTAATGGCCACGGTGCTGATACTGGCTCCCTCCATTACACTGTTATACTGTTAACATCACCCAGATCAACATTACCACTGCATAGATTACACCGATCTCTACGAAGTGAATTACTGAGAAAAATTTCAATCTATTTACTAACTTTACCACAGTCGAGGACCCATCCCCCAACTGCAAAATTACCACGTTGTAAATACCATTGTTCAATTTTTAGCTCTAATCACCAATATTACCACTACGTAGATCAAAGCCATCACCAACAGCTTCACAAATTACAACCCTGAAATATGCAACGCAGTCAGTCTTCTTGTTTGGTATTTACATGAGCGACACCACCATTCATTATCTGCGAGACATTTTTTTCTCTGAGGTGACGTAACTCTTTGCTCTTACAGGTGAGAGTAACCATTTGTGTGAAATTGTGCAGCTAGTTCACTCTTGTTTTCTTCGACTCTTAAAACAACACAAAACAATTATTGCTTTCTCCATGGATCAATATTTACACAAAGGTCTTTCAACACCAAAACTATTGGGGCTAATTTGTTAACCACTACTACTACTACCACTACTACGACTACAACTACTTCTACTCTTACAACAACTACTACTAACGCTACAACTACTACTGCTACTACCACCTCTTACTACTACTGCTACTACCACCTCTTACTACTACTACTTCTACTACTAATACTGCTACTACAAGTACTAATACTGCTTCTACAACAACAACAACAACAACAACTACTACTACTACTACTACTAGTACTACTATTACCAGTACAACACCTAAAGCTAAAACCACTACTGATATAACTGTTTCCACTATTCTATTTCTACTCATGCTACTGCTAATAATAATAATAATAATAATAATAATAATAATAATAATAATAATAATAATAATAACAATAATAATAATAATAACAATAATAATAATAACAAAAATATAATAATAATAATAATAATAATAATAATAATAATAATAATAATAATAATAATAATCACAATAAATATATGCATTTCGGTCGCTGCGCTACAAGAGAAAACTATCACAGTATTCTATAAGCTCAGCCTCCTCTACCTCAATGAATGAAAAAAAATAATAACGGAGAGCGGTCGTATTATTCCAGAGCAGAAAAATCTAAATATGAGTATACGAGTGTGTAAGTTTGGAAGCATGAGTTTTTGTATGTATGTTTATTTCATATGTATACAATATATGTATTTATGAATATGTATGCACACACACACTCACACAGGGGAGACAGAAGGGGCTCCAGAAAGACGGAGAGGTGGGGTACACCACCAAGTGCTGGACACAGTACACACAACCGAGGAAGAAGTGAAGAGGCTTCTGAGTGAGCTAGATACCTCAAAGGCACTGGGGCCAGATAACATCTCAACATGGGTCCTGAGAGAGGGAGCAGAGGCGCTATGTGTACCCCAAACAACAATGTTCAATACATCTATCGAAACAGGGAGATTGCCTGAGGCATGGAAGACAGCAAATGTAGTCCCAATCTTTGAAAAATGAGACAGACATGAAGCACTAAACTACAGACCAGTGTCACTGACATGTATAGTATGCAAAGTCATGGAGAAGATTATCAGGAGAAGAGTGATGGAACACCTAGAAAGGAATGATCTCATCAACAGCAGCCAACATGGTTTCAGGGACGGGAAATCCTGTGTCACAAACCTCCTGGAGTTCTATGACAGGGTGACAGCAGTAAGACAAGAGAGAGAGGGGTGGGTGGATTGCATTTTCTTGGATTGCAAGAAGGCGTTTGACACAGTTCCACACAAGAGATTAGTGCAAAAACTGGAGGACCAGACAGGGATAACAGGGAAAGCACTACAATGGATCAGGGAATAATTGTCAGGAAGACAGGAGCGAGTCATGGTATGTTGCGAGGTTTCAGAGTGGGCACCTGTGACCAGCGGGGTACCACAGGGGTCAGTCATAGGACCAGTACTGTTTCTGGTATTTGTGAACGACATGACGGGAGGAAAAGACTCCGAAGTGTCCCTATTTGCAGATGACGTGAAGTTGATGAGAAGAATTCATTCGATCGAAGACCAGGCAGAACTACAAAGGGATCTGGACAGGCTGCAAATCTGGTCCAGCAATTGGCTCCTGGAGCTCAACCCCACCAAGTGCAAAGTCATGAAGATTGGGGAAGGGCAAAGAAGACCGCAGACGGAGTACAGTCTAGGGGGGCCATAGACTACAAACCTCACTCAAGAGAAAAGATCTTGGGGTGAGCATAACACCAGGCACATCTCCTGAAGCGCACATCAACCAAATAACTGCTGCAGCATATGGGAGCCTAGCAAACCTCAGAACAGCATTCCAACATCTTAATAAGGAATCGTTCAGGACCCTGTACCCCGTGTACGTTAGGCATATATTGGAGTATGCGGCACTAGTTTGGAACCCACACCTAGCGAAGTACGTAAAGAATTAGAGAAAGTGCAAAGGTTTGCAACAAGACTAGTCCCAGAGCTAAGGGGTATGTCCGACGAGGAGAGGTTAAGGGAAATCGATCTGACGACACTAGAGGACAGGAGAGATAGGGGGACATGATAACGACATACAAAATACTGAGAGGAATTGACAAGGTGGATAAAGACAGGATATTCCAAAGATGGGACTCAGCAACAAGGGGACACAGTTGGAAGTTGAAGACACAGATGAATCACAGGGCTGTTAGGAAGTATTTCTTCAGGCACAGAGTAGTCAGGAAGTGGAATAGTTTGGGAAGCGATGTAGTGGAGGCATACACAAATTTTCGCTTGTCCTATATGGCAAGATGAGCGTTGCTATTTAAGCAAAGATTGCAAGTTCTGCCTGTTCAGCACGACATATATATATATATATATATATATATATATATATATATATATATATATATATATATATATATATATATATATATATATATATATATATATATATTATATATATATATATATATATATATATATGCAAAACAGCCACTGTGAAAGAATAGAGAAATTCCAAACGCTTTCGTGACTATCCACATTATCAAGGAACAATGATAATGTAAGTAGTCACGAAAGCGCTTGGAATTTCTCTATTCTTTCACAGTGGTTGTTTTGCATATTCTGAAATCACCTGTTTACTGTGATCTTATTGCTATATATATATATATATATATATAATATATATATATATATATATATATATATATATATATATATATATATATATATATATATATATATATATATATATATATATAATGCAAGCGATACAGGATGCAAAACAACCATGGAGGAGAATGGTAGCTCTAGACATTTCGTGTTGCAAGCAACACATCGTCAGGACCTTGCAAAAATGCAGAAAAGAGGAGTATGTCCAAGCAAGTATATGTACTTATATATGTGGGCATCCTGCATGTTAGCTGTGGGCATCCTGCATGTTGGCTGTGGGCATCCTGCATGTTGGCTGTGGGCATCCTGCATGTTGGCTGTGGGCATCCTGCTTTGTGGTTTTGGCACAATATCGTCAAATCAAAAACACCTACCAGGGTTATCATCAACAGGCAGGTGTGTGAATATCCGCTGCTAGTGTTGGAAAGGTCTAGAAGACTCTGCATTTCCTCTCTCTCTCTCTTCAGAATCAGGGTAAGTGTTGTGTATGTGAATTCAGCTTACCTGGAGAGAGTTCAGGGGGTCAACGCCCCCGCGGCCCGGTCTGTGACCAGGTCTCATGGTGGAATAGGGCCTGATCAACCAGGCTGTTACTGCTGGCTGCACGCAATCCAACGTACGAGCCACAGCCCGGCTGGTCAGGTACCGACTTTAGGTGCTTGTCCATTGCCTGCTTGAAGACAGCCAGGGGTCTATTGGTAATCCCCCTTATGTATGCTGGGAGGCAGTTGAACAGTTTTGGGCCCCTGACGCTTATTGTTTTGTCTCTTAGTGTGCTAGTGACACCCCTGCTTTTCATTGGAGGGATGTTGCATCGTCTGCCGAGTCTTTTGCTTTCGGAGAGAGTGATTTTCGTGTGCAAGTTTGGTACTAGTCCCTCTAGGATTTTCCAGGTGTATATAATCATGTATCTCTCATGCCTGCGTTCCAGGGAGTACAGGTTCAGGAACTTTAAGCGCTCCCAGTAATTGAGGTGTTTTATCTCCTTTATGTGTGCCGTGAAGGTTCTCTGTACATTTTCTAGGTCAGCAATTTCACCTGCCTTGAAAGGTGCTGTTAGTGTGCAGCAATATTCCAGCCTAGATAGAACAAGTGACCTAAAGAGTGTCATCATGGGCTTTGCATCCCTAATTTTGAAGGTTCTCATTATCCATCCTTTTATTTTTATAGCAGATGCGATTGATACAATGTTATGGTCCTTGAAGGTGATATCTTCTGACATGATCACTCCCAGGTCTTTGACGTTAGTTTTTCGCTCTATTGTGTGGCTGTAATTTGTTTTATACTCTGATGAAGTTTTAATTTTCTCATGTTTACCATATCGGAGTAATTGAAATTTCTCATCGTTGAACTTCATATTGTTTTCTGTAGCCCATTGAAAGACTTGGTTGATGTCCGCCTGGAGCCTTGCAGTGTCTGCAATGGAAGATACTGTCATGCAGATTCGGGTGCCATCTGCAAATGAAGACACGGTGCTGTGGCTTACATCCTTGTCTATGTCAGATATGAGGATGAGAAACAGGATGGGAGCGAGTACTGTGCCTTGCGGAACAGCTTTTCACCGTAGCCGCCTCAGACTTGACTCTGTTTACTACTACTCTGTGCTCTATTGATGAGGAAGTTATAGATCCACCTACCAACTTTTTCTGTTATTCCTTTAACACGCATTTTGTGCGCTATTATGCAATGGTCACACTTGTCGAAGGCTTTTGCAAAGTCCGTGTATATTACATCTGCATTCTTTTTGTCTTCTAGTGCATCTAGGACCTTGCCATAGTGGTCCAGTAGTTGGGACAGACAGGAGTGACCTGCTCTAAACCCATGTTGCCCTGGGTTGTGTAACTGATGGGTATCTAGATGGGTGGCGATCATGCTTCTTAGGACCCTTTCAAAGATTTTTTATGATACAGGATGTTAACGTTATCGGTCTGTAGTTCTTTGCTATTGCTTTACTGCCCCCTTTGTGGAGGGGGGCTATGTCTGCTATTTTTAGTAACTGGGACGACCCCCGTGTCCATGCTCCCTCTCCATAGGATGTTACAAGCATGTGATAGAGGCTTCTTGCTGTTCTTGATGAACACGGAGTTCCATGAATCTGGCCCTGGGGCAGAGTGCATGGGCATGTCATTTATCGCCTGTTCGAAGTCATTTGGTGTCAGGATAGGCTTGTGTTTACCAAATTCTGTGGCTCTCTCATAAAAGATTCATTTAGATATTCGACTCTCAGTCTGGTTAGCGGCTTGCTAAAAACTGAGTCATATTTTGACTTGAGTAGCTCACTCATTTCCTTGCTGTCATCTGTGTAAGACCAATCTTGTTTAAGTAGAGGCCCAATACTGGATGTTGTTCTCGACTTTGATTTGGCATAAGAAAAGAAATACTTTGGGTTTCTTACGATTTCATTTATGGCTTTTAGTTCTTCCTGCGATTCCTGACTCTCATAAAATTTCTTTAGCTTAAGTTCGATGTTTGCTATTTCTCTAATCAGTGACTCCCTACGCATTTCAGATATATTGGCCTCTTTTAGCCGCTCTGTTATTCTTTTCCGTCGCCTGTGAAGGGAGCGCCTGTCTCTTTCTATTTTACATCTACTCCTCCTTTTTCTTAAAGGAATAAGCCTTGTGCATACATCGAGTGCCACCGAGTTAATCTGTTCTAGGCATAAGTTGGGGTCTGTGTTGCTTAGTCTATCTTCCCAGCTTATATCATTTAGGACTTGGTTTACTTGGTCCCACTTTATGTTCTTGTTATTGAAGTTGAATTTGGTGAAGGCTTCCTCGTGACTGATCTCATTTTGTCGGTCCGGGGCTCCGCGCATACATGTCTGAACCTCGATTATGTTGTGATCCGAGTATATTATTTTTGATATGGTGACATTTCGTATCAGATCATCATTGTTAGTGAGGATGAGGTCCAGTGTAGGGAACATATCGGTCACCAATGGGTAGGAGAGGTCGGTGAGGGGAGGCCTCATGGAGGGGGAGGAGGCGGAGGTTTAGGGGTAAAACTGCGTACCCCCCTTCCCCAAACAGGCGCGCATACACCGTGTGCTCGTGTTACAAGAGTGGAGTGTTTGTTCACCGTGTGTATAGTGCATAATGCATAGTATGTGCATGGCATGCGCACAGCATGTGTAGTGCATAGCGGTGTGTCGTTTATAGTGGGGGCACATGTCAGGTGTGTGGAGAGTTTCGAGCACGCAACAGGGATGGCCGCATTTGTGCACACCATGGGTGTGCAGGATCACATATGCCCCCAGCAGAGAGCAGCCCACAGCCTCCACATGCAGATGACAATTCCAATGGCAACCTCCTCATTTGCGATAACCTTCTGCTGGCATTCAAATCCACTGCTAGCAGTACCCTATCCCACATCCCTAAAGCGGCTCGCCCATATGCAGCAGGGAAATTCACAGACCTTCTAAAGCAGGTGAATGGAGGTTCCACCAACTTAAAAGCCCGAGGCACCATCCAAACATGGCGCAACCTACTCCTGTTCGGCAATGTCTGTCTTGCAGTTCGTGAAAGACGAGGCAAACTGTTAACCACATCAGTTATCAAGGCAGTGTGAAACTACCCAAGAACGGATAATTGTGTCCCTCTGCCCCATCATCGCAGGAATCACAAACGTAGACCCAAGAAAAGTTCCACAGAAAACGAGAAAATTTGAGCACAGGTTAGCAAAAAAATCGAAGAAGGTAACACAGTGGGAGCAATCAGAATAATTACAAGTGACGACACTGTAGCTCCCACAGATGAGACCACGGCCCAAACACTGAGAGACAAGCATCCAACAAGGGACACCGTAGCCATCAACAACAACCCTGAGGAAGGCCCCATCACTGAACAATTAATTTTGCCAGAATCAGAATCTATATGGCGACTGTGTCATTTCCAACAGGATCTGCAGGAGGTTACACTGAAATTAGACCACAACACCTCAAAGAGAGGGTAAATCCAGTACTCGGTGCATCTGCATTAATTCTTCTCACCGAGTTAACAACTTTTGTCAACAACTGCCTGGATGGGCGGATCCCAGAAGAAATTAAACCTTTCTTTTTTGGAGCCTCACTATGTGCGTTGAAGAAGAAGGAAGCGGGAATCAGACCCATTGCTGTTGGTAACACTCTTCGCCGTCTCGTTGCCAAAGCAGCAGTAAGAAACATTCTCCTAGAAGCTGCCAGTTTACTCCAGCCACACCAACTGGGCATTGGGGTCTCTCAAGGTAGTTAAGCTGCAGTTCATGTGGCAAGGGCCTACATCAGGGACTTACCAGAAGACAAGGCCGTAGTCAAACTTGATTTTAGAAATGCCTTTAATATGGTGAAGAGAGATGTTGTCTTGCCAGCTGTTTGGGATCGGTTCCCCAGTCTTTTTCCCTTCATTTCAGCCGGCTACAGCAAACCTTCAATTCTTTTGTTTGGAGAACATGAAATTCTCTCATCAGAGGATGTTGAGCAGGGTAACACACTCTCTCCACTTCTCTTCTGCTTGGCAGTAAGAGAACTAACTTCCAGCCTATGCAGCGAGCTCAACATCTGGTACCTGGATGATAGCACTCTGGCAGGTACTGAAGAGTCCCTTTTAGAGGACCTACAACTGGTGAAAACACAGGGAGAAGACTTGGGACTCATCCTCAATCCCACCAAGTGTGAAATCATCACAGCGAACCACGGAATAATCAATGCTGTGTGAAGAATCCTCCTGGAAGTCTCTACTACCACTCTGTCCAACAGCACCCTCTTGGGAGCATCGCTGGGTCACCAGGCCATTGACACTGTCCTCAAGAACAAATTGAATGACCTGATGAGAATGGAGGAGAGAATAAGCGATCTTGATGCCCATGGTGCTCTGTATCTCCTCACAAGGTGTCTTACTATGCCAAGACTCACTTACTTCCTGAGGTGTGCACCCTCTTTTGACAACCCAACACTCGACGAATATGACGCACACCTAAGGTCAACCTTTAAGAAGGCACTGAACCTGTCACTAGAGGATTAGCAATGGGATCAGGCAACCCTCCCAGTGCGACTGGGAGGTATAGTGGAACGCAAACAAGGCATGTTGCTTTACCTGCTTTTCTGTCTTTGTGTTTGGCTTCCAGTGCATTAATCAAGAAGACTGCCCCCGAATGCTTGAGAGACGTGGTAGGAGCTAAAGACCCCAGGTTTACCCTTGCAGACTCCTCCAGTAGACCAACTCCTCCCAAAGAGCACAAACAGTCCCACTGGGACAAACGGATCATGGAAAAAATCGCCAACACAATGCTCTCCAACGTTTCAGGAAAGGACAAAGCGCGTCTCCTGGTGGTGAAGGCACCACACTCAGGAGATTTCCTTTTGGCTGTTCCCAGTTCCTCCCTGGGCACTCAACTCGACCCACAGGCCATTCAGATTGGTGTTGCTCTTCGCCTTTCCGCCCCTATTCTCACCGAACATAGGTATATTTGCGGCAGGCCGACAGCTGATCAATTCGGACTTCATGGTCTCGTGTGTCACACAGCAGAAGGGAAGTATGCCAGACATGAGGAGGTCAATGACATCATA
Source organism: Cherax quadricarinatus (assembly GCF_026875155.1). Taxonomy (NCBI): domain Eukaryota; kingdom Metazoa; phylum Arthropoda; class Malacostraca; order Decapoda; family Parastacidae; genus Cherax; species Cherax quadricarinatus. Next base: position 8,017,438 of record NC_069412.1, on the reverse strand, counting down.
AAAAAGAAGCCTCGCCACAGCCCGTTGCCCAGCTCAACGTGAACCCCAAGTGCAGAGGTATGACGGAAGTTAAAAGCGTCGTGATGGAGCCACTGGAAGGATGGAAAGCAGATTGCATGGGACTATACCTGTGCGCCACATTGGCAGACACCTACTTGATATACTCCATAGCTGAAGAGGGTGGAGCTGCCAGCCACAGGGAGACCCAGAAGATCCGCAAATATGAAGACCTTCCCCCTTGCTATAACTTCATCCCAATAGGGTCAGAGACCCATGGAGCATGGGGCAAGTGTGCTCTAAAGTTCCTCAAAGTGCTAGGTGGAAAGCAATGGGTAATGTATTAGGTAATGAGGGTTTAAAGTGTAATATCCATTGAATAAGACGTTGTAATGTAACAAGCGAAAACTTTCGATGATTTAAAATAATCAGTGGTGACAGATGGCCGGTTCTAGCATTACGTCGTGCAGTATTTAAGGGTTAACTCCGCTCAGGAAATTTAAAAACACATTAAAAACGCGAATTTTCAATTTAAATTTATGGTCAATGTATAGCTGTAGTAGTTAAAATTTTTACATTTATATAAGAAAGAATGTTTTTGAGTTTTTTAAGGTCTTCCAATTTGAAAAAACATTGTATGGATTCAAATATTTAAAAATAATTATTACGTTAAGAAATTTGTAAACACAAAAACAAAACCGAATGGTTGCTATCCTGGCTGAAAGTTGCATCAGACATTATATACTGAAACCATTCAAAAAAGGTAAACACACATTTTGATCATGATGATTAAGATGATCTAACTTAACCTTAAAAACCAATTCAAGTCATACAATGTGACTCATTCCCAATCAGAAGAGATATTATCTAGTTATTTCACCGATCCCAGATTGATTAATATAATTGTCACATGATAACTTACACGACCTAACATCAAATGATTGTTTCCTTTTGTTTTTTTATACTGGGTTTGACAAGGTTATGATAAGGATCCCTAACTTTATTGACAAGCTACATACAAGTTAAGGATTCCTAACTTTATTGGCAAGCTAAGAGCTGTTACCTACATCAGCTCATTTGAAAGCATTTTTTGTTATGAAACATACAAGTAGGGAACAGGATTAAGTTGGAGTCATCTGTGGGCCAGCATTTTCATTTGATCAACTGACTTTAGCTCGTTGATATCATTATGCTGTACGAATGTGTTCCATACTCGGTCATCCATGGGATAAATGATCTCAAATGAAGTGATGTTCTGGAGAAGGGTACAGGCAGAGTGAAGTTGCTGCTTTCTGCCCGTCTTATGGTATAGAAGCTTGCTTCTCGCTGTCCTCGAAGTGGAGCCAAGTGTGGTACTTTGACAATGTTGGCCTTGTACATAACAGTAAGGCCACCCACATCCCTCCTGTGTTGAAGGCTCTGCTGAAATGACGATCTATCCATGATGGGTCCACGTGAGAGACGGAGGAGTCTTGCTGTGTTCTCTTCTCTGTCAAGCAGTCGCAGATGATATGGGGAGCAGGCAAATCAAGAAAGTTGAGCATATTCAATGTGTGAACGTACTTGTGCCTCATACAGAATCTTGCAACCGGTACTGTTGAGCAAATGCGAGATATGTCGAAGTGCTGTAAGCTTCATGACTACTTTATTTGCAAGATTTACAACGTGGTTCTTCATGGTCAGTTTGGAGTCAAATTTCACCATGGTGTCTAGAGGCCATCATCATTTGTGTTTTCTCACGTGCCTATGTTAACTGCCGTCGGTTTCCCCATGCTGATATAGCTCTTAGCTGGTGACTGATGTAGGTTAGAGCATAGAAAAACACATCAGAACCAAATTTTTAAAGCTGATCTAAACATACATTTTGCAGTTACTACACAGAATGCAACAACATTTGTGCCTCCACAGCCTAAACCATGAAACTTTCCGTCCATTTCATGCACTACATCAGCCATTGAAGATTTAGACCGTTCACAATTTTTACATTTTAACAAGAAAGCGTTAAACCTGTAGGGTTCACGTAGAACTTGTGGAAGGTGAGGTATTCAAAATTCGACTCAGGCAAGGGGAAGATAACTCCAGGTCCTTGGATCAAGAGCCCCTCACCAGCATCACTGGGAAAATAATGCAATAAGGTAAAATAATACTGGCAAGATGGTGGATCAGAGGAGCCTTTCTCCAGTAATCACAAGGAAACAATAATATGGGACTAGCCTATGTAGCATAGTGTCTATGGCACCATCACACGAAAACAGTTCTTGACCGAGAAAAACATTGAAACACTGAAAACGATGGAAAAGGTATTCTTGAGTAATAATACACACAAATTTATGATAAAGCAAAGGTGATGTCAAGACGATGTATCAGTCTATCACCCTCGAAGACGTAATTTTTGAGGTGGTCTGTCCCTCAGCCTAGAGAGGAGTTCTTCATAGGCTGCAACAATATGAAGCTGAAGCATCAGAAAGGCGATTTTTTTTATACCGCCAAAGTTGAGGCGAAAGAAAATCTTGAGGACGACAGAAGATGCTGGGATCACTAGTAGAATTAAGAATGTTATAACTGAGAGGCAGTGTAGTAAGCCTACTATTGGGCCCAACGTCTTGTGTCCTCGACAAGAGGCTGAGAGTATATAAGTCTCCATTCTGCTGCGTCAGCTTCACATTACAGACTATGGAACAAAACTCCAAGATTGAGACTGGACTGGCCATCTTAAAACTACTTAAATCGTCTTTATAATTCCGGTGCTTATGCTGCTTCCTCTGTATTTGGCTGAAGAAGGTGGAACGTTTCTTAATAAAGACACCCAGCTGTATCACATGTGTCTTATCTAAATTTTGTGCCATCTGGTTTTTTGATAATATAGATTAAGTAATATGAGGAATACAACTTTTGTGGTAACTTGGTGTGTCTCATGACTACATTATAATGCAGACTTTTCTGAGGGTTTATTACTGAAAAAATATTGATTGAGGAGTCTCATTTTCCCCTAATCAGGTTTATTATTATTAAGATTATTATTATTATTATTATTATTATTAGTAGTAGTAGTAGTAGTGGTAGTAGTAGTAGTAGTAGTAGTAGTAGTAGTAGTAGTAGTAGTAATAGTAATAGTAGTAGTATAAATGACAGTACAGCTTTGATAATTCATGACGCTTAGACCAGTTAACATAGACATTATACCATTGTATGAATTATTCATCAGATTTACAGATGCACAACATTTCCTGTCTTTCAGATCTCTGTCTGACATCTACCATTTGTTCACTGACTTGTTGTAGATCATACATACTGCTTCGGGCAACTCTTTTGTATCTCTCACAAAACCCATGGTGAAATTCTCAGAACCCATGGTGAATTTTTTAGAGAACCCAAGGTGAAACTCTCACAGAACCCATGGTGAAACTCTCACAGAACCCATGGTGAAACTCTCACAGAACCCTGGTGAAACTCTCACAGACCCCATTGTGAAACTCTCACAGAACCCATGGTGAAACTCTCACAGAGCCCATTGCGAAACTCTCACAGAACCCATTGTGAAACTCTCACAGAACCCATGATGAAACTCTCACAGAACCCATGGTGAAACTCTCACAGAACCCATGATGAAACTCTCACAGAACCCATGGTGAAATTCTCAGAACCCATGGTGAAATTTTTAGAGAACCCAAGGTGAAACTCTCACAGAACCCATGGTGAAACTCTCACAGAACCCATGGTGAAACTCTCCCAGAACCCATTGTGAAACTCTCACAGAACCCATTGTGAAACTCTCACAGAACCCATGATGAAACTCTCACAGAATCCTTGGTGAAACTCACAGAGCCCATTGTGGAACTCTCACAGAACCCATGGTGAAACTCTCACAGAACCCATTGTGAAACTCTCACACAACCCATTGTGAAACTCTCACAGAACCCATGGTGAAACTCTCACAGAACCCATGGTGAAACTCTCACAGAGCCCATGGTGAAACTCTCACAGAACCCATGGTGAAACTCTCACAGAACCCATTGTGAAACTCTCGCAGAACCCATTGTAAAACTCTCACAGAACCCATGGTGAAACTCTCACAGAACCCATTGTGAAACTCTCACAGAAGCCCATTGTGAAACTCTCACAGAACCCATTGTGAAACTCTCACAGAACGAATTGTGAAACTCTCACAGAACCCATGGTGAAACTCTCACAGAACCCATGGTGAAACTCTCACAGAGCCCATTGTGAAACTCTCACAGAACCCATTGTGAAACTCTCACAGAACCCATGGTGAAACTCTCACAGAACCCATGATGAAACTCTCACAGAACCCATGGTGAAATTCTCAGAACCCATGGTGAAATTTTTAGAGAACCCAAGGTGAAACTCTCACAGAACCCATGGTGAAACTCTCACAGAACCCATGGTGAAACTCTCCCAGAACCCATTGTGAAACTCTCACAGAAACCATTGTGAAACTCTCACAGAACCCATGGTGAAACTCTCCCAGAACCCATTGTGAAACTCTCACAGAACCCATTGTGAAACTCTCACAGAACCCATGGTGAAACTCTCCCAGAACCCATTGTGAAACTCTCACAGAACCCATTGTAAAACTCTCACAGAACCCATGGTGAAACTCTCACAGAACCCATTGTGAAACTCTCACAGAAGCCCATTGTGAAACTCTCACAGAACCATTGTGAAACTCTCACAGAACCCATTGTGAAACTCTCACAGAACCCATGGTGAAACTCTCACAGAACCCATGGCGAAACTCTCACAGAACCCATGGTGAAACTCTCACAGAACCCTTTGTGAAACTCTCACAGAAGCCCATTGTGAAACTCTCACAGAACCCATTGTGAAATTCTCACAGAACCCATGGTGAAACTCTCACAGAACCCATGGTGAAACTCTCACAGAACCCATGGTGAAACTCTCACAGAACCCATTGTGAAACTCTCACAGAAGCCCATTGTGAAACTCTCACAGAACCCATGGTGAAACTCTCACAGAACCCATGGTGAAACTCTCACAGAACCCATGGTGAAACTCTCACAGAACCCATGGTGAAACTCTCACAGAACCCATGGTGAAACTCTCACAGAACCCTCTGGCTTGGTTAAATCCAGTTCCATCAAATGCTGTTTTTTTCCTCTTTTCCTGCTGTGCGTATGGTTTCCAATATGTGTTCATGCACAATTTACCTTAGACATTCTGCAGCTGTCAATGTTTCCAGTGTGAAGTCTTCTTCAAACATTTAGTCTAGCACTCTGCAGACGTCTTTGTTTTCAGTGAGCCCTCCTCTTTATTTCTTTAGTTAAATTACTTAGTCTTTTAATGTCACATTTTTCGGATGATGTTGTTAAACAGTTTTGATTATGACTTGGCCTTTGGTGTTGTCATTCTGAAATTGTTGCGGAGTCTCTCTCCTCACTCTTGTATGCTCGTATCTGTGTGTGTGTGTGTGGTTGCAAGGGTCGATTCATCGCTCCTGGCACCGCCTCTTTACTGGACATGGAACGTTTGCGAAATAGGTTGGCGGAAATCCATAATGAAAAGTTTGAGGCAATTAGAGTTAGGGCGGGGTTGGAGGATGTTTTAATTCCCTCATTCCCCATGAGATATCCAGATAATCTACTATGACATACATTATAGCCCGTCCCACCTCCCTAGGCACTCCCCTTATATCTAATAGTAAAGCCCTTAATAGCGGCAAACGTCCCCCCCCCAACAATCTGATAACCCCACCCATCCATGATCTCACCCCTTCCAAGGAGGGACAAAAAAAGACCACATGAAACGCCGTTTCAACATCATCACAAAACTGCCAAAAAGCCTCTTCCACCAACCCCATACGTCTTAACACCTCCTTGGAGGCCAGAATCCCCATGATGAAACGGTACACTAATTCTCTTACCATAGACGGTATCCTAAGCTTACTAAAATCCTTCCAAATAACCCCCCAATCATACGTTGGATACACGGCTACCCCTTGCATAATTCCCTGACCTCCCACTACTCTCACCAACCTTTTCACTTTGATGTTATGCACCTGTTGCACTGTCAATAAAAATCTTAACATATCTTCACAAACCCGCAGGTCCTTGCCACTCCACCATTTATGTGCCTCCTCCATAACTCTTCCTATGTTAGCTCCCCTCACATCCCCTTCCCTAATATACCTCCGCTTGATATATACAGCCATTACTCTCAGTCCTAAAGACAACAAACCTAAACCCCCTCTTTGAACATCCGTCATAACTACCTCCTTACTTAACCATGCCCTCCCAAATCCCCACACAAACTTTAGCACCCTCCTCTGCATTTCCACAATATCTCGTACCTCTAAGGGAAAAACCTCTGCCACCCCCCCATACCTTGCTATAGACAAGTGAATTTACCACCACTACCCTCTGATGTAAAGCTAGGTCCCTTGCACTTAAACTTCCTAGTCTACCTATTGCCTTACCCATGACAGACTCCGAATTTACCCTTCTGCAGGCCTGCACCCCCTCCATATGCCATATTCCACATACCCTGATTCTATCAACCACTGTCCATCCTAACCCCAACCCCAAGTCTTCCCTATCCAATTACCCACCTCTAGTAACCTTGATTTCACCGTATTAACTCGCATCCCCGTATTCATACCAAACATCTGAATCACTCTACCCACCCTCCTTAGCTCCTCCTTACCCTATAGCAAAACAGTAATATCATCCACATACCCAACGATGCCCCCTTTGCACCCCCCTCCATCTCCTGTTCGTCCATCACCCGCTCAACAGACTCATAGAAAGGGTTCTGCACACGCAAAAAGCAGCTGTGATAGCGGGCAACCCTGTCTTAAATCTCTTTCCATTGGTACACTTTCACCCAACCTCCCATTGACCTGTACCCTCACCTCCGCCTCAGCATACAGGGTGTTCACCCACCTCACTACCCCCTCCCGAAACCTCAACCTCTCTAAGCAAACCCCTAAGAAATCTATGTCCACGCAATCATATGCGTTCTCCCAATCTAAACCTAGTATTCCCCCTCCCGTACAACTCTCTAGAAAATCCCTAATAAAACCATGTCCATCCCTCATCCTTCTCCCCGGAATCCCCAACTGCCCCCTATGTAACACTAAACCCAACACTTTCCTCATTCTGTTGCCTAAAATCTTAGCAAAAATCTTGTAATTCGAGCACATTAACGTAATCGCACGGTAATCATTCAAAACTCGGCATTCTTTCTTTTTGGGCACTAAAACCATGACACCCGTTCTTTGCGATTTTCCCATCCTCCCACTACTTAACATACAATTCAAAACACCCACCAGACAATGCCGTACACTCCCCCAATGATACCTATAAAAATCGTTGGGTATGCCATCCATCCCAGGGGTTTTACCCTGGCACAGCCCAAAAACTGCCTCCTCCACCTCCTCTACACAAATACTATTCTCGAGTCTGTCACTGTCCTGCTCACTTATAACCCTATTAAACCCCTCATCCCCAAAATGTCCCTCACCCACTTCCCCGCCAACCCTCCTCCATTTCTCCCTAAACCAGAAATCGGCATACAAACTAATATGTTCCGTGGTGGATAGGCCTTGACCCTCCTCAAATTCATCCCCCCCACCTGTTCCTGCCACTATATACACCAAGGTGGTTTTCGTCTGCCTTTCTTTAAACTTCCTGAGTACAAATCCCGACGGCCTATCCCCCCTTAATATCTCCCTTGTTTATGCCCGTCATCCACTTATACACTTCAATGATATCTCCCCTCATTCTACGCCTCTCCAGAGAGTGGAGATTTAAGGCTTTAAGTCTATCTTCATACGGGAGGTTCCTTACACAGTAAATCATTTTAGTCATTCTTCTCTGTATGTTCTCTAATGAGTCTATATCCATCCTGTAGTAAGGGGACCAAAACTGAGCAGCATAATCTAAATGAGGCCTCACTAGTGATGCATAGAGCTGTAAAATAACTTTTGGACTTCTGTTACTTATACTTCTTGAGATAAATCCAAGTAATCTGTTGGTCTTGTTGCGCACACTAAGGCACTGCTGTCTTGGCTTTAGATTTCTGCTTACCGTGACTCCCAAGTCTTTTTCACATTCTGTATGATCAAGCTCTACTTCACCTAGATTATAGCTTCGAGGGTTATTTTCATTACCAAGGGCTAGTACCTTACATTTGTAAAGTAAAAGGACACAAGTGCAACTAATGTGACATTTTATTGTTGCAACGTTTCGCTCTCCAGGAGCTTTATCAAGCCATTACAAACAAAACATGGACACAGAGGGTATATATAGGCTCAGAGTGAGATGCAATACTAGTGGTAGTAGTAGTAGTAGTAGTAGTAGTGACAAAAGTTGTAGTAGTAGTAGTAATACAATATGGTAGAGCAATTAATTCGTACATGAGTAAAAGGATATAAAAGCTATTACTTGGGTAACAGAAAAATAGGTTGGACAAATATAGACTGGATAGAGGCAGCCTGTTTCAGTGTTCACTCTCTGTATTGTTTGTAATGGCTTGATAAAGCTCCTGGAGAGCGAAACGTTGCAACAATAAAATGTCACATTAGTTGCACTTCTGTCCTTTTACTTTACATATTGTCGGTAATTCTACCAACTTTATTACTACCTTACATTTATCGACATTCAACTTCATCTGCCATTTTTCAGACCAAGACATTAATTTGTCCAAATTATTCATTGCTATCCTCCTCAGAGTGAATTATAGGTCCTATCTTTGTATCATCAGCAAACTTACTCATGTCATTCGTAATCCCTTCATCAAGGTCATTAATGATAAATTAGACATATGTGCAACTCTTGGGTATCTTTATTGAGGAAACGTTTCGCCACACAGTGGCTTCATCAGTCCATACATAGGAGAAACTTGAAGAACAGGAGGAGAATGAGGTAATCAGTCCCTCAACCTTGAGTCGATGTGTTCAGTCCATCAAGATTGATGGACTGAACACATGTCGGTTCTCTGAAACCATTCATCTACAAAGGTCATTAATGTAAATTATGAACAAGAGAGGGCCTAAAACTGATCCTTGTGCAACGCCACTACTGACTGGTGGCCTGGTGGTTAACGCTCTCGCTTCACACGGTGAGGGCCTGGGTTCGATTCCCAGCCAGAGTAGAAACATTGGACGTGTTTCTTTCCACCTGTTGTCTATGTTCCCCATCAGTAAAATGGGTACCTGGGTGTTAGTCGACTGGTGTGGGTCGCATCCTGGGACACTGACCTAAGGAGGCCTGGTCACAGACCGGGCCGCGGGGGCGTTGACCCCCGGAACTCTCTCCAGATAAAGTCCAGATAAACTAATCCCCATTCAGATTTCACTCCATTAATGGTAACTCTCTGCTTTCTATTGGTAAGCCATGCCTCTATCCATGCTAGAACTTTGCCTCCTATACCATGAGCTGCCACTTTTCTTAAAGAGTCTCTTGTGAGGTACTCTATCGAAGGCTTTACTAAAATCCAAATAAACAATATCATATTCCTTATCACTGTCAACTGCCTCAAATGTTCTATTAAAGAACGTCAATAAGTTTGTCAGGCAGGAACGACCTCTCGTAAATCCATGCTGAGATTCATTTATCAAGTTATGCTCTTCAAGGTGACTTCTAATAATGTCAGCTATAATTGATTCTAATAACTTGCCCACTATAGATGTCAGGCTTATTGGACGGTAATTTGAAGGAGTGGACTTATCCCCTGATTTGAATATAGGAACCACATTAGCCATCTTCCACATCTCTGGCACAACACTGGTAAGGATGGACGCATTGAATACACTCGTTAATGGCTGACTAAGCTCAATCTTGCATTCCTTAAGTACCCTGGAAAACAGCTCATCGGATCCCAGGGACTTATTTTGCTTCAGTTTGTCTATCTGTTTAATAACCATGTCCCTCGTGACAGTAATATTAGTTAATTTAAATTCATCAGGAACTAAATAATTGTTAATTACTGGAATCTCATTTAGATCTTCCTGAGTAAAAGCTGACAAAAAATAGTCATTAAATAAGGAACACATTTCCAGTTCGTTATCCGCCAGCTGTCCATTCCCAATTTTCAGAGGTCCTACTTTTTCCTTCACCTTCGTCCTATACACTTGAAAGAACCCCTTTGGATTTGTCTTTGCTTCATTAGCAACTCTAATTTCATAGTCACGTTTAGCCTTTCTAATCCCCTTTGTTACTTCTCTTTTAAGCTGAACATATTGGTCAGTAAGGTTAACCTCTCCTCTTCTGATGAGCCTATAAATTCCCCTTTTCTCCCCTAATAGACTCTATAGCCTCCTGTTAACTCATTTGGGATCGTTATTATTAGACCTAATTTCTCTCTGGGGAATGTATATACATAAAAGCAGATCCCTTCATAATCATAAGTATGATCATCGTCAATAAAATAATAAGCTAGATAACCCCAATCAAGATTAGACAAGTGTTCCCTAAGTCCATTATAATCGGCAGATGGAAATCGGATTTTTACTGTATTATCTTTGGAAAATTGCATTTATCTGAATGCATCATTATGTACATAACAGTAAATGAACAAAGATAATTATTATTTATCAGTTAGACAAGTAGGAATTTGGGACACCTAGGTCGCAAAAATGTCCCCCTTCAATACCTACCACTGTCATATCCACAAGTTGCTCCTGACCTATTAATTACAAATGAAATATACATCTCCAGGAATACTGGTAAATATATAAATTTGTGGACTGTATATTAAATTAATAAAGGATTATATATATACACATACACATAACAGAAGCAGAATATCTTAATATCACTCACCAATTTGACTGGAGATTAATGTGTATCATACTCAGAAAACCTCACTGTATATACATGAAATAACACTGGCCAGAGTTAAACATAACAGACTTATCTGAGGTTCCTGGAGCTGTCTTGTCCAGTCGCCTGATATCTCAAGTTATGCAGGAATGCACATCCACCAATTTCGCCTCCTATTTGAGAGGTGTCAGTCCAATTTTACCTCTAGAGCACGAAAAATTCTTTCCATTATCATTAACGTTTTCTTGGCTCATTCAAACCAAAAATGGCGAGTCTCTTCTGTGCAGGCACAGGCTTCTTCCCATTTTCGATAACATAGTTTTATTAAATACAATATAGGCCATCTATTTACCATCTAAATCACCGTTTTCCACATTATCATTATTCTTGCATTCCCAGTTAATGCTAAAAGTGATGGATTTGTGATCACTTGCGCCAAGCTCTTCAGTGATCTCCAGATTATTTACGAGTGTTTCCTTATTTGACAAGACTAGGTCTAGCATATTATTACCCCTGGTAGGCTCTGTTACGCACTGCTTCAAAAAACAGTCCTGAACTGTTTCCATAAAGTCACTGGACTCTAGATTACCTGTCAAAGAATTCCAGTCAATTTGACTAAAATTAAAGTCCCCTACTACCACTATGTTATTGTGTCTAGAAGCCCTAACAATTTCGTCCCAAAGAAGTCTCCCTCTATCGTGATCCAAGCCAGGAGGTCGGTATATTACACCTAGAATTAGTTTTTCTTGACCGTCTACAAACTCTACCCAAACAAATTCTGTTACTGTTCCATCTATTTTTATACCTGTTTTTATGCAACAATTAATATTTTCTCGAACATATAATGCAACTCCTCCCCCCTTCCCATTACATCTATCCACATGGAACAACTTAAACCCAGATTATTTACGAGTGTTTCCTTATTTGACAAGACTAGGTCTAGCAAATTATTACCTCTGGTAGGCTCTGTTATGCACTGCTTCAGAAAACAGTCCTGAACTGTTTCCATAAAGTCACTGGACTCTAGATTACCTGTCAAAGAATTCCAGTCAATTTTACTAAAATTAAAGTCCCTTACTATCACTATGTTATTGTGTATAGAAGCCCTAACAATTTCGTCCCAAAGAAGTCTCCCTCTATCGTGATCCAAGCCAGGAGGTCGGTATATTACACCTAGAATTAGTTTTTCTTGACCCTCTACAAACTCGACCAAAACAGATTCTGTTACTGTTCCATCTATTTTTATACCTGTTTTTATGCAACAATTAATATTTTCTCGAACATATAATGCAACTCCTCCCCCCTTCCAATTACATCTGTCCACATGGAACAACTTAAATCCTTGAATATTGCATTCAGCAATCATATCCCGACTCTTTAAATCATACCCGTTTCAGTTAATGTAATGATATCAAAGTTCCCAGCACATGCTACCAAATGTACTTCATTAATTTTATTTCTTGCACTTCGACTGTTAGCATAAAATACCATCATATGTTTTTTCTTCTGCACATTTTTCCTATTCATCTTTGTTTTTACACAATTTCTGAAATTATCATTACCCAGAGTTACTCCATAACAGTTACTATTAAGATTTTTAATATCAGAGCATAAGTCAATATATCCATACTCATTATTTATCATTTCTAAACTCATTCCTCTAAGTAATCCTAGTTTAAAGTCCTAACAACTCCTTCAACTGAGCTAGCAAGAAATCCCACACCTGCCCTGGATAAGTGTACCCCATCCCTGGCATACATGTCATTTCGGCCATAGAAGTTGCCCCAGCTGTCAATGAATGGTACTGCATTATCCTTACAGTCTTTATCCAGCCAACAATTAATACCAATTGCTCTGGACAACCATTCATTACCAACACCTCTTCTTGGCAAAATGCCACATATAACAGGGCGCCCTCCCTTCTTCCTAATTATGTCTATAGCTGTCCTAAATTTCTAACTAAATCCTCACTTCTACGCTTGCCTACATCATTGCCTCCAGCACTGAGGCAAATAATAGGATTGATCCCATTACCGTTCATGATGTTGTCAAGCCGGCTAACAATGTCCTCCATCCTAGCCCCAGGAAAGCAAACCCTCTGTCTCCTACTCCTGTCCTTCAAGCAGAACGCCCTATCCATGTATCTAACCTGGCTATCCCCAACAACAACAATATTCTTACATTCCTTGGTGTCGTTCGTTGTGACGTTCCCAGTAGTCGACTCACATTCGTCGGGTAGCACGGAGAATGCATTAGATGTTTCCACAGCGGTCTCTTACTTCTTCATCGTTTCTGTCTTTCCATTCTTCTTGATCATCAACTTCGTTCCATGCTGTCCAGCCACTGACCACGTTCCCTTCTTGACCTGAGGACTCAAAACAGGAGGACTACTACGAATCCTCTTGTTTTCCTAAGTCAATTGCCGTATCTCCATCTTCGCAACTCTCAAATCTTCCTTAAGCTGCTGGTAAAGTTGCTCGACAGAGGGCATCTTGGTTCAGTCCACGGAGAGCACACAAGACACTTCTTCACAGAGTTAAGTACAGGTCACCACTAAGTTAAGTACATGTCACCACTGGGTTAAGTACAGGTCACCACTAAAAAGCCATCTCGATAAGCATAGCTTGCTTAATGATACTCAGTATGGATTCACAAGAGGCCGCTCTTGTCTAACTAATTTATTAACTTTCTTAAGTAAAGCTTTTGAGGCTGTTGATCACGATAAAGAATTTGATATTATTTACTTAGATTTTAGTAAGGCTTTTGATAGAGTTCCGCACCAAAGACTGTTAAAGAAAAGTGCTCTCGTGGATCGAGTCATGGCTCACAGACAGGAAGCAGAGAGTGTCCATAAATGGGTTAAATCCGAGTGGGGATCTGTAACAGTCTTGGGCCCGTTGTTGTTTATAATATATATCAATGATCTTGATGAGGGAATTACTAGTGAAATGAGCAAATTCGCTTATGACACAAAGATAGGTAGGAAAATTTATTCAAACGTAGATATCAGGGAACTTTAGGAGGATTTAGACAAACTCAATACCTGGTCAGCAAAGTGGCAGATGCAGTTCAATATAGATAAATGCAAGGTTCTGAAGCTCGGGAGTGTCCATAACCCTAGCACTTATAAGAACATAAGAACATAAGAAAGGAGGATCACTGCAGCAGGCCTGTTGGCCCATGCTTGGCAGGTCCTTTACAGTTCATTCCACTAACGAAACATTTTCCCAACCCAATCCTCAATGCTACCCAAGAAATAAGCTCTGATAACTATTCACTCATTTGCAAGTCCCACTCAAATCCAACCCCTCTCAATCATATATTTATCCAACCTAAATTTTAAACTACCCAATGTCCTAGCCTCAATAACCCAACTAGGTAGACTGTTCCATTCATCAATTACCCTATTTCCAAACCAATACTTTCCAATGTCCTTTCTAAATCTAAACTTATCTAATTTAAATCCATTACTGCGGGTTCTCTCTTGGAGAGATATCCTCAAGACCTTATTTATATCCCCCTTATTTATACCCATCTTCCACTTATACACTTCGATCATGTCTCCCCTCATTCTTCGTCTAACAAGTGAATGTCATTTAAGGGTCTTCAATCTTTCTTCATAAGGAAGATTTCTAATGCTATGTATTAATTTAGTCATTCTACGCTGAATTTTTTCTAACGAATTTATGTCCATTCTGTAATATGGAGACCAGAACTGAGCTGCATAATCTAGGTGAGGCCTTACTAATGATGTATAAAGCTGCAGTATAACCTCTGGACTTCTGTTGCTTACACTTCTTGATATAAATCCCAATAATCTATTTGCCTTATTACTCCTGTGTCTCCCAGGAGCTGGTGTTGGTGACATAGTCAGCATGTTGGATAATATTATGTCAGGCAATGGGAACAAGCCCATTATCTGGTGGAAATGACATCGGGAACGACAGGAGACAGGAGCTGCTGGATAAGTATAGGTCAGCATAGATGTAGTCAGGTCTAAGGGAGAGATCACAATCATATGTAGCATCTTCCCTAGAAGGGGAGTGGGCAATGAATGGATGCCTATGGCAATTGGTATAAATTGCTGGCTAGACAGGTATTGCAAGGAACTTGCAATCCCATTCATTGATAACTGGTACAGATTCTATGGCAAGCATGATATGTATGAAACGGATGGGATTCATCTCTCTGGGGCTGGGATGGTTCCATTAGATTATAGAGGTATGGGTATCAATGGGAAACAATTAAACTGCAGTATTTTTTTATTTTTTTTTTATTATCACACTGGCCGATTCCCACCAAGGCAGGGTGGCCCGAAAAAGAAAAACTTTCACCATCATTCACTCCATCACTGTCTTGCCAGAAGGGTGCTTTACACTACAGTTTTTAAACTGCAACATTAACACCCCTCCTTCAGAGTGCAGGCACTGTACTTCCCATCTCCAGGACTCAAGTCCGGCCTGCCGGTTTCCCTGAATCCCTTCATAAATGTTACTTTGCTCACACTCCAACAGCACGTCAAGTATTAAAAACCATTTGTCTCCATTCACTCCTATCAAACACGCTCACGCATGCCTGCTGGAAGTCCAAGCCCCTCGCACACAAAACCTCCTTTACCCCCTCCCTCCAACCCTTCCTAGGCCGACCCCTACCCCGCCTTCCTTCCACTACAGACTGATACACTCTTGAAGTCATTCTGTTTCGCTCCATTCTCTCTACATGTCCGAACCACCTCAACAACCCTTCCTCAGCCCTCTGAGGTGGTTCGGACATGTAGAGAGAATGGAGCGAAACAGAATGACTTCAAGAGTGTATCAGTCTGTAGTGGAAGGAAGGCGGGGTAGGGGTCGGCCTAGGAAGGGTTGGAGGGAGGGGGTAAAGGAGGTTTTGTGTGCGAGGGGCAGTACTAGGGTTGAAAACGGCAGATATAACCAGGATACCTCAGGGATATGTTTAAAAGACAATATTCAAAATAGAGTTACTAGTAAAGACAAATCAATTGATCAACAAAGAAAGAGAGATAATAGAGGGCAACGAGTGACTAGCTCCCGTAAGGTTTTCTATACAAATAGTAGGAGTCAAAGAAATAAGATAGATGAGCTAAGATTACTTGCAGGTGCAGGTAATACAGACATTATTGCTATAACAGAGACCTGGTTCAATTTGAAATATAGAGAAATACCTTCGGAATGTAACATACAGGGTTATAAACTATTCCATACTAATAGGGTCAACAGGAAGGGTGGTGGAATGGCGATGTATGTAAGAGATAATTTAAATTGTTATGTTAGACAAGATATAAGATTAGAAACATCGGACAGAGAATCTCTTGGACTACAGTTTCTCGAGGGTCGTGAAAAATTAACTTTGGGTGTGATTTATATGCCCCCAAACTTTGATAGAGAGTGCAGTAACTGCTATGAGACGAAATTCATAAGGCATTTAGATATGAAAAAGTTGTGTTAATGGGATATTTTAACTTTAGACAAATTGATTGGAACAATATGAAAGACAATCTTGAGTCTAGTGACTTTCTTGATACGGTTCAGGATTGCTTTTTAAAACAGTTTGTGACAGAACCAACTAGAGGAAACAATCTACTTGACTTGGTTCTTGCCAACAAAGGATCACTAGTTAATAATCTTGAGGTTAATGACGAGCTTGGGGAAAGTGATCGCAAATCACTTAGTTTCAATATATTATGGAGTTACCCGAATAACTGCAATCAAATCTCTGTCCCAGACAACTTTTGTTCCGAGTGGGGAAATTAGATCTAACAAATATGATCCAAAACGGATGAACAATAGATTAAAGCAACTAATTGGTCAAAAGAGAGGCATATATAGGCGTAGTAAAAGAGGGGATGGGCAGTTAAGAAATCAATATATTCAATTAAAGAGATAAACTAAAAAAAGAATAAGAAAAGCAAAAAGTGATTATGAGGCTAAGGTCGCAAGGGTTTTGAAGACCAGCACAAAAGGGTTCTTTCAGGTATACAGAAGTAAGATTAGGGACAAGATAGGCCCAATTAAGAGTAACTCAGGTCAGATCACTGACAGTGATAAGGAAATGTGTGAAATTTTAAATTCTTCCTTCCTCTCAGTTTTTACTCAGGAAGATACTAGCGAAATTCCAGAAATAATATATTATGTAGAACAGGACGAATATAAATAATGCATGATTGCAGTAACTAGTGATATGGTCCTCAGATAAATAGAGAAATAAAAAGCTAACAAATACCCAGGCCCTGATGAACTGTTTGCAAGGGTGTTAAACGAATGTCAAGAGGAACTTAGCATACCTTTGGCTAATCTTTTCATTATATCACTACAAACTGGCATAGTGCCTAACAAGTGGAAAATTGCAAATGCAATAACTATTTAGAAGGTAGGTTACAGGTCCTTAGCTTCGAACTATACACCAATAAGCCTTATGTCCATAGTGCGAAAATTTATGGAATCAATAATTGCCGAATCAATTCGTAGCCATCTCGAAAGGCATAAATTGATTAATGAATCTCATCACGGTTTTACAAAGAGGAGTTTCTGTGTTACGAATTTAATAACTTTCTTCACTAAGGTATTTGAGGAGGTAGATCATGGTATTGAATATGATATTATGTATTTGGACTTCAGTAAGGCTTTCGATAGAGTTCCACATCAGAGGCTATTGAGGAAACTTAAGGCACACGGAATAGGAGGAGAAATTTTTTCCTGGGTTCAGGCATGGTTAACGAACAGGCAGCAGAGAGTTTGCATAAATGGGGAGAAATCAGAATGGGGGCACTTCACAAGCGGTGTTCCACAAAGGTCAGTGCTGGGCCCCATGTTGTTCCCAATCTACATAAACAACATAGATGAGGGAATAAATAGCGACATAAATAAATTTGCTGATGACACCAAAATAGGCCGTCCAATTCATTCTAATGAGAACATTAGAGCTCTCCAGGATGATTTGAATGGACTGATGCAGTGGTCGCAGAAGTGGCAGATGCAATTTAATATAGACAAATGTAAAAATAAAGAATCACATTTAACTGCCTATGTGTTTATATTTCAATTGTGTCGGTATTTTATACCATTTATTTCCTAAGGTTGTTTTTTAACTCCATATATTTTTGGTTTGATTATTCTGCACAGTTTTGGTCACCGTATTACAGAATGGATATAAATGCACTGGAAAACGTACAAAGGAGGATGACAAAGTTGATCCCATGTATCAGAAATCTTCCCAATGAGGATAGACTGAGGGCCCTGAATTTGCACTCTCTAGAAAGGCGTAGAATTATGGGGGATATGATTGAGGTGTATAAACGGAAAACAGGAATTAATAAAGGGGATGTAAATGGTGTGCTAAAAATATCTGACATAGACAGGACTCGCAGCAATGGCTTTAAATTGGAAAAATTCAGATTCAGGATGGATAAAGGAAAGCACTGCTTTGGTAATAGAGTTGTGGATGAGTGAAACAAACTCCCGAGTACCGTTATAGACGCTATGACGTTGTGTAGTTTTAAAAATAGGTTGGATAAATACATGAGTGGGTGTGGGTGGGTGTGAGTTGGACCTGACTAGCTTGTACTACTAGGTCGGAAGCAGTGCTCCTCCCTTAAGTGACGTGTCTGACCTCACTAGGTCAAGGCATTAGCTTAAGCCGGTACGAGAATTGCAGCTGCCACGCATTGGCCAGTAGCCCTGTTGCAGAGTTCCTTCTTTATTATGTTCTCATGTTCTTATGTTCGTTTATTCAGACTTCCTGCAATAAATATATTTGTGACTCAATGCAAGCTAAGGATAAAAATATTTTAAGGTAAGCAATTTGTGCATTTTCTAGGCTTAGTGTATTTCATCAGGCTTTCATATGCATTTGATAGTGAGAAAAGGCTGCTTGTCGCTTTACGACAACAACCCAGAACTAATCTGCTGTATAATCGAGGTCCGCCTGTGTAATGTACAGACTCACGAAATCGTAATGACACGATTGCAAACAAACCATACCACGGGCGTGGATAGAACCCGCGATCAGAGTCTCAAAACTCCAGACCGTCGTGTTAGCCACTGGACCAGCTAGCCACAATAAGATTCGTTCAACTAGGTATATTTCTACACCATAGGAAGGTTAGCATAGGCACCACTGTGACCACAAATGCATTTTGGTCACAGTGGTGCCTATGCTAACCTTCCTATGGTGTAGAAGTATATCTAGTTGGACGAATCTTATTGTGGCTAGCTGGTCCAGTGGCTAAAGCGACGGTCTGGAGTTTTGAGACTCTCTGATCGCGGGTTCTATCTCCTCCCGTGGTATGGTTTAATGTACAGACTCTTGTCAATAATTTTAAAATAATTTCTAGTGTCCTTTATCTTCTCTCGCTTCTACCTCTACCCTCTTTGTTGTTCAATACTATAATTTATCGTTACTGCAGATACAGTTCTCTTTGTCTCGTCCAAATGTCAGTGGCAGTTCCGGAGTTATTGTCTCGCATTGTATTCATGAGTGAGGGGAGCCACTTGGCTCGCATTGTATTCACAAGTGAGGGGAACCACTTGGCTCGCATTGTATTCACGAGTGAGGGGAACCACTTGGCTCGCATTGTATTCACGAGTGAGGGGAGCCACTTGGCTCGCATTGTATTCACAAGTGAGGGGAACCACTTGGCTCGCATTGTATTCACGAGTGAGGGGAACCACTTGGCTCACATTGTATTCACGAGTGAGGGAGCCACTTGGCTCGCATTGTATTCACGAGTGAGGGGAGCCACTTGGCTCGCATTGTATTCACGAGTGAGGGGAGCCACTTGGCTCACATTGTATTCACGAGTGAGGGGAGCCACTTGGCTCGCATTGTATTCACGAGTGAGGGGAGCCACTTGGCTCACATTGTATTCACGAGTGAGGGGAGCCACTTGGCTCGCATTGTATTCACGAGTGAGGGGAGCCACTTGGCTCGCATTGTATTCATGAGTAAGGGGAGCCACTTGGCTCGCATTGTATTCACGAGTGAGGGGAACCACTTGGCTCGCATTGTATTCATGAGTAAGGGGAGCCACTTGGCTCGCATTGTATTCATGAGGGAGAGGAGCCACTTGGCTCAAATTGTATTCATGAGTAAGGGGAGCCACTTGGCTCGCATTGTATTCATGAGTAAGGGGAGCCACTTGGCTCGCATTGTATTCATGAGGGAGAGGAGCCACTTGGCTCACATTGTATTCATGAGGGAGAGGAGCCACTTGGGTCACATTGTATTCATGAGGGAGAGGAGCCACTGGGCTCACATTGTATTCATGAGGGAGAGGAGCCACTTGGCTGGCATTGTATTCATGAGGGAGAGGAGCCACTTGGCTCAGGGTGTCGAGCAGGGTAGTCTGGTTCTTCTAGGATCACACCAAATACGTAGTTGTGTCACTTACCTTCAATACTAACCCAGTTATTTACTCTAGCTTGATGGCTCAGAGCCTCATCTTGCATTCTTCAGTAATGTCAGACATCTTGCCACAGTATAACTTAATGTTATACTGAGGCTTGTTCAACAATACTGTTTTTACCCAAAACAAGTTACATGTGATATCTGTTTCTGTCATTAAATTAATAATAACATATTATTAATGTTATTATTAAACGTGGCATTAGTAGAAAAAGTAGTAGTAGGAGTAGTAGTAGTAATTATAGTAGTAGTAGTAGTAGTAGTAGCAGTAGTAATAGTTGTAGTAGTAAGTGTTACACGTGTCTGATACACAACCATACCGTTATAAACATCCCATATTAACCTAGTTAATCATACAATGGCATTTCATTTAGTTCAAATATTTAATGAGATTTAAAGAAAACAAATGTTTACACAAATAACCCGCACTTACAAGAGAGGAGCTTACGACGACGTTTCGGTGACTTTGTAAATGGTCCAAGTCGGACGGAAACGTCGTCGTAGCTCCTCTCTTCTATGTGTGGGTTATTTGTGTAGTGTTCCAGTCACGGTATTGTGATTTTTTTCTTATTTAAAACAAATGTTTAATTAATGTAGAAATTTGCTATCTTGTTCGTTTTATCAGAGTTTTTTTGTTTCAAGTTTCCATGGGTTGTTTATTTTTGGAGTTGGTAGTTGTTGTGAGGTGCTGTGTGAGGCTTCATGGTGTGTTGTGTAGTTGTTGTGAGGTGCTGTGTGAGGCTTCATGGTGTGTTGTGTAGTTGTTGTGAGGTGCTGTGTGAGGCTTCATGGTGTGTTGCTTAGTTGTTGTGAGGTGCTGTGTGAGGCTTCATGGTGTGTTGTGTAGTTTGTTGTGAGGTGCTGTGTGAGGCTTCATGGTGTGTTGCGTAGTTGTTGTGAGGTGCTGTGTGAGGCTTCATGGTGTGTTGTGTAGTTGTTGTGAGGTGCTGTGTGAGGCTTCATGGTGTGTTGAGTAGTTGTTGTGAGGTGCTGTGTGAGGCTTCATGGTGTGTTGTAGTTGTTGTGAGGTGCTGTGTGAGGCTTCATGGTGTGTTGAGTAGTTGTTGTGAGGTGCTGTGTGAGGCTTCATGGTGTGTTGTGTAGTTGTTGTGAGGTGCTGTGTGAGGCTTCATGGTGTGTTGCTTAGTTGTTGTGAGGTGCTGTGTGAGGCTTCATGGTGTGTTGAGTAGTTGTTGTGAGGTGCTGTGTGAGGCTTCATGTTGTGTTGGTAGTTGTTGTGAGGTGCTGTGTGAGGCTTCATGGTGTGTTGCTTTAGTTGTTGTGAGGTGCTGTGTGAGGCTTCATGTTGTGTTGTGTAGTTGTTGTGAGGTGCTGTGTGAGGCTTCATGGTGTGTTGGTAGTTGTTGTGAGGTGCTGTGTGAGGCTTCATGGTGTGTTGTGTAGTTGTTGTGAGGTGCTGTGTGAGGCTTCATGGTGTGTTGCTAGTTGTTGTGAAGGTGCTTGTGTGAGGCTTCATGGTGTGTTGAGTAGTTGTTGTGAGGTGCTGTGTGAGGCTTCATGGTGTGTTGCGTAGTTGTTGTTGGCGGCCCGAGGCTTCCTAGTGTGTTGCGTAGTTGTTGTTGGCGGCCCGAGGCTTCCTAGTGTGTTCCCCAATTGTTGTGGGCGGGGTGAGGCTTCATGGTGTGTTGCGTAGTTGTTGGCGGTGAGTTCTAGTTGTGCGTGTTGTGGCGGCCCGGGGCTTCCTGGTTTTTGTGTGTGGTCTGCGCAGTTTATTGTGGGCAGGGTTAGGCTTCCTGGTGTGTTGCGCAGTTGCTGTGGGCAGGCTGAGGCTTCCTAATGTGTTGCGCAGTTTATTGTGGGCGGCTGAGGCTTCCTGGTGTGTTGCGTAGTTGCTGTGGGCAGGCTGAGGCTTCCTGGTGTGTTGCGCAGTTGCTGTGGGCAGGCTTAGGGTTCCTGGTGTGTTGCGTAGTTGCTGTGGGCAGGCTTAGGCTTCCTGGTGTGTTGCGCAGTTGCTGTGGGCAGGCTGAGGCTTCCTAATGTGTTGCGCAGTTTTTGTGGGCAGGGTCAGGCTTCCTGGTGTGTTGCGTAGTTGCTGTGGGCAGGCTGAGGCTTCCTAATGTGTTGCGCAGTTTATTCTGGGCAGGGTCAGGCTTCCTGGTGTGTTGCGTAGTTGCTGTGGGCAGGCTGAGGCTTCCTAATGTGTTGTACAGTTTATTGTGGGCAGGGTCAGGCTTCCTGGTGTGTTGCGTAGTTGCTGTGGGCAGGCTGAGGCTTCCTAATGTGTTGCACAGTTATTGTGGGCAGGGTCAGGCTTCCTGGTGTGTACTCAAACATTTGTTAAGTTATACCAAGAATTAAAGAAAGATCCAAGATTTCACCTTACGAAACAGACAAATCAAATGCAATAGTAATTATGGAGTAGGTAGTGGAAAAATGAACTTGATACTAGAAGACGGTGGAACTTACGTGCCTCTTAAAGAACAAAGAGGCACAATACCGTGGCTGGAACAGTACACAATTAAAGTGGTCCAAATCGGACCGAAACGTCGTCATAGGCTCCTCTGTGTGCGAACTATTTGTGTATTAAATAACTTAATGGTTCAGATGTGACTTAATTTCCAATACATGACAGCAATAAAGTATCTATTCTTGTACACCTTACGAGGGTCAGACTTTTTGAAAATAAGATAACGAAACAATATAATTACATCAGTCATTTAAACCCAAATTTTAATCCAGTATACTAAGACATAGTTAGCGGCGCATACATGCTAGTACAAGACCAAAACATTATTGGCCAATAAAAGATAGTCAGAGAGCGCAAAATGGCAGACCTTTCGATGACTGACCAATCAGCAGGAGGAATCCAACCCTGTCTGCACCAACCAAGAAGCTCTTCAGGAACCTCACTCCACCCACAGCAACCACGCCACTCTCCGGGGAACCACATTTTCTCACATCAACCACGTAGCTCTCAGCCCACAAGAGCCAAGAAACTCTTCTCTCCCTACCCACAACAACCACCCACCTCTATAGAGATGGGTGGTTGGTGCCTACACCATTTACACCACTCTGGGGGAACCTTTCCCCACTCACACCAGTAACAAAATTCTTCCAGATACTGGACTTACCCTATTCCAACCACGCAACTCTACGGGAAACTTCACCCAGTACAAATCAACTTTTCAACTCTCCGGGGAGCTGCACCACGCCCGCAACAAACTATACATCTGTTCAGGGAACCTCACCTCGCCCACAACAACGAGGCAACTCAGAAAAAATCCTCACTCCACTAACACCTGGGAAGCAACTCTCCGAGAAAAATAATTAACTCAAAAGGCATCCTGAAAAAGTAACGTTTCTGAAAGGAATAATAAAATGAGCAAGTCTATAAAACCAAATTTCTAATAAATTATTATTTCTCTACTACTCATTTGATACATGATATTATAGCAATATTAATGCAGAGCTCTGAATGTATCAGTTTAATAATTTTATGCAGGACTCTTTAAGATTAATTAACTAATTTAATCATCAGCACTATTTTACTCAGTCAGTGTTTGACTCCGTCTTATCTAAACTAACCCAAACAATATAAGGATTTGTAAATGTAAAACACACGCCTGGGTACCTCAACCTGAAAGATAGAGAAATGCCTTCTTAATGCAACATACAGGGTTGAAATTAAGACACATGTGCAACATCTGGGTATCTTTATTGTAGACGTTTCGCCATCCAGTGGCTTTATCAATACAAATTCTAGGACATAACTTGAAGACAGTAGAACTATGTACAGAAGATGAGGTAATCAGTCCCTCAACCTAGGAGTAGGTGCGAAGAGCACCATAGTCGTGGAGATTCTCCACGACTATGGTGCTCTTCGCACCTACTCCTAGGTTGAGGGACTGATTACCTCATCTTCTGTACATAGTTCTACTGTCTTCAAGTTATGTCCTAGAATTTGTATTGATAAAGCCACTGGATGGCGAAACGTCTACAATAAAGATACCCAGATGTTGCACATGTGTCTTATTTCATCTTGTCGGTATTATATACCATTCTTACACAACATACAGGGTTATAAACTAGTCCACACTGTTAGGATCAACAGGAAGGGTGGTGGAGTGGCGATGTTATCAGAAAATTTAAATTGTTGTCTTAAACATAATATAAGGTTAGAAACATCGAACACAGAATCTGTTTGGCTACAGTTTCTCGAGGGACTTGACAAATTAATTTTGGGTGTGATTTAAAGGCCCCCAAACCTTGATAAGGAGTGCAGTAAGCTGTTATGGGACGAAATTCATAAGGCATCTAGATATGAAAATGTTGTGATAGTGGGAGATTTTAACTTTAGACAAATTGATTGGGACAATATGACAGGAAATCTTGAGTCTAGTGACTTTCTTGATACGGTTCAGGATTGCTTTTTAGAACAGGTTGTGACAGAACCAACTCGAGGAAACAATCAGCTTGACTTGGTTCTTGCCAACAAAGATTTACTAATTAATAATCTTAAGGTTAATGATGAGCTTGGGGAAAGTGATCACAAATCACAGATAACTGCAATCAAAACTCTGTCCCAGATTTTCGCATGACCGACTTCATGGGACTGAAAAATTATCTGGGCGGACTAAATTGGGATGTCCTGACTATGGGTCAGGTAGGTGATCTTGGATGCCAATATGACGCTTTTCAGAGCATAGTTCTAGCTGCCCAGACAACTTTTGTTACGAGTAGGGAAATTAGATCTAATAAAAATGATCCCAAATGGATGAACAATAGAACAATAGAACAATAGAACAAGAGAGGCATATATAGGCGTATCGAAAGAGGTGATGGGCAGTTAAGAAATCAATATATTCAATTAAAGAGAGAAATAAAGAAAGGAATAAGAAAAGCAGAAAGGGATAATGAGGCTAAGGTCGCAAGGAATTTAAAGACTAACCCAAAAGGGTTCTTTCAGGTATACAGAAGTAAGATTAGGGACAAGATTGGCCCACTTAATAGTAACTCTGGTCGGGTCACTCACAGTGATAAGGATATGTGTGAAATTCTCAATGCCTACTTCCTCTCAGTTTTCACCCAGGAAAATACTTGCGATATTCCTAACCTAACAAATCCCCAGGTCCTGATGAACTGTTTACAAGGGTGTTAAAGGAATGTAAAGAGGAATATAGCATACCTTTGGCTAATCTTTTTAACATATCACTACAAACTGGCATAGTGCCTGATAAGTGGAAAATGGCAAATGTAATGCCTATTTACAAGGCAAGTGACAGGTCCTTGGCTTCGAACTATAGTGGAAAAAATTATGGAATCAATAATTGCCGAAGCAATTCGCAGCAATCTTGATAGGCACAGATTGATTAATGAATCTCAACATGGTTTTACAAAGGGGCGTTCCTGTCTTACGAATTTACTAACTTTTTTCACTAAGGTGTTTGAGAAGGTAGATCATGGTAATGAATATGATATTGTGTATATGGACTTCAGTTAGGCTTTCGATAGAGTTCTACATCAGAGGCTATTGAGGAAACTTAAGGTACATGGAATAGGAGGAGAAATTTTTTCTTGGGTAGAAGCATTGCTGACAAATAGGCAGCAGAGTGTTTGCATAAATGGGGAGAAATCAGAATGGGGCACGTCACAAGCGGTGTTCATCAGGGGTCGGTGCTGGGCCCGTTGTTGTTCACAATTTACATAAACGACATAGATGAGGGAATAAATAGCGACATAAGCAAATTTGCTGATGACACCAAAATAGGCCGTCCAGTTCATTCTAATGAGGACACTAGAGCACTCCAGGATGATTTGAATAGACTGATGCAATGGTCGGAGAAGTGGCAGATGCAGTTTAATATTGACAAATGCAAAGTTCTAAATGTTGGACAGGTAAATAACCATGCCACATATAAACTAAATAATGTGGATCTTAATACTACTGATTGCAAAAAGGATTTAGTAGTTCTGGTATGCAGTAATCTAAAACCAAGACAACAGTGCATTAGTGTTCGCAATAAAGCTAACAGAATTCTTGGCTTTATATCTAGAAGTATAAATAATAGAAGTCCTCAGGTTGTCCTTCAACTCTATATATCCTTGGTTAGGCCTCATTTAGACTATGCTGCTCGGTTCTGGTCACCGTATTACAGAATGAATATAAATGCTCTGTAAAACGTACAGAGAAGGATGACAAAGATGATCCCATGTATCAGAAATCTTCCCTATGAGGATAGACTGAAGGCCCTGAATCTGCACTCTCTCGAAAGGCGTAGAATTAGGGGGGATATGATCGAGGTGTATAAATGGAAAACAGGAATAAATAAAGGGGATGTAAATAGCGTGCTAAAAATTTCCTCCCAAGACAGGCTCGCGAAATGGTTTAAAGATGGAAAAATTCAGAATCAGAAAGGATTGGGAAAGCACTGTTTTTGGTAATAGATTTTGGGATGAGGGGAGAAACCCCCGAGTTCAGTTATTAGGCAAAAACCTTGTGTAATTTAAAAATAGGTTAGTAATTACATGAGGGGGTTGAGTTGGACCTGACTAGCTTTGTTTGCGGGGTCTGGTGCCGTCTCCTTCTTAGGGGGTTCCCAGATGGGTGGGTCATTGGCTAACCCGGGGGGGGGGGATATTGGGGCAAATCCGGGGTGGGGACATGGACTGCCTGCTTTGGTCGTAGGATTTTTGCGGTTCCCTTTTTTCTTTGTTTTATGTTTTTTAGGTGTTTCACCAACAATTGACATTTCTTGCTTTAATTTTAAAGTTTAAAAAAATTTGAAAATTAGAAAAAGAAGGGGTTTGGATGCAAAGAGTTGTTCAATTATTGGCGTATGTACACTTTTCCCATTGGGCTCCCTCCCAACAGGAAAGGGGGACAAAGGGAAATTTGACGTTTTTTGGGGGTACAAGTATTAAATCAGTACTCTGTTTCATTGTCCAATACAGGTGAGCCCCCAAGTGCTGAGCAATGTGGTTCCTTGGTCAGCATTTCCTAGATTGCCTATTGGGTTGAGTATGGTGCTCTCTTCACGGTTTTGCTTTTGCCATTCTGTCACCGTGAGGTAATCATATTCCCAAACTTGTAATAGTGTTTAAGTTAAATATTTGTGAAAATTGTATACAGTATTAAAAAATATATTTTGTAATTTTTCAGGAGAAGGGGGACTAGCCCCCCGCTCCGGGTTTTATCGCCTCTTAAAACACGCAAAGTTACGAAGGAAGATTCTGTTTCCAATTCCCATGAGTAAAGGGGAAAAAAACAAGAACAAGAAAGAAAAAATAGCAGAAAAACCGAAGGTGTGTATTTATGCTTTTCACGTATGTGTTTTGGGCCTAATGTAGTAGAAGTGCAAGATCCTGAAATCTTTCTGTTTTTGAAAAAAGAAAAAAGGACACCCGCCAAACCCCCCATCATGTAAAATAAATTTCAGCTTTCGTTTTACACTTTTTGGCAGGACGGTATACTCCCCCGGGGGGTTTCTGTCTTCCAACCCCTACCTAGGATATATATATATAAAATATAATATATTTTATATAATTTTTATATATAATATATATATATTAAAATCTTATATATATTTAAAAATATATTAAATATATTTTTTTTTAAAAAAAATATTTTTTAATAGATATTTTATATAAAATAAATTTTTATTTAAATTTTTTAAAATTAATTTTATTTATAAAATATATTTATTATTTTTAATAAAATATTTCAAAATTATAATATATATAAAATTTTTTTTTATATTATATAAATTTTAAAACTTTTTTTTTAATATTTATAAATTTTAATATTAAAAATATATTATATTTTAAAAATTTTAATTAATATATATATAATATAATTTTTTTATATAAATATATATATATATTATTTTAATAAAATAATAAATATTTATAATAATTTTTTATTTTATTTTTTTTTTTTTATATATTTTAAAAAATAAATTTAAAATAAAAAATTTTAATTTTAATTATTTAATAAAAAATAATAAAATATTAAAATTTAATATTTTTATAAAAAATATTTAATAAAATATATTGTTCTCCCCAAATTTTTAAAATGGTTTTAAAGCCTTTTTTAAGCCTTTTAAAATTTTTTCTTATACGTTTTAAAAAATTTTTTTTCAAATGTTTGATGTAAAAATTTTAATTTTTAAAAAGTTTTAAAAACTTCAACCCCAAACGAAAAAATTTTTTTTTTCCCCCCTAAAATATTTTTGAATGTTTTCAGTAATTTTTAAAAAAACAAAAGTAAAATATTTTTTTCTTAAAATTGGAAATATTTTTGGGGGAATTATTTTAAAACAAATTTTCTTTTCTTTTAAAAGCTTATTTTTTCCAAATGAAATTTCCTTTGGGGTTAATTAAATTAATATTTTTAATATAATTTAATTTAATAATTTAAAATTAAAAAAATTAAAATTTTTTAAAAAATTTTAATATGAAAGAAATGTGGGGTTTAGAGAAATTTCCCCGCGGGGTTTTTCTCTCTTTATCGGGCAAATAAAAATAATGTGAAGGGGATATAAAGGGTTAAAACCCCCCTATATCCTCCCCCAAAAACAAAAAATAGCCTTAAAAAGGAGAAAAAAACGCGAGGGGGGCCCCCCTTCACCCTTTCACAAATAAAAATATTTTAAAATTAAAATTTTAAATTTATTATTTTTAATGTATTAAAATTTAAATTCTTCCAAAAAACTTCAATTAAAGAATCTAAAATTTTTTAATCCAAAATATTCTTATATTGTTTTTTAAAAAGTTTTAATGAAAAAATTAATTTTTTTTGCAAACCGGAACCGAAAACTTTCTAACTTTATAAAAAATTATGGTTAAAATCTCTCACATGAATAAATAGAGCATTGGAATCTTGTCCAGTTCTAATGCTATACTTATGTTGTTTCAATCTTAGTTCGAGACTTTTGCCAGTTTGACCGTAATAAACTTTATCGCAAATTTTACAAGGAATCTTATAGACACATCCATCAGCATTTTGGGGGGAATTCTTTATCAAAAGTTTTTTTTACTGTATCAAGATTTTTAAATACAACTTTAATATTAAAAGTCTTAAGAAGAGAAGGCATATCAACCAAGTTTTCATGGTAAAAGAGAACCAATATATTTTTAGTTGAATTACGCTGGTTGTCCCTTTTCGGATTGTAAAAAGTATTTCTAGCACTTTTAAAAGATTTGTCAGTTACGTTCCTTGGGTATTTCAAATCATTAGCTATTTCATAAATTTTGGATATTTCCTCATCTATGAGCTCTGGACTACAAATATATAAAGGTCTCAAAAACATTGATTAGAAAACAGACAGTTTAACTCTATCTTGATCTGAAATCACCTGTTTACTGTGATCTTATTGCATATATATATATATATATATGTCGTGCCGAATATGTAAAACTGGTCAATTAGCAAGAACTCATTTAAAATTAAGTCCTTTCTAAAATTTTCTCTTATACGTTTAAAGATATATTTTTTTCATTAATGTTAATGTAAAAAAAAATAATTTTGCTCGAAAAGAATCTTAGAAAACTTACCTAACCTTATTATAAAAAGAACAATTTATTTTAGCCTAACCCAACTAAATATATTTTAGATTTGTTTACAATAATTTAATACTAAACAAACACAGTGAAATATATTTTTTTCGTTAGGTTCAGAATGATTTTAGCGAAATTATTGCATACACAAATTTTCACTTGTCCTATATGGCAAGATGAGCTTTGCTATTTAAGCCAAGATCGCAAGTTCTGCCTATTCGGCACGACATATATATATATATATATATATATATATATATATATATATATATATATATATATATATATATATATATATATATATAAGACAAATTCTTCCTGACACCCTCAGTGACTCAGCAGGAATAGAAGACCCTAGCTATGTCAGTGCCATCACCGAATGGAGAACTCTTGCTACTCCAGCACCAAACCCTAGTGCAGCACTGGCTCACAAACAGTCAAGCTGGGATAGCCCAATTGCTGAAAAGGTGCTTGCCAACATGCTCAGGGCTGCAACATCAGATAGGGAGATTGCCCGTCTCCAGGCTGTGAGTGCACCTCACTCCGGGGACTTCCTCCAAACAGTTCCCATATCGGCAATGGGAACGCGACTCGACCCTAAGACCCTCCGTATTGCAGTGGCTCTGCGCCTTGCTGCCCCAATTCACACAGAATATATGTGTATTTGCGGCGATGTGCAAGCAGACCAATACGGTCTACATGGTCTTAACTGCTCCAAAACCAAGGGCTGGCATGCAAGACACAATGAGGTCAACGACATCATTAAGAGAACCCTTGCTACAGCTGGATGCCCTGCCGAGAGGGAGCCACGATCACTTGCAGCAAACAATACCCACAACCCAGCAAACCGCCCCGACGGGATCACCATCTATCCTTGGAAGAATGGCAAGCTCTTAGCATGGGACTATACATGTGTGTCCACACTGGCTGACACCTATATCCATCACAGTGTGGGGCGACAGGGAGGAGCTTCTGACCACAGGGAGGAGTACAAGATCAGCAAGTACAGGGACATTAGCCAACAGTATCAATTTGTCCCCGTGGGATCAGAGACCTTGGGATCATGGGGAAAAAATGCCACACGTTTCCTTAAAGAATTGGGTTCCAGACTCATCGACACCACCAGGGACCCAAGGGCAGCCACTTTCATGTTCCAGCGCCTCAGCGTCGCCATCCAGAGGGGAAATGCTTGCTGCATACTTGGCTCACGTCCAGCCTCGGAGGAGCTGGAGGAAATTCATCATCTTTGATACCTTGTGCCATTGTATTCATGTTTATGTTTTTTTCTGTAAATGTATTTTGTTTATTAATAAATGTTCACATAGAATAAAAAATATATAGGGGGTGGTAGGAGAAGAAAATATTCAAACAGCTCCGGGGAGAACCTTGAGTTTTCTCTGAGGTACGTTTATTGTCTTCTCTGAGGATGAGGGTCCCCATTCCAGCTATAGAGGTGGTATATATATATATATATATATATATATATATATATATATATATATATATATATATATATATATATATATATATACCGTGCCGAATATGTACAACTGGTCAATTAGCAAGAACTCATTTAAAATTAAGTCCTTTCTAAAAATTTCTCTTATACGTTTAAAGATATATATCTTTTGATGACTTGTTGGTTTTTGCAGTTGATTGTTGTAGTAGTGGGTATTGTGGTTCATGGTTAAGTTGGTGGTTAATCTGGTTGGTAGTTGTGGTGGTTATTGTTACAGGTGGTTGGGGTGGTGGCTACTGTTTACGGGTATTGTGGTGGTGGTATTGTAGCTGATGGTTTTGGTGGTGGTTACTGTCACTCCAAGTTGAGGTGATGGTTATTGTGTTTGTGATTGTTGTTATTTTCACTGGCGTGGTAGGGTTGGTGTCACTCGGGACGGCAGCTCTGGTGTCACCCCTATGAAATCCAGGGGCGGGGGGATGGGGGGAGTAAACTCCAGTTACGTCACTACTGCATGACCAGTGACTAATGTTTAGCAATGAGAACGTTTAAGGGCCATAAACCGAACAGGAGAATACTTCTCAACTTTATTAATGATAAAATAAATAATCGTAGTAATATTGAGGAAACATAAACTCAAATACCACTTTGAGTACAGCCAACAGATCCTACATATAGTCATCTTCAACAACGCAAAAAAAAAAAATAAAAAAAAAAAAAACGTTGCAACATCAAAGAAACACTAGTTCCAATTTGACTTTGAGTATAGTTAACATCTCAATGAATCAGATCATACATTTCCTTGCCTTCAATCCTGCAAAATCATCTATCACATCATCAAAATCAATACTGTCAACTAACCCATTTTCTAGATAGAATGAAATAGAATGACTTGCAGAGTGTATAAATCTGTAATTCAGGGAAGGCGGTGTAAGGGTTGGCCTAGGAAAGGCTGGATGAGAGGATAATGGAGCTTGGACTTCCAGCAAGCATGTGCGAGCGTGTTAGATAGGAGTGAATGGAGACAAGTGATTTTTAAGACTGTTGAAGTGTGAGTAAGGTAACATTTATAAAGAGACTGAAGGAAACTGGCAGGCTGGACTTGAGTCCTGGAGTTCGGAAGTACAGTGTTTGCACTCTGAAGGAGGGGTGTTAATGTTGCAGCTTTATAATTTTAGTATGAGCATGCTTCTGGTAAGACAGTGATGGAGTGAATGATGATGAAAGTTTTTCTTTCTCGGGCCACCCTTCCTTGGTGGGAAATGGCCGATGTGTTAATAAAAGAATAAAATAAGAACTTGTGGTTGTGATTATTGGTTCGTTGTTGTGGTGGTTATTGTGCGTGGTTTTTAGATTGGGTGTTGTGGAGGTTATTGCAAATGTTAGTTCAGCTTGTGGTTATTAGTGATGGTTATTGTGGTGGCGGTTATTGTGGATGGTTGGATGGTGGTTGTGGTGGTGGTTATTTTGTCTGGTATTTATAGCGGTTGTTACAGTGACTAGTATATGTGGTAGTTGTTATTGCGTTTTGTATTTGTGGCGGTCATTATTTTCACTGGTGGTTGTAGTGGTTATTCTTATTTTGTAGTTGTAATCCTTTTTAATGGGACTGGTACTTATTGTGGTGGTTTTTGTAACTGGTGGTTGTGGTAGTGGTTATTATTATTGGTAATTGTGGTAGTGGTTATTTTGGCTGGTAGTTATTGTGGTGGTTATTGTGGTTTGTGGTTGTGGTGATAGTTATTGTGGTTTGTGATTGTGGGGGGGTTTTTATTTTATTGGTTTTGGTGGTGGTTGTTTGTGGTTTGTGGTTGTGGTGGTAGTTATTGTGGTTTGTGGTTGTGGTGGTAGTTATTGTGGTTTGTGGTTGTGGGGGGGTGGGGGGGGTTATTTTAGTTGGTTATGGTGGTGGTTGTTGTGGTTCGTTGCTGTGTTAGTTTTAGTGGTTGGTGGTTGAGGTATTGTACTTGGTGGTATTTATTGTTATTGTTAGCAATGGTGGTGCTTACCGTGACTGCTAGATATGATGGTGGTGTTTGATTCTGGTTGTGGTGGTGATGGCTGGTTGTTATTATAGTGGGTTTGGTTAGTAGTTATGGAGGTTGTGTTGGTTGGTGGCTGTAATTTTGGGTAGTAGGTGTTGTGGTATTGTTGGTTGGTGGTTGTGGTTGCTGTGTTTTTGTTAGTTGTGGTGGTGCAAATTGTCATTGCAGATTTTGGTTGTAGTTGGTGTGGTGGTGTTGGGTGGTAGTTGTGTGACTATAGTTATTTGCAGCTCTGGTGGTGTTGATTGTTGGTTATTGTGGTGATGTTATTTTGAAGATGTAATGGTGGTTATCGTTGGTAGTTGTTGTGACTATCAATGGTGGTTGTTGTGGATGTTATTGGTAGTTGCAGTTACGGTGGTTGGGGATTGAGGTGGTGACGTTGGTTGGTGTTGGTGGCATAGGTTGATGGTTGTTGTACTCACCGCTTCTTCACTGATCGCTACTGGGTCACTCTTCCTGCTCCATGAGCTTCATCATACCTCTTCTTAAAGCTATGTATGATTCCTGCCTCCACTACATCACTCATGATTAATAACTTCAGTTTAGCTCTGTGAGGTCTCCTTGCTGGTTTTGCTAAAGTGTCAATCACTGCCATGTTATTCTCTTCATATTTCCTGTCTTGGTCTACTTTTGTTTGGTGAAGGGTTGTAAATCACTGCTACCATCACCGTGCGTCCTTCAGCCTTGATTGTACCTCACTCTATAATAAGAACATTGGAACATAAACATCACTTCAGCAGGCCTACTTACCCGTACTAGGCAAGTTCAAGTCACACTAACTTAAAAAGAAGCAGCAATGGTGCAGGTCTACCGGCTTAAGTCAGTCTTCAGTATATAAGCCCCTTCTTCGTGCATATGCTGTATTCTTATCAAGATTAATGGACTAATTACATCGACTCCAGACTCAGGGACCGATTACCTCAATATCTTTCTGGTTTTCATATTCTTCTTTATACTGGACTGATGAAGCCACTGTGTGGCAAAACGTTTTCAAAATAAAGAATCCCAAGTCATCCACAGCCCCTTTATTTATTCATGTTTTCCATTTACACACTTCAATCATATGCCGAATTTTACAACTTTCTAGAGAATGAAGATTCATTGTTTTCAGTCTGTCCTCGTAGGCAAGATTTTTGATAATGGAAAGTACTTCATCATCCTTCTCTGTACATTTTCCAGCTCATTCATGTCCATTCTGAAATACGGTGACCAGAAGTGCGCAGCATTTTCTCAATTCAAATTCAAATTCAATTCAAAGTTTATTCTCTATAAGGATTACAATGCTGAGTTTACAGAAATTTGGTTATTGTTTGGTTTACATGTAGTAAAATTGTGATTACAGAGTGTACCACTAGAACGCTTAGCATGGCTAGGCATTTCGGGCATACTTAGTTTTATTCTTAATTGTAAAATATTACAAATTATGAGGTAAGTTGGTATTATGGGTAAGTGACTAAATACTAGTTTGTGAGTTTAGCAATGTGAATGCTTTTGTTTTGGCACAGTACATAGTTTCAGTATTGGAGTATCACAGGATTCATTATTTTAAGACTGAGATTAATATTTCTGTTTATGGTCAAATGAGTGAGTGAGTGTAAGTGTGAACCACCAGGTGGTATTCGTGTAGTTAGTTGACGGGGTGTATCAGGGAGATAAGATGTTTTCTAATGGTAGTTTTGAAGGTGATGAATGTGTCTGCAGTTCTAGAGTTCTCAGGTAGGGTATACCAGATTTTAGGGCCTTTGACATACATTGAATTTTTGTAAAGGTTTAGTCGGACACGGGGGAATGTCGTAGAGATGTTTGTGTCTGGTGTTATGCCTGTGGGTTCTGTCACAACTATCAAGAAAGCGTTTTAGGTCAAGGTTGATATTAGAGTTTAAGGCCCTGTAGATATAGATTGCACAGTAGTAAGTGTGGATGTACTGAACTGGGAGTAGTTTTAGATCTATGAAGAGTGGGGGGGGGTGTTGCCAGGGATGGGATTTAGTGATTATTCTTACTGCAGCTTTTTGTTGGGTTATTATTGGCTTTAGGTGTGTTGCTGCAGTTGATCCCCAAGCACAAATAGCATAGGTGAGGTATGGATAAATAAGTGAGTGGTATAGTGTGAGAAGGGCATTTTGCGGCACGTAGTATCGTATCTTGGAGAGGATCCCAACCGTTTTGGATACTTTTTTGGCTATATGCTGGATATGGGTGCTGAAATTCAGGTTGTTGTCAAGGTATAAGCCTAGGAATTTTCCCCCATTATTTCTGGTAATTAGAGTGTTGTCAATCTTAATGTTAATTTGTGCATCTCCTGCTCTGCTACCAAACATGATATAGTAGGTTTTGTCAGTGTTAAGCATAAGTTTATTGGCTGTCATCCAAGTCGATATTTTAATCAGCTCCTCATTCACAATGGTGTTGAGGGTGGCAAGATTAGGGTGAGAGATGACATAAGTCGTGTCATCAGCAAAGAGAATGGGTTTCAGGTGTTGGGATACGTTTGGAAGGACATTGATGTATATGAGGAAGAGCAGGGGACCAAGGACACTTCCCTGCGGAACTCCAGTATCAAGTGGCCGTGTTGCTGATGCTGTGTCTTTAATGGTGACGTACTGATACCTATTAGTAATGTAAGATTTGAAAATAAGCAAGCGCATGGCCTCTTATACCGTAGTGATCAAGTTTGTGGAGTAGGATGTCGTGGTCTACTGTGTCAAAAGCTTTTCTTAGGTCAATAAAAATTCCTAGTGGATATTCCTTATTTTCCAATGCTGTGTAAAGCAGATCTAGCATTTTTATGATTGCATCATTAGTGCTTTTATTTTTCCTGAATCCAAACTGGCAGGGCTTGAGTATGTTTTGAGCCGTTATAAATGAATACAGTCTCCTGTGCACGAGTTTCTCAAAGATTTTGGATAGCAATGGTAAGTTAGATATTGGCCTATAGTTGTTTAAGTCTGTAGGGTCACCACCTTTATGTATTGGTGTAACCCTTGCCATCTTGAGTAGTTTCGGGAAGGTGCTAGTCTCTATTGACTTGTTAAAAGTAATGAAATAGCATGCGAAAGGACATGGGCCGCTCGCTTGTACAGTAATGGTGGGACATGAGACAGATTCCCCGA
This sequence comes from Cherax quadricarinatus, assembly GCF_026875155.1. Taxonomy (NCBI): domain Eukaryota; kingdom Metazoa; phylum Arthropoda; class Malacostraca; order Decapoda; family Parastacidae; genus Cherax; species Cherax quadricarinatus. The sequence goes on along the minus strand of NC_069412.1, from coordinate 7,981,083 downwards.
GTTATTTTTAAGTGACTTTATGATCTCAATGACTTCCGTGGGCTCAGTTGGTGCAAGATAGAAGGAATTAGGGAAATTTCCATCTAGGTAGTCCCCGGCATGGGCATTGGTATGTGGGATTTTACTGGCGAGATTAGATCCTATGTATGAGAAGAAGTCGTTGTATTCAAGTGGTGGTTTACTAATGTTTGTCAGGAGGAAGGTAAGGTAGTGGTCTGTAGTGCTATCTGTGATTATCCCTGATTTAAGGGGGGCTAGTATATTGGTCCATATGTGGTCTATTATGGTTGCACTTGTCTCAGTGAGCCTGGTTGGTTTAGTTATTGTTGGTATGAGAAGTGTGTTGTTCATATTGTTGATGAAATCAGTTACAGGCTGATCATCTAGTAAGCCAAGGTTGATGTTGAAGTCTCCAGCTAAGAGAAGGTGGTGCTTATTCATTTGTCTGTTTGTTATTAGTGACTTTAATTTCTCACTGAAATTTGGGATGTTTGTGTGAGGTATCCGGTAAATGGCACCGATTGTTATAGGCGTCTTAAGGTTTTTTACAGTAAAATTAGCAAAAATGTATTCCCCATATTCATCACTAAAGCAAGTGGTGCTAAGACAAGATAATTGGTTAGAGTAATAGATTGCAATACCACCCCCAACTTGGTTTGTTCTGCAGTTGTGAATTGCTGTGTATCCTGGTAGAGGGTAGATATCTATTGTGTCCTGCTTAAGCCAGGTCTCAGTAAGAATAATGCAGGAGAAGGGTGTCTTTAGTGATTCAAGGAGTGCTAGGAGGTCATCATAGTGTTTGCTTAAGGACCTGATGTTGTAGTTAAGTACTGATAGACTTTTAGCATTGTTTAGGATAGTGGTGGCTTGTGATGCTGTGTAATAAAGGCAGTTACTTTCCAATAGGTTTTGATTGGGTGTCAGATTATGGAGGTTTAGATCAGGGTCAACGTGATCAATCATCTTCTAGGTTTAAATTATGGTTATTTATATCCTGAGTTGTGTGTTGAGTTCTACTACTGATATCTGTAGTGGTAGGAAGTTTGGACAAGTATATAGCTAGAGTATTTTGGTCATGTAGGGTATAGTCACTACTACACATAATGAAGTTGATGTTGTCTATGTGTTGTGCTGGAATGAACTAAAGTACAACTAGGTATAAACTAGTAATATAAAAATACAAATTAAAAATAGAACAACACTCTCACTTGTAATTGCACTAAGGTCTAATAATGACTTTTGTGGAGTCTATGTTTTTGAGCTAGAGTGAGCTAAAGTACAATAGGTTTAATCTAATAATATAAAAGTACAAATTAAAAATAGCACTAGTCTCTCACTAGTAATTGCACTATGGTCTAATATAGTGAATTTGGTATTGACTAAGTCTTGAGGTAGAATGAGCTATGGTACAACTGAATTTAATCTAATAATATAAAAATACAAATTAAAAATAGCACCAGTCTCTCACTAGTAATTGCACTATGGTCTAATATAGTGAATTTGGTATTGACTATGTATTGAGCTAGAAAGAGCTATAGTACAACTAGGTTTAGTCTAATAATATAAAAATACAAATTACAAATAGCACCAGTCTCTCACTAGTAATTGCACTATGGTCTAGTATAGTGAATTTGGCATTGACTATGTATTGAGCTAGAATGAGCTAGAGTAAAACTGTGATTAATCTAATAATATAATAAAGGAACAAGACTCTCAATTGTAATTGCACTAAGGTCTTATATAAGTTGTTTACAAGAATTAGAGTATAATTAGATTTAAATTGACAGGATAAAATACACAAATTAAGATAGCAAAATAATAATAAAAAAAATGATAAAAATAAAAATGGCAATGACTTGGTTATAGTATGCTAGTAAGATGGTAGACAGGATGATATAAAAGTTGTAGTTGAAAATACTAGGTTAAAAAAGTATGGAATAAAAATGGTCAATAAAAGAAGTTTACAATAAGTTTGATCAATATAGTTTAAAGTAAAATTGGGCAATAATAGGGATTTTAGAATAAAATTGGGCAATTGAGTATTTTTTAAAGTGAGGTAGAATTATTGAAGACAAGTTATGGTTAGTTTATAAAAAAATAAGATGGAACAGTGATGTGGTAAGTTGTAAAAAAGGAGATAGATTCTGTAGATATTAAATACAATTAAGACTATGAGGTAGAATGGTCGTTGAATACAACAATGACAATTAAAAGTAGTTGGAGTATTAGAATTTTAGGGGGGCACAAATTTATGACAATGTAACACTAACGGTGGACTATGATAAAGCTATGGTAAAGCCAATGAGGCTTTACCAACAATATAGAGTTGAACAATAACCTGAGGACTCCTGGTGCTTATACTTCTTGACTCACAAAATCGTATTGACACGATTGCAAACAAACGGTCTGGAGTTTTGAGACTGATCGCGGGTCCGTGGTATGGTTTACTTATACGTCTTGGTAAGCCAAGAATTCTATTCGCTTTATTGCGAACGCTTACGCACTGTTGTCTTGGTTTTAGGTTACTGCTAAGCACAACTTATAATTCTTTTTCGCATTTAGAGTGATTAAGATACTTTAATTAGTTTGTAAACGCTATGGATAATTTCTTCCCCAAATTGCATCTGCATCAGTCTATTCAGACCTTCCTGTTTGACTATATCATCTCTTCAAATCTAGTTAGAAATTAGCTGCTCCTCAGATTAATCATTTTTTTTACACTTGTAAGTAATTAGGACTGCAATTAAATAAGAGCCAGTACGCTATATTATTTCAGAATATATGTACTCGCTTGTATGTGGGTGAAGGGGTTAAGTCACATCTCCTGGCTCATCCTCCCAACTTTCTGCTTGCCAGTTTTGCTCACTGCTTGCCTCGTGCCCCTTACTGTGCCTGTTTTTGAAGTTATGTATGGAATCTGTGTGTGTTTGTGTTTGTGAGCGTCTTTGAGTCTGAGTGTAAATATGTGGTTTTGTATGTAAATGTGAGTATTTGTCAGTGGGAGAATTTGTATGTGTATGTGTGTGTGTATGTGCTTTTGTATGTAAATATGAGTATTTGTGAGTGGGGGTATGTGTGTGTGTGTGTGTGTGTATGTGTTGTATGTGTGTGTGTGTTTGTGTGTGTGTGTTGTGTGTGTGTGTGTACTCACCTCACCTGTGCGTGCGTGTGTGTGTGTGTGTGTGTGTGTGTGTGTGTGTGTGTGCGTGTGTGTGTGTGTGTGCGTGTGTGTGTGTGTGTGTGTGTGTGTGAGTCTGTCTGTTTGTCTGTCTGTCTGTCTGTTTGTCTGTGTTTGTGTTTGCTTTGATAGAGTATGGTTTCGTTGGTGAGTCGAAACATACTTCTTGTAACTCTGAGTAACTCTGTTCACAGAGCATGGTTCAGACAGTAATTTTTTATGTTTTACTGAGGTTGTGTGTCGTACTGACACTCTAAGTCAACCCAGGTCCCAAGCTAAAGCTTCTGATCTACTTTGTGTGGCATCTACTCACCGTCTTATTCGGGGATTTGCTTATACTGAACTTAGATTCAGTACACAAATAACCCGCACATAAAAGACAGAAGCTTACGACGACGTTTCGGTCCGACTTGGACCATTGACTTTGTCATGGTCAAGTCGGACCGAAACGTCGTCGTAAGCTTCTGTCTTTTATGTGCGGGTTATTTGTGTATCGTTCCAGTCACGGTATTGTGCCTTTTTGTTATTTAGATTCAGTATTAAGGGAGTTTTATGCCATTTATATGGAGGATCTGCTGATGGTCCCCAGTTAGGGTCGTTATTTTGTCTCCTTGCTTCTGACGCTATACTGCTGCTTGTTACATTAGGGCTGTTGGCGAATGGGTAGTCATATTGTTCAAGTAAGCTGTTTTGATTGCCTTGATGGTAGAGAACGTAGATAATTTGTGGACTAGTGCCAGTCACTGTTTCAGTCGAGTCAAGTCTTACTGAGACATAACGAGCACCTTAACCACACACACACATTCACACACACACACATTCACACACACACACACGTGTATAGTATGCAAAGTTATGGAGAAGATTATCAGGAGGAGAGTGGTGGAGCACCTGGAACGGAACAAGAGTATAAATGCCAACAGCACGGATTCAGGGGGCAAATCCTTGTCAAAACCTTTTTTTAGATAAAAAAAAGGTGAAGAGAGAGGGGGTGGGGTTTATTATCTCTTGGACCAAGAACCCTTTAAAATTTTTACAAAGTTGGGCAGGTGGTTTAGGTTAAAAAGGGGAAGGGGAAAACTTAAAATCCCTAAGGGAGAAAAAATTTGGGTACGTATGATTTTCACATGGGCACTGGCAGGGGGGCCCTAGGGGGCCCCTGGACCCTTCATTTTTGGATATTGAACCGATAATTTAACTGAAGTTTCTCTTAAATGATGTGATAATAAAAATTTAAATTGAGGGAAGGGGTTAAGAACCTGGCACTACACCTGGCAAAAAATGGCTTTCGTTTAAATTGCTGAAAGTAGAAATTTGGGGGGGGAAAAGCCCGACGAGTTATAGTGGGTGAAATTTCAAAAAAAAAGATTTGGGGGGTTCCCCCTTTCCCCCAACCCTTTTTAATCGTTTAAAATTGGATATGGGTGGAAAGGGAAAAAGTTGTTTTTACTTTTTGGGGCTTTTGCCTGTGTGTTTTTGGGTTTGGGGGTTGGTGTTTTGGGTTGTGGTGTGGGTGGTTTTGGGTTTTTTTATTTCCCGGCTGGGGGTCTTGAAAAAAGGGGTTTGGGAAAACAACCTGAACCGGGGGGCAGGGGTTCCGGGGGCATGTAAGAAAATAATATGCGGGTGGGTGGACGCCCCAAAGTTCCGGGGGGCCAGAAACAAAACCCTTGGAATTAAACCCTGGTCGAGGATTTAGGAATTTTTTCAGTTTTAAGAGTTTTAGGATAATGAGGAAAATGCTTTAGGGGAGGGCCGGAAAACCATACTAGTTTTAAAGGGGGGGGATAAAGTTCAGGGCGGGGGAGGAGGGGGCCCAGTATAAACCGGTAAGGGGGGGGAAAGGGCTAAGACCGACCCTGCAACCACAAATATTACCCCTATATATACCTAGTATTTTTTACTCGATGTAACTCCCAGAGGTATTTGAGGTATGTTACGAATGTCCTTCAGCCATACTACTTTTTGAAATTTTCATTGCACTACAAGAGAGGTGGATCTTATTTCCTAAATTTAAAATCTCAATTTTATTTCGTTGGATTTTATCACGTATTTTTAATTCCGAAAACTCTAAAAATAGTTTTCAAAAAAAGGGATAAAAAAACTTAATCTTAATCTAAAAAACCAGAAATGGGTGAATGTAGGGGGGAAGACCTGTATTCTTGGGGTGTTATACTTTTAGACATTGCCTTTTTGTAACACCCCCACACTCTTTGAAAATCTACTTCTGACTGTGATACTATACATGTCGTGCCTTGGTCGTAGTTTATTCTTTCGTGTTGTTCTTTTTTTTAAAATTGGGCTATTTTGGGTGCTTCTATGCCTAGGTGTCGCATTTTCGATAGATAGCGGTCCAAAAAAGTCTCTGCCCCCTCTCTCAGGACCAATGGAGAGAGTTATCCGGCCCAACCCTTTATTATCACCCACTTAGCAGCTCCTCCTTCTTCCTCGGTTGTAGTATTGTGTCCAACATTTGTGGGGGAAATATACAAGCTAAGTAAAGATTAAAAAATGGACTTTAATGGTATTAGTTAAAAGACAGCTTTGCCCACAGCCGTGCATAGGCGATGTCTTGAGAACTGTGTTGCACTCCTAATGCTGAAAAAAGAATTTTACATGAGTATAATTTCCCTAGGGGGGGTTGGCGTTTTTTCATCTGACTGGATCCACTGAATCCTTACTACGTGTGTTGGGTTAAAAAATGCCTGTCACCGGTGATGGTCATCTAGAAAAATGTACCGTATCTGCTTTTGCGTGACCTGTAGTCTCTTTACTTTCGGCTTACCCGGGTTCTGTTTGGACTCATATAATCACTCGGGACGGTTTTTTGATTGAAGAAAAGTGTCTTTTGGAAGTCCATGTCTTCACAGCTGGAATTTTCAACACTTTTGGGGTTCCCTGTTCTTCAAGTTTATTCACCTTTTTGTCCCCTAAAGAAGCTGCAACACTTTTTTTGTTTAGGTTTATGGTTTTTGGACGTACGGGAAGCACAATTCATTCCCTTTTTTTCATTCTTTTTCTGAGTACAAATGTTTACTGCACCCTTACATATTGCAATCTGAGTTAAGGGAGTCTCGCCGCACTTTGCTTGCCCCAGCTTTTAAAGGAAAAGTGACATAGCAATTTGCCCCTGCCCAAACTTCCACATGAAGTAAGCAAAATGTTTATTCCGCTTTCTGGGCATAGACGACAATGTACATCTTTAAAATGGTAATAAAGTGGGTGCAGAAATTTTCCCTTAAAAGTCATGTAAGGTAAGGAGGTTGTCTCTTACTAAACTTCACTACTGGCAAATGGGCTCTCCAAAGAGTTGCGACCGAATGGTACACGCTGTTAAACTTGTTGTAATTTCTTTGGGGAAATAAACAAGTGTTGCCCCTTTGAGGGGCTGAAAAAAGGGGTGAAAAGGGCGGGAAAAAGGGGTTTTACCCTCTGGGAAAAATTTTCCCAAATTAAGGTGTACCCACCCCTATGTCTTTTGAAGTCCTTCTGCTCCCCGTGACACTTCCTTGAATTCATATTGAGCTCCTTACATGCTTTGTATCGTTTTTGTGAGCTCTCCTCCTCCTTCCCCTTGATTACCCGGCCTTTACGTTGTTTTCCCTAATGTGGTTTAACAACAGTTTTGGGTCGATTTGGGTGTGTGGTATCACCTTTTGGGTTTTTCAGGGGTCGATTTACAGTCTTGGCCCCCGGGTGTGTGGGGGAGTGGTGCTGTGTTGTTTTTTGCGTGTTAAGGGGGGCGAGAAAAGCCTCTTCACTGGTTGCACAGGTCACTCTTGCTCCCTGGGCGTTGTCATACCTTTCATAAAGCTTTTTATGGTACCCGCTTTTACAACCCCACTTTCAGATTATTCCATTTTCGGGAAAATCTGTGTGAAGAAAAACTTTTAACTCCCCGTGATCATTTAAGTCTTCAATTTTTAATTGTGACCCCTTGTTGCTGTGTCCCCTCTTGGAACACCTGTTTTTTCACCTTTTTCGATTTTCTGGATTTCATTGTCTTATCATGTCGCCTGTCCCTCCTTCCTCAGTGTCGTCAGGGCGAATTCTCTTAGACTCTCCTCGTACGACATGCCCCATAGCTCCGGGCTATTATCTGGTGTTATAACGTGCTTGGCCAGGTGTGGGTTACAAACTGGTGATGCATACTCCAATATGGGCCTGTCGTACGTGGTGTACAGGGTCTGGAGCTTTTGCACTAGTCTCTTGTGTGGAACTATCACAAAAGTCTTCTTACAGCTCAACAAAACGCAACCTACTCACCCCCTCTCTCTCTTGTCTTACTGTTATCACCTTGTCATAAAACTCTCGTAGTTTCTGACACACAATTTTCCATTTCTAAATCCGTGCTGGTTCTCTTTAAAAGCTTATTCCTTTCTAGATGGTCTACCACTCACCTTCTGATAATCTTCTCCATAACTTTGCATACATGTCAGTGACACTGGTCTGTAGTTTAATGCCGCGTGTCTGTCCCTTTTTTAAATTATTACTACATCTATCGAAAAGATAGATAGACTACATCTAACGAAACAGGGTAACACCTCAGGTTGTCGCCCTTTATAATACATGTGTTGATTGTTGTTAGTGGTACACAGAGCTCATCTGCTCCCTCTCTCAGGACCCATGGAGAGATGTTGTCCGACCCCATCGCCTTTGAAATATCTAGTTCACTTAGCAGCATCTTCACCTCCTCCTCGGATGCAAATACTATGTCCAGCACTTATTGTGTACCCCACCACTCCTTCTTTCTGGAGTCCCTTCTATCTCCACTGTGAATAAATCTCATGTTGAACTCGTTACAAACTCTCCTCCTTCCTTCCTCAGTCTGAGTACTTGTGTTTGACTATTGTGTTCTTCCTTATGTGACTATACAACAGCATCGGGTCAGATTGGGCTTTCGTTGCTATGTCTTTTTCGTATTGTTGTTGGGCCTCCCTCCTTACCTGTGCATATTCATTTCTTGCTCTTAGAGTACTCTCCTTGTTCTTCTGGATCTTATGCCTTCTATACTTCCTAGCCTCTCTACACCTTTGGTGAAGCAAGGGCTCATCCTGGTCTTTTCATTATGTCTCTTGTCCTTGTGTACAACCTCTCCTCCACTTCCTTGCATATTGTTGCCACATATTCCATCATCTCATTTACTGTTTCTCCCTCAAGTTCTTTGTCCCACTGGACCTCTTGCAGGAAATTCCTCAAGCCTGTGTAGTCCTGTCTCTTGTAGTTTGGCTTCATTCTTCCTGCCCTTCCTGTCTCTGTCTCCACTTGTATCTATACTGTGTATTCGATGCTTAGAACCACGTGATCACTAGCTTCAAGGGGCCTTTCATATGTGATGTCCTCGATATCTGCACTGTTTGAAGTGAATACTCTACCAAAACAAAGGGCCGTGGACCCAGACAAGTTGAGCCCAAGATTGCTGAGAGATGTGCAGACCAGCTAGCAGCACCTCTAACTAGCATCTTCCAGCACTGCCTAGTACAGTGTAAATGGCCTTCTCTGTGGAAAGAGGCAAATGTAGTCCCTGTTCACAAAGAGAAGAGCAGAGTAGAAATCAGCAACTACAGACCAGTGTTACTCCTGTCAATCACTGACAAGATCCTTGAGACAATAATCTGAAGACAAATGACAGACTTTTTGATTACCTCTCACTACTATAGCTTCAGGAGAGGTTACTCTGCTACTGATCTGTTGTTAAACCTCTCCACTAAACAGAACCAGTCACTGGACGAATCCAAAGTCAGCTGTGTGGTAGCACTGGACATTGTTGATGCTTTCGACCGAGTGTGGCACCAGGGCCTCTTGGCAAAACTGTAAGAACTGGGAATTGCAGGCTCTATACTATGTCTCCTCAGTGATTACTTTCATGATAGATCTCTAAGGGTAATTCTCAGTGGAACATAATCAGCAAGACATCCTACTGGGGCGAGTGTTCAACAAGGAAGTGTTCTTGGGCAATTTTTATTGAATGTCTACTACAATGAATTTCTTCATCTCATCCTAGAATACCATGCATATGCAAACGACTTTACTCTGACATTTACTTTTCCAGGAGAAGAAATATCATGTGCTCTAAGCAACATCAATCACCAGCTAAGAGCTTTATCAGCTTGGGGAAACTGATGGCAGGTAACATTTGCATGTGAGAAAACACAAAAGATGATGGTCTCTAGGCACCATGATGGTAATAGCCGGTGCAGTAGTAAGTATGAATGGGAGGGTGTTGGTATCTGGGAAGAAGTGGACAGATAAACAGTTGTTTATTAAGTGATAGTGAGAAGGCAACATCCCAGCTTGCCGGCCCACAGCCTACCCTCACCTTCCCCCACACACCCAACCCATTATAAACACTCACGGATACCACCACCCACTCTCTCCTGTGAACTTCATTGTAAACTTACAAAGATTCCTCTGTGATGACATCACATCGCAAAATGGCAAGAATATCTTCGTTATCTGGCTATTATCCCAGTAGTTACTGCAGTGTTTCTGGGTATAATACATGGGACAAAATACTTATGAAATGTAAGGAACCTACTTGTTCCAACTACTGCCACACAGATTGCATTCCAGAAGAAGAATTTTGTTGCAGCCTGGTTGAAAATCTCAGAAAATTGAAGGATATCCATAATCCTGTGGTATATGTGGAAACAAACCTGGTGCTACAGGAGGAAGGTACAGAAGTACTACCTCACGGACTCCTCTCGAAAGATCAAGACTGCCATCATGGGCTGTGTTGTAAAGTCGCAGCTAAGATAATCCATCACAGGAAGCACTTATGAGCTCCTCAAATCATTAGATAACCTTCAAGTTATTGTAAAAGGCCAGTGCAAACCTACATCAAATGACATAAGCTACTCAGCTTATGTTGACACTATTGACAAAGACTGGAAATCCCACACTGAGCTCAACTCAGAGGTATATAACTGGTGGAATACTGTCATTGCTAAGGCTCCACAGTTAGACAGAGCTCAAAACACTATATTTGGGAATTCTAACACAATTCCTCTGACCACCACAGAAGGAACAGATCCCCTTCCCAGCAACGAAGCAAGCCTTGGGTCTGTTAATTCTCCTATACTTGACATCACTGCTTCAGCACCTGCCAGTATACTGGACAGTGTACATACCAACTTCTGACAGCAATGCTTCATCTACAAGTACTGAGTCAGGATTTTCTCCACCAGAGACTGGTGCAGTTAATAATCAGGGGAACTATCACTGCACCTGAACACCTGCTGCGCAAAGTACGAACAGCAGGGACACATCTGTCAGAACTGTACAGGGGCGTGGTAGATGACGTGGAGGAGGAAGACATCAACAGCCGTCACACCTTCTACCAACACAGTCCCAGGAAAACGTTCATCAGATACACGATCAGGCTCACAAGCAGCAGAACCTGCGAACAAATCAGCAGCAAAACACAGTAGGTGCAACAAATAGGAGTCCACCCTCCCAGGCACCTAGGCAGTGCTCTCGCTTTCACCGAAGGGGGCACACCACTAAGAACTTCCTGTGAGATACCAGGTGCAGTTACTGCCACAGGAAAGGACATCAGGAGAACCAGTGTCAGAAGAAAAAGGAACTTGACAGACAGGACCACCTGTTTAGAGAACTGTTCTCGGAACAAACCGGCAGGATCTCTGAATTGGTGAACACACTCACATGTCACCCACTCAGCTACTCTATCTCAGCCCAGCAGATGGTTTTGTGCCTTATACAAGACCACAGACCTACATCCCAGCAGCTGCCTCGGTGCCCTACCTCTCTCAAGGGCAGGCACCTTACACGCCTTACACACCCACCACCTCAAGCTGAACACATTATGAGGAGCCAGTCTATCAGCATCCTGCCGGCCAACACTAGAGGTTTCATTACCAATGTTGGAGAACTCACACACAGTTTTGTGAACACTCGACGTTCCGACATGATAGCTGTTGTGATGAATGGTTTAGAAAACCGACAAGTTGAAGATTGAGACACTTATGCAACATATGGGAATCTTCATTGAGGAAACGTTTCGCCACACAGTTGCTTCATCAGTCCAATACAAAGCAGAAAGGTGTAAGGAGAGGAGTAGTTGGAGGTAATCAGTCCCTCGGCCTGGAGTAGATGTGTTCAGTCCATCAATCTTGTAGAATGTACAGCGGTGTTTGACATGAGAAACTTGGTTGATTTCCCTACTCACATCTCTGGCTCCTCCCTTGACCCAGTAGTGAGTGATATGGCAGAAGGTATAGTCACTTGTCCACCCCTCGGCTATGTTGGATCGTCTGACCACAAGGTTGTTTTTACGACACTTAAGATCCCAACAGAACGAGGTGAGAGTCCACACTTACAACCTGGCTATGGGAAAGAGGCAATTGGCCAGCCCTTTGCTCTGAGCTCGCCACCATTGGAATGCTCTTCTCCAAGGGGATGTTGACAACCAAGTGAAAGCCTTCACTGGACACATCCTTAATCTACAACAAGAACACATCCCTCACCGGCAGTATGTGACAAAGCCTACAGATCAGCCTTGGATTGGCTTTCGTTGTAGAGAGGCCGCTACTGCTAAGTAGCATGGCGAAGGTATAAGAGACATCCTACCTCCTATAACAGGAACTTGCACAGGCGAAGTTCCTGGGTGAAGTTAAAAAGTGGGCCATCGCTAAATGAGAGGTGGATACAAAAAGAAAATTAGCATCAGGTAGAGTTGGCTCCAAAACCTGGAGGTCCCTGGTCAAGGAGAGACAAGGCTATCTGCCTGATGAACTCATTCCACCTCTAAATCGATAGCATAGGACCACTTTGCCGAGCACTTTGCTACCAAAATGCAAGTTCCTGATCCAGCAAGGGATCCTCCTCGGCTAGCTGCAAGAAATGGGTCAAAACTGTCAGTGGTGACAATAACGCTGAAGGTGCATTTCCTTCTTAAATCGCTTGACCAAGAAAAGGCTGTGGGCCCAGACAAGTTGAGCCCAAGATTGCTGAGATGTGCAGACCAGGTAGCACACCTCTAACTGGAATCTTTCAGCACTGCCTAGTACAGTGTAAATGGCCTTCTCTGTGAAAAGAGGCAAATGTAGTCCCTGTTCACAAAAAAGAAGAGCAGAACAGAAATCAGCAACTACAGACCAGTGTCACTCCTGCGAATCACTGGCAAGATCCTTGAGACAATAATCTCAAGACAAATGAGAGAGTTTTTTGACTTCCACCCACTATTTTGTGACTGTCAACATGGCTTCAGGAAAGGTTACTCTGCTGCAAGTCTGAATCTGTTTAAACCTTTTTCCACATAAACTGGCACCAGTCACATGTAGGATACCTTCAGAATCTCTGAGGTGATTGAGCGCTAGGACATATGCTGGCTTGGCTATTTCAGACCATCGATAGTGGAACCAGAGGACACTTCTTGGCAAGAACATTGACATGCACATGGGGAATTGCAAGTCCTACGTAGTTCTCCTCAGTGATTCCTTTCATGCTAGATCTCTAGGGTGATCTCAATGAAGAGTCAGCAAGACATCATTGGGCAAGATGTTCCACAACGAAGGTGCTGAGACCATCTATATAGGAATGTCTATTTCACATGACCTTCATCATTTCATCCAGAGATCCTATGCTAGCAAGACTTTACTCTGACATTTATTTAAGCCAACACTATGAGAACAACATGTAAATCTTGCACAAGCACCCGAGGAAGCTGAACAAACTTACGTATCGCACGCTTGAAGAAGGGTTGCAAGATTTGGTGAGGCACAGTACTTCACACCTTGTAGCTCCATTGTTTAGCCTTCCCCCATCTCATCTGCGGCTGTTAACAGAGTAGAGAACATAGCAAGTGTCCCCATCTCTCCGGACCCATCCTGGTTTATAGTATGCTTCATTTCACCAGAGCATTCAACACAGGAGGATGTAGGCGGCTCTTACTTGTTATAGTACAAGGCCAACACTGTCAAAGTGCCCATCTTGTCAACTTCGAGGACAGCGGAGAAGAAGTCTATACCACAAGAAGGCATAAAGCAGCATGCACTTGATCTGTACGCTTCCAGAACACAATCATCGAGAGTCATTTACCCCAGCATAGATCGAATGATCATATGCAGGCCCACAGATAGCTTCAACTTCACCTTTCATTAGAATGGGCATAATATAGAAGCTTGAAAGAGCTGACTAGGTGACAGCTTTAGCTTGTACTAAGTAGGAATCCTTAACCTAATCTTCAACCTAGGTAACAGAAAGAGAAGAGAGAGAGTATGATGAGTGGAGAGAAGAATGAGAGAGAGTGTAGAACATACATACACAGACAGACATGAGGTTGATGGGAAGGTTTGACTCATTACTTCTGGTTCTGTGGACACACCTTTCTAGGTTACGCCAATCACCTCGCCAGTATGTGCTCAACCTCCAGTTTTGTGGTGCACCAATAAATGGAGCTGGTTGTTCAGTCCTCATCACTTAAAACAAATGATTGAAAGAATTGAACTCAATCTTCTGGTTCATCTCCAGACAGTTAGCAGTGATGGTTACTCAACTCTCATGTTTAATTGCTCACCTCCATGATGGTTTGCTCAACCTAGTGATGGTTGCCACACCTCAGTACTTGAATCTGACTATTGAAAAAAAACTTAAAAAGTTTTCTGTTGATCATTCTTAGCATATATGTAAAGTTAACTAAATCTTGTTAATTCTAGTATTTATTTTGAAATTTGCCAAACTGTTTACTGTTTAACAAACAAAAACGTTTTTTGTAAAGATATTAATACTCTAATTTATTGTAATATATAAAACTTAGTAATGGAGATTCTCGACCACTTTAAGGGGATTATTTCCTAATACATTTATTAGTTACTAACATAAAAGTTTCTCTTGTAAACATATTTAAACATTAATTGGAAATATTTAAAGTATAAAACAGAGGAGAAAATACTTGAACTTTCTTTGTAATACACTTATCATTCTCACCTGTTTTGTGTAATACACTTATCATTCTCACCTGTTTTGTGTAATACACTTATCATTCTCACCTGTTTTGTGTAATACATAAAAATCTTTTACAACGCTTGAAAAAAAATTTAACACAGGCAACTAAATGTTTACTTCCATTTAGTTTGCACTAGTTGACTCTCATGTAAACCGTTTACACTTACCTCTTGTAAGGTTAACTAATGATAACTAACATTGTTCATGATTTATATTTCTAAACTCAACACTTAAGTGAACGCTTAGGCTCTATTGATAAGCAATCTAAGTTTATATTTCGTTAAATTGTATTATTAACAAGATAGATGTTAAATCTTAGGTTTACTCTCGCCTGATCATCACATGATTCAGAATGAGTTAGATGAGTTTATCTGGAGTTTATCTGGAGAGAGTTCCGGGGGTCAACGCCCCCGCGGCCCGGTCTGTGACCAGGCCTCCTTAGGTCAGTGTCCCAGGATGCGACCCACACCAGTCGACTAACACCCAAGTCCCCATTTTACTGATGGGGAACATAGACAACAGGTGGAAAGAAACACGTCCAATGTTTCTACTCTGGCTGGGAACCGAACCCAGGCCCTCACCGTGTGAAGCGAGAGCGTTAACCACCAGGCCACCAGAGCAAAGTTGAGAGCAAAGTTAAAAAAAAAAATAGAAGTGAACATTTTTCCTGATGTTTCAGAATTGTTCATACATTTCTTTCGTCCACTTACACTAATGACGAATAAAAAGTCAATGAACTGTGTATGGAACAATTCACCAAAATTCCGCAATTAGGAGAGGAATTTTATTAGGACATACCGGTATATTCTGGACCATTGTCAAGTCACAACTGGGGTTATTAAAGTGAAGAAGGTCAAAAGACAATATAATGGAGGCATGGGAAGATGGTGTTGGTAGTAGTAGTAGTAGTAGTAGCTGTAGTAGTGTTGGTGGTGGACGTAGAATTAACAGCAGTAGAAGTAGTAGTAGAAAAAGTATCAGTAGTAGTGGTACCAAAAGTAGTAATAGTGTTTGTAGTAATTGTAAAAAAATATAGCACATAGTGCAGCAGTAGTGAGAAGTTTTATTCGGGATAGCAGTAAAAAAAAGAGGAAAGCCTCAGCGGAAGGCCTCAGGAGATGTACTGGTCCACGCTGGGCGGGATTAATGATGGAATGTTGAGAGAGAATTATTGTTTTATGTTGTAGAGACTGAAGTTGATCAGCACTAATATCTGTCATCAATGATCCAGAGAAGCACTGAATGTAAGAATCCCAATGGCCAAAACTAGGAAAGAAAAGGTAGGAGGAAAGTCAGAAGACAGGGAAGAGAAAGGAAATGCAGATGACAGAGTAAGAAGAAAGGAGAGAAGTCGAAGGTCAGGAGAAGTCATGAATGCTCTAAAGAGAGAATTTAAGAATGTATTGAGGTATCTACAGAAGCAAAGCCAGAACTATGATTCATTTTAGTAAAGTTGTTAGGAACTGCTTCGACAAGATGGGATCCTTGAAGGTAATTATGAGGAAATATAGTTTTAACAAATGACCAGTTAATGCAACTAGAATTTGTTAGAAGAAATAAACGTTTAATATCTAGAGGATGAATGATGTTGTTGAGATGTGAGTTTGAGAAAGAAGAAAGTTCGTTTTGCATCGTAAACTACACAAAATGTCCCGCAGGTGGTCAGTACTTTAGCTTTGATTATAAGGATGGACAGATAAACTCACCTTTAGAAAAAAAATATATAAATTATCCATAACAATATATGGAACACAAAACCTGCCTTCAATATATTTCACTTGTTACAAATTAGCGAAATGAAAATTAAACATATCCACAGCAGTCATGACTCCCCTCCCCCTTCCTGCCGGCTTCCCCCCTGTAGGTTAAAAAAATATTATTTCTGTGCTTGCAACACATAGGCCTCACATAAATGCCAGGGCTAGGCCCAGTGCTAGGGCCAACTTAATTAAGAGAGAGAGAGAAAAAAAAAAAAACCTATGGCCTAAACATCACAAAAAACAAGACCACACACAACTTAACCTGCCTCCAGCATATCTTCCAAGCGACTGTTTCCAAGTGACGTCACGTCTTACTCAGTGTTCATGTCTAATATGTATCCCACTAGCTGTGTCTAGCACATGTCCACTTAAGCACTGACATTATTTGTTACTGAACACTTTTTTTTCACAATATATACTTCCCATTTTATACACCTGGGGTATACCTGCAGAGAGTTTCGGGGGTTAGCGCCCCCGCTGCCTGGTTTGAGACCAGGCCGCATAACGCCCCCACCATCAAACAACAGGTCTCACTTAGCTAGCTGTCTCCAATTAAATGCAGCTAGTCAAAGAAAGAGAAAGGAAAATTACCCTGAGGTCTGGGGAAAGAGAAATAAACATCACCAAAATCACTCATTCTTACCTTACTTATCCTCGTGTACTCTTCTTATGTAAGCAAAATTACAAATCAAATTTATAAACACAAAACATCCACTATCACCACAATGACCACTGCTAATCCGCTGATGTGTGAAACTCGTTTAGCGTAAAAGTGATCAAGTTTTACGCCAAATGAGCGCACAACCATATTTTATAGCTATAATCTTACAGAAACCCAGCTCTAGGAAAATTCACCGTCATAACATAGTGTTGGCTAGACACCGGCCTTAATGCACTTCACCAATACATCATACAACCTTATACAATACTGAATGAATTACCTCTGTACAATACGTTTGCATATAACTACATGAGAGTAACTAGATTTAAATCAGTAGAGACTAAAGGAAAGTTGAGAAATTCACAAAAACAGACACAAATTATGTGACTTTTTATAAATATATAAGCATTAACAGTCTTCAGAAATAGTGCAAAGATTTGGCAATATACACATTAATTGCTACATTGAAAACAATATCACATAATTAACCCTGTGTCTCACAGCAATCTTTAGTAAACAAAACTGGCTATGCAAAACACATCTCAGAGGAATATATGGGAGCACAAAAGGGAAAAGAATCAGACTCCAAAACCTGGATAGTCACTCATAAATTTGTTGATGGGACTGTGGAAGAAAAGAAAACGCTGGAGTTTTCACTAACAACCCTCAGAAGGTGGGCCTCCGAGGTCGTCACCTACACTGTAATTCCAAGGAACCCTGAAGTCACCCAACACTGGTGATCGAAAAACAGGCGGGTCCTGGAAAAACAAAAAACACAGGATTACTATTCTTGACCCAGAATGGTAAGGCATCACCGCCAGCATCTCATAAACCGAAACCCGTCGGTTCAACAATCCACAGGACACCAACATGCATACCAGCCAGCACCTAATATTTTTTAACATATCTTACCAAGGGATGTAAACTGATGTGACTACCACCAAAACACACACACTAGGGAAACCTCATACCCCCACCAACAGCTCAACTCGCTTCTGTGTTCTAGGTGGTCAGAGATACCATCTACTCACCCACTGGAAATCACTGCAAAACAAGAGCAGATAAATGATCTACACACTACATTATATACATTATTTACACACAAGACATTACATAAAGAATCACTCAGTTCAGAGGCTGGAGGAAGAAAGTCCACCTAGTGAATTTTATTGGGGTTTCTCATTAGGTTAAGGAAACCTCAAGGATTGTGGTCACTTATACACAGGTACAGGATAATATCCTGAGATATAAACCTGCTTATTATTAAACAGACAATTAATTAAGCAAAATAATAAATCACAATAAAGAAAAACAAAAAATGTGCTACAAAATATTTTATCATATTACAGAGAATTATTATCATGAAATAACTCCCTAAAATTATCAAATTTGAACACACAAAAATCAGGCAGAAAAAATTACATTTGTAATGCCAGATAAACAGTTAATTATTATTTACTATAAATAGTAAATCCTACCTTAGATGTAACCTACCTGGGAAAATTAATTGCAGGTAGAAAAAAGTATTGAATTCGCAGGTATTTAAATCGAATTATCATACTAATTTGATAATTCTCTCGGACTTAGTTCCCTATGTTATAAAGTTGACAGTGACGTTAAGGGGGTTTAAATACCTGTCTAAGGGTAAATATAAAATTATTTAAAAATAAGCCTACCTATGCCCACTCAGCGTCATAAACTACACAAAATAATAAACTGATGGTCATTTGATTACCAGGAAGAACAGATAAACTCACATTTAGAAAAATCTACATATATTATTAATAACAATATACATAACACAAAACCTGTCTTCAGTACTTTTCACATGTTATAAAATAGCCAAATGAAAATTACACATATCCACAACAGTGGCTCTCCATGACCCCATCCATGACCCCATCCATGACCCCATCCATGACCCCATCCATGACCCTATCCATGACCCCATCCATGACCCCATCCATGACCCCATCCATGACCCCATCCATGACCCCATCCATGACCCCATCCATGGCCCCATCCATGACCCCTAATCCCCCATGACCCCAATCCATGACCCACATCCATGACCCCATCCATGACCCCATCCATGACCCATCCATGACCCCATCCATGACCCCATCCATGACCCCATCCATGACCCCATCCATGACCCCATCCATGACCCCATCCACGACCCCATTCCCTGCCACCTCCACCTTTGGTAGAAAACCTATACATGTGTACCCACCAACTCCACAGCCATTATGAAACCAGGACCAAGCCCATTTACTTGGCCAATTTATGAGTAAAAAAAAAACCCAAAAACTACCATACGGCCCTCAGACATTCCTGAAAAAAAAATCAACACCCATCCAACCCCATCATGAACTCAACCTTGCCCATCATATCTTGCAGCACTAACTCCCTTGTGACGACACCATCTCATGTCAATCCTTGTACGTGTCCCACTACCTTCTCTATACACCTCCACTTAAATCTGACCCTATTTCCATGGAGCACTTTTTGCAATCCATAACCGCCATTTATACAGAAACGCGACCTTACATGCATTTTCAATATCAATGTGACCAATTAATCATAACATCCACTATAATTATGATCATATCTGAATAGACCCTAAGTTAAAACTGAGTACATTCTTTTGGCCAGACACATTTCATGTTGTACCAATAAAATGAATCGTTTACATTTCTTTCCAATCTCATTTTCACAGAATTATTCCATGGATTCAGACGGAAGTTTCCAGTCAACCAAATGTCACTGACCTCGCCAGTTTTATGCACTGCGGCTGCGGTATGTCCTCTGCCATCGCAAGTGACGGGCTCACCATGCCACTGTGATAAGTGATTCACCTTCTCTCAGCAGTAAACCCCAAAACCACGCCACCATTGGCCTATAAATCACGTACAATCAGGAATGATAATCAAGCCAGTTCCTTCCACACTTAAGAGCAGCACTTCATGTAAACTACAACATTACGTGCTCGTTCTGTCCATGACACATATACTACCATTTCGGAAAAATGCAAGAAAACATCCAAGGCTAATCTCCTCTCCAACTATCTATACAGTGGAAGTTGCATATATATATGCAACAGAATATCACTTTTTTCTATAAATCAGTACGGTCGAATATTGCAAGAGTCGGATGCAGATTTCTGCTTCAATTAATGAAAATCTGCATTTTGTGGGTATCTACACACTTTTGATATAAAATAATCATATTTCCAGAACTGCAACATACAATTAATATAAACTTATTGTTGACAGAGATAAAGATATATATTAACAGAATTTAAGTCTACAAGTAATTGTAGCTGAAGTGAAAAACTAGATCCAATGGGATATCCTATTGTGTAAATTTAATACAGAACGTGACAAAATTCATGTTAAATAATTATTCGATTATTTTTCCATACTGTATCCTCAGAGTGTTTATGTACTTGACCTGGAAATCCCTTAAGAGGACAAGTTATGAGATATTAGAATTTAACACCCTAGAGTGGATAGAGTATCTCAATATAAGTTGAATGAGCTCATATAAATGGAATTTTGATGGTTATTTTTTGAGCAATTGCTTATCTGCAAAGGGCGATTGTACTAGCCCCTGCCCGAAATAGGGAGTAAAAATCTGAATGTTGCAAACTTGCAATTGTTAATAAAACACCCGATAACTATTTTTTAAATTTATTATACAAACAGACAATATCAAAAACATAAATGGAACTTGTATCAAAACATTTTGTAAGTATTAGAAAAATATAAAAATGAAACAAATAGCAACATGGACACATTGCAAAGGGATAAAACTTTCAAGTATCATATTCCTGACTTTCCTGAGGAAGAGCAATCATTCTATATTACTAATTGCTAGAATGAAAATCTATCAAACTATTTTTATCCTTTATGGATAGATTTACTTTGCATACAGAACAGTAGAATGAGGATGTAATAAGCTTTTCTTTCTGCTGCAATACTTGCAACTAAGCAGCTTGCCTAGCACTGGCTAGTAATTCCTACTTTTTGACTGGCCTTTCTTCCTCTTCCTCATCACTTGACGGACTTTATGTATATATCAAAATATGCCTAAACTATTCATGTACTCACTAAACACAACAATCAGTACTTACCGACATTGTAGAGGGTAAAATCCAAGATTATATTAGTGACACTAGATGGAAAAAACCCACTCTGGGCGACGCCAAGCCACAAGTGTTTACATTTTGTTCTCTCAACCAATGGGAAGCCAGCAAACGCCATCACCACTTAGCTGAAGGGAATCAGGGAAGGCTTGTGATTGGTCAGAATTAAGGAACGGGAATCTAGATACGCGGCACGAGTAGGATGACACGCGCAAAGGTGCACGTGTTCAAAGGTGAGAACATTCACCTTTGCCCTTTAGAGGGTATAATATTATTAATGTGTGGCGAAACATGACAGAAAAGTCATCAGTTTTAATAAAGTTTTAGCTGTCATATGTTTTGTCCAGACAGTGACTTCATGGACATCACACATGAACAACACTAGACAATATTTTACAAATTGTCGTCAAATCAGACTTAATTAATCTAACAAGGAGGATTGAAGATGAAGGCATATACTGGAGCAAAACTCACGAGGAATGAAGATGAAGACATATACTGGAGCAAAACTCACGAGGAATGAAGATGAAGACATATACTGGAGCAAAACTCACGAGGAATGAAGATGACAACGTATTCTGGAGCATAACTCACCAGTCTCATTGCATTTATATTAGATAGTAGAGGCAGGTGTTGCACAGGTGTTGCACATGTGTCTTATTCACAAACTTGTCGCAGTTGTATCAGTTATATAATAAAGTGACAACCTTAATACTTTTATTATTTTTCGGTTAATATACAACCACAAACGACGGACCTTCAAGAGGTTCCTGGAATTTGTTTCCATTTCTTGTTTGTCCTATCCCCCGTGATTTTATTTTGCTCAATATACGAGAACGGCTCATATAATCACCTTCAAATTTTGAGCACTTGTGTTCTGTAACGAGAACCGGAAGTTAGTGAGCCTATTACCAGAGGCGGAAATTCAAACTTTAAAATAAAAATGCCTAAAAATTCGATGACTTCCGAGAGAGAAATTCAAATGTGTAGCTGCTGGTATAACCAGTTTATGTTGATAATAAAATTAAGTTATTTATATTCACGTAAAATCACTTTAAATAATTTTTAGTTTAGCTCTTGTGAAAGTATTGAATACTTAATGATTGATGAGTCTTGGTACCACTATACTACCCATTAAGTGTCTTTGGCATGGAGGCAAATACGATAATATTATAAAATAGTAAGAAAATGAGTACTAGAAATCGATGTTCTACCTGGAGAATGAGTCACCCCAACATCTTCAAAGTTTTACCACTGGTGTGGTTAATTGAACACAAAGTTCACGCTGCGATTTGAAGGTAAAAGTAATAATTTTCCACTTTAAAAGAAAAATACGTAGTGTTTGAGGGTAATGAAAATACCTAGTGTTTGAGGGTAATGCGTTTTGTGAATATGATGGAGAGCATTGGATGGTAGCAAGCTGGGAGGACTGAAGCTGCCAAGGTATTATTCAGAGGGATCAGGTGTTGAGGTGTTTAGAACATTTTGGACATAATGACTTGGAGGGAATACAAACGTGTAGTGGAGGGAAGTTCAGTTGGGTTACAGTTGGTGGCTCTGAATGTAATACAGTATTACCTCCGAGTCCTTCCTATTACAGGTCTGGGTTTGCCTAGATCACGGATTCTCAACTTTCCCCCATCTTTAATCCCCTCAGCTTGATGTATTTCATCATTTACCTCCCTTACTTTCATACAAAAAAAAATAATAATCTCCATCATAAAGAGACAAAAACATGGTCAGAAAAAATTAATTATTTAGGTTTTACACAAAACTAGCAACATACATTCGTATCACCAAAAATAAAAAAAAATAAACCATTCTTTTCTAAAGATATAATTATACAGTTCATTTTTATCACAAAAAATAAAAGAAAACATAAATACCAGAAACATTATCAGTGGGAACACTGCTGATTCATAGAGTCAGTCAGTTTGTTTATGCGAGGAGCTGTTGATGACACTGTTACTCTCATACCGTCATCGACTTTCACTCGGTTCCTGGCCTTTGTCTTCATTGCTACTAAACTTGACATCTCTGATTCACATAAGTATGTAGTGACAAAAGGAACCATCACTTAGAAGGCACCCTGAGTAAGGAGTGGAAATGAATCTCCGAGTTTTACCCCAAAATGAACACCAAACTTTTCAAATTTTTCTCTATGAGTACCTGAGGATTGATGATCAATCAGCTCCTCTATTGCTGGGTCATCATCTTTCATTTCTGACAGTTCAGTGGCTAAAGGTCTCATTATCCATCTCTCTGTTGTAATCAAGTCTTTTGAAAAGTAGCCAGTAAAGTGATTCTTCTTGATGTCTTCAATTATCTCAGGTAACACTGCAGATCTTTCTCTAATGACCTCATCCAAGTTTGGAAAATTTGTAGAATTACTTTGGTAAACTCTCGGTGCCCATAAGTCCAGCTTTGTCTGCAATGTTGTCATCTTTTCACTTGCTTCAACAATGGTTACCGACGTTCCCTGGAGTTGTTTGTTGACTTGATTAAGATAGATAATATATCTGAGAGGTACCCCAACCAGGCGATGAACTTTGGATCAACAAAATCTCCACATAGATTTGAATTTCGGTCACAAAGACAAATCTCTACTTCAGTAAGGGGCTCAAACACACGATTTAAAGTAAGTCCACAAGAAAGCTACCTAACATCAAAAAAAAAAAAAAAAAAAAAAAACTGGAGGACCAAGCAGGGATAACAGGGAAGGCCCTACAATGGATCAGGGAATACTTGTCAAGAAGACAACAGCGAGTCATGGTATGTGGCGAGGTGTCAAAGTGGGCACCTGTGACCAGCGGGGTCCCACAGGGGTCAGTCCTAGGACCAGTGCTGTTTCTGGTATTTGTGAACGACATGACGGAAGGAATAGACTCCGAAGTGTCCCTGTTTGCAGATGACGTGAAGTTGATGGGAAGAATTCATTCGATCGAAGACCAGGCAGAACTACAAAGGGATCTGGACAGGCTGCAGACCTGGTCGAGCAATTGGCCCCTGGAGTTCAACCCCACCAAGTGCAAAGTCATGAAGATTGGGGAAGGGCAAAGATGACCGCAGACGGAGTACAGTCTAGGGGGCCAGAGACTACAAACCTCGCTCAAGGGAAAAGGTCTTGGGGTGAGTATAACACCAGGCACATCTCGTGAAGCGCACATCAACCAAATAAGTGCTGCGGCATATGGGCGCCTAGCAAACCTCAGAACAGCATTCCAACATCTTAATAAGGAATCGTTCAGGACCCTGTACACCGTCTATGTTAGGCCCATACTGGAGCATGCGGCACCAGTTTGGAACCAACACCTAGCCAAGCACGTAAAGAAACTTGAGAAAGTGCAAAGGTTTGCAACAAGACTAGTCCCAGAGCTAAGAGGTATGTCCTACGAGGAGAGGTTAAGGGAAATCAACCTGACGACACTGGAGGACAGGAGAGATAGGGGGAACATGATAACGACATACAAAATACTGAGAGGAATTGACAAGGTGGACAAAGACAGGATGTTCCAGAAATGGGACACAGCAACAAGGGGACACAGTTGGAAGTTGAAGGCACAGGTGAATCACAGGGATGTTAGGAAGTATTTCTTCAGTTACAGAGTAGTCAGGAAGTGGAATAGTTTGGGAAGAGATGTAGTGGAGGCAGAATCCATACATAGCTTCAAACGGAGGTATGATAAAACTCACGGTTCTGGGAGAGTGCCCTAGTAGCGACCAGTGAAGAGGCGGGGACAGGAGCTTGGACTAGACCCCTGCAACCTCAACTAGGTGAGAACTAGGTGAGTACACGCGCGCGCGCTTTGAACACATAGAGTTACAAGTGGAGAGGGTAACAGGAGTTGAATGGGAAAAGCCAGACTATAAACGGGGGGACTACATAGGTTTGAGGAACTTCCTGCAAAAGGTTCAGTGGGACAGAGAACTGGTAGGAAATTCGGTAAACTAAATGATAGAATTCGTAACAACAAAATGCAAGGAGGCAGAGGCAAGGTTTGTTCACAAGGGCAACAGAAATAATGGGAAGACCAGAACGAGCCCCTGGTTTACCAGACGGTGTAAGGAGGCAAAAACTGAGTGCAATAGAGAATGGAAAAAGTACAGAAAACAAAGAACACAGGAAAATAAGGAGATTAGTCGAAGAGCCAGGAACGAGTATGCACAGGTAATGAGGGAGGCCCAGCAACAGAATGAAAATAACATAGCATCGAAAGTCAAGTCTGACCCGAAACTGCTGCACAGCCGCATTAGGAGGAAGACAACAGTCAAAGACCAGGTGATCAGGCTGAGGAAAGAAGGTGGGGAACTCACTAGGAATGTGAGGACCTCAACAAGGGATTTAAGGAAGTATTTACACAAGAGAAGACAGTACTGAGGGAAACACCAACAAAGGAATGTACCAACAGGCGCTGGATGACATACAAACAACCGAGGAGGAGGAGCAGAAGCTGCTAAGTGACCGCGATACCGCAAAGGCAAGCGGTCCGGACAACATCTCCCCATGGATCCTAAGACAAGGAACAGAGATGCTTTGTGTGCCATTAACCACGATCTTCAATACATCCCTTGAAACTGGGCAACTACCTGAGGTATGGAAGACAGCAAATGTAGTCCTCATTTTTAAGAAAGGAGACAGAAACGAGGCACAAAACTACAGACCTGTGTCTCTGACGTGAACAGTATGCAAAGTCATGGAGAAGATTATCAGGAGGATAGTGGTGGAACACCTGGAGCGGAACAAGATTATAAACGACAAACAGCGGATTCATGGAAGGCAAATCTTGTGTCACAAACCTTCTGGAGTTTTATGACAAGGTAACAGAAGTACGACACGAGAAAGAGGGGTGGGTTGATTGCCTTTTCCTGGACTGCAGGAAGGCCTTCGACACAGTTCCTCACAAGTGATTAGTGCAGAAACTGGAGGATCTGGTGCGTAGTACAGGAAAGGCACTGCAATGGATCAAAGAATACCTGACAGGGAGGCAACAACGAGTCATGGTACGTGATGAGGTATCACAGAGGGCGCCTGTAACGAGCAGGGTCCCACAGGGGTCAGTCCCAGGATCAGTGCTATTTTTGATATATGCGAATGACATGATGGAAGGGATAGACTCTGAAGTGTCCCTGTTCGCAGATGATGTGAAGTTAATGAGAAGGATTAAATCTGATGAGGATCAAGCAGGACTACAGAGAGACCTGGACAGGCTGGACACGTGGTCCAACAACTAGCTTCTCGAATTCAAACCTGCCAAATGCAAAATCATGAAGATTGGGGAAGGGCAAAGTAAACCGCAGAGTATAGGCTAGGTGGACGAAGGCTGCAAACCTCACTCAAGGAGAAAGATCTTGGGGTGACCATAACACCAAGCACGTCTCCAGAGGCACACATCAACCAGATAACTGCGGCAGCATATGGGCGCCTGGCAAACCTGAGAGTATCATTCCGATACCTTAGTAAGGAATCGTTGAAGACACTCTACACTGTGTACGTCAGGCCCATAATGGAGTATGCAGCACTAGTTTGGAATCCACACCTGGTCAAGCACGACAAGAAATTAGAAAAAGTACAAAGGTTTGCAACAAGGCTACTTCCGGAGCTCAGGGGAATATCCTGAGAAGAAAGGTTGAGGGAAATCGGACTAACGACACGTGAGGTCACAGACCCTGAGCTGCTTTGGGGATTAGCGTGGACGGTTACAAAGCATGGCTTGCTTCTGCAGTGTTTTAAAAACTGAGGTTGGAGAGTTGAAGGAGGAGGTCTTGCTTCTCCAGGAGGAGATTAGGAGGCTGAAGGTCCACCTCAATGGGCCTGGGAGAGAGTGTGAGGTGGTTGGAGATGTGGGGAATGAGGCTTCTAGCAGTGAGGTGCAGTCTGTCTCTCACTGTGAGGAGGCTGTAGGTGGGGAGGTAGCAACGGCTACCAGCAGTGAGGTGCAGCCCAGCACCAGCTACAAGTGGCGAGTTGTTCACAGTAATGGGAGGCGCATCAGAGTAAGGAAAGTTAAGAGTGAAGATCTGAAGGTAGGAAATCGCTTCTCTGTTCTCCAGGATGAATGTACTTCAGTGGCCAGTGAAGGTAAGGGTACTACTGCCCCGCTAATGAAGGTAAGCGCTTTCTTTGGGGGTGACCTCAGTAAGATATTTGACCGGCTTTTTGTAATAGAATAAAAAAGATGAGAGATAGAGTGTGCTTCCCGGGGCTGGTGTTGGGGACATTGTCAACGCTGGATAAAATCATTCAGGAAATGGGAACAACCCTTTTATCTGTCTCAGTGCTGGGGGGAAATATTTTGGGGAAGGGGAGGAAAAAGGCTGCTAGATAAGTACAGGTAGCTATAGATTTCTTTAATCAAGGGAGGGATCCCCCAATGTAGCACTTCCCAAAAGGGGAGTAGGAAATGAAGGTTGCTAGGGCAATTTGAAAATTTGCTGGCAGACAATACTGCAAGGAACTTGCAATTCCATTCATTCAACGGAAAAAATTTTTTATGGCAACATGATAGTATGAAAGGGAGGGGTACATCTCCGGGCAGGGGGGGTAGCACTTCGACTCGATTGAGAAGGCCATTGGTGAAATCCCTAATTTAAACTATGGAAATAGGGTAGGTGTGTGGGAAACAAGCAGGTTGCAACACTAGGGTTGGAAACATAAAAATAAAAGGCATTCAGCATGAAGTTTAAAAAAAACAATAGAACAGGTCACAAACAAAGGAGGACAGCAGGGGGCAGCAAGGACAGCTCCCTTAAGGTTTACTATACAAAAGCAGAGTGTAAAATAAGTAGATGAGAAGTTTAATTGAAAGTGAGGAAACATAGATATTATTGCTAAACAGAGCCCTGGCTCAATCTAAAATAGAAGATGCCCTCTGGCACATCAAGCATAAATTATCCACACTGACGGGGTCAACAGGAAAGGTGGGGAGTAGCGATGTATGTCGAGAAAATTTTAAAATTGTTGTGTTAGACAAGATATTAAATTTAGAAGCGCACCCACTGAATCTGTTTGTTTACACTTCTCGAGGGCCGAAAAAAACAAATTTTTGGTGTGATTTAAAGGGCCCCAAATTTGATAGGGGTCAGTAAACTTCTTGGGGACGAAATTCGAAAGGCATCTACTACAAAATGTTGTGCAAGGGGAGATTTAATTAGACAATTGACTGGAGAAATTTGACAGGAAATTTAGAGTCGGGTACTTTCTTGATACATCCGGGATTTTTTTTTTTAAAACAGTTTTGTGACAGAGCAACGGGGGAAAATAACCTCCTTGACTTGGTCTCCCATAGGGAAACACTAATAATAATCTTGGGGTTAATGATGGCTTGGGGGAAGTGATCCCCCTCACTCAGTTTAACATATCTGGAACCCCCCAATAATGCAAAAAGTCCGTCCCTAAACTTTCGCTTGGCTATTTCATAGGCTAAAAAATTACTTAGGGGGGCTAAACGGGAATGACCGACTAAGGGTCGGGTAGGTGGTGAGGGGTTGCCGTTGGCTTTCCATGGAAAGTTCTAGCTGCTCGTCAAATTATTTCCAAATGGGGAAATCAATCAAAAAAAAATGATCCCAAATGGATAACAAATAGATTAAAATATCTGTTTGGCAAAAGAGAGGCATATATAGGCAAATCAAAAGGGGAAGGGCAATTAAAAATCGATATATTCTTTTAAAGAGAGAAAAAAAAAAGGGGAAATTTGAAAAGCAAAAAGAGATTAAAGGGGTAAAGTTCCCAAGAGAATCGAAGACAAACCCAAAAGGATTCTTTCGGTAAACGAAGTAAATCAGGGAAAAGCAGGCCCATCAAAAGTTCCTGGGGGCAGCTCACTGACAGTGAAAAGGAAAAGTGTAAATTTTTAAAACATTACTTCCTCTCATTTTACACAGGAGGATACCAGCGAATTCCAGTAATGAAAAATTTATGTAAACAGGACAAAAAAAACTTGATATTGGGGTCCAAGTGACAGGGGCCTTACAAATAGATAAATTAAAACCAACAAATCCCCACCCCCTGATGAACTGTAAAAGGGGGGTTCTAAAGGAATGTAAAGGGAGCTTAGCACCCCTTTTGGCAAATTTTTTTCAACATATCACAACAAACTGGCAGGTGCCAGATAAGTGGAAAATGGCAAATTGATACCTATTTCAAAACAGGTGACGGGCCCTTACTTCGAACATAGACCAATAAGCCTAACCTCCTAGTGGGAAAATTAAAGGGAATCAATAATTGCCGAGGCAGTTCGTACCCACCTTGATAAGCAAAAATTATCAACGAACTCACGGGTTTTAAAAAGGGGCGTTCCCCCTTTACGAATTTTTTTAAACTTTTTTCACAAAGGGTATTTGAGGAGTAGATCATGGTAATAAATATGATATGGTATAGGACTTCAAAGGCTTTTACAGGGCCCCCACATCAAACTATTGAAAAAATTAAACACTGGAATAGGGGAAAATTTTTTTTTCCTGGAAGAGGCATGGTTGACAAATACAGCAGAATTTGCATAAATGGGAGAAATCAGAGTGGGGAAGCGTCACGAGCGGGTTTTCCACAGGGGTCAGTGTTGGGCCCCCTGCTTTTCACAATCTACATAAACACATAGTGAGGGCATAAAGAGCGACATGGGCAATTTGCCGAGACCCAAAATGGGGGCCGTCGAATTCATTCTGAGAGGACATTCGAGCACTCCAGGAAGTTTTTGAATAGACGATGCATGGTCGGGAAGGGGCAATCAGTTTAATATAACAAAGCAAAGTTCAAATTTTTTGGACGGGACAATAACCTGCCACATATAAACTAAATAATGTAATTTTAATACTAGGGAAATTCGAAAAAAATTTTAGGATTTCTGTTACAGTAACTGAAACCAAGACAACGTGCATAATGTTTTTGCAAAAAAGCTAATAAATCCTTGGCTTTATAACAAAAACATAAATAAAGGAGTCCTCAGGTTGTTCTTCAACTCTATACATCCTTGGTTAGGCCTCATTTAGATTTGCTCACAGTTTTGGTCACCGTATTACAGAATGGAAAATAAATTCTCTGGGAAAAGTACAAAGGGGATGACAAAATGATCCCCTGTATCAGAAAAACCCTTTCCCCATAGGAAACAAAGGGGCCCCGAAACTGCACTCTCAGAAAAGACGTAGAATTAGGGGGATATATTTAGGTGTATAAGTGGAAGACAGGAATAAATAAAGGGGATGTAAATAGGTGCTGAAAATACAGCCTAGACAGGGCCCAGCAATGGGTTTTTAATTGGAAAAATTCAGATTCAGGGAAGGGTATAGGAAAGTACTGGGTTTTGGGAAAGAGGTGGGTGAAATGGAAACAAACCCCAATACCGTTTTAGAGCCAAACTTTTTTAGCTTTAAAAAAAAAGGTTGGATAAATCATGAGTGAGTGGGGGGTGTGAGTAGACCTGATAGCTTTGCAACGGGGGTGCCGTGTTCCTCCCTTAAGCAATGGACCGACCCGACTAGGTTTTGGGGGCATTGGGTTAAGCCGGTAGGGGACTTGGGACCTGCCTCGCATGGGGCCCTAGGGGCCTTTTGCAGTGTTCCTTCGTTCTTATTTTCTTATGTTTTCCCGAGAGGGGACACAGAAACGGGGTCACAATTGGGACGAAAACCAACGAGTCACAGGGTGTTAAGAATACTTTCTTTAGCACAGAGTCTCTGGGAAATGGGAAAAGCCAGCTAGCGTGAATGGAGGGGGAACCCTACATAGTTTTAAGACGAGGTATGACAAAACTCAGGAGGAAAGAGAGGACCTAGTAGCACGTGAAGAGGCGGGGGCCGAGCAGTCTCGACCCCCTGCAACCACAATTGGTGATTTCAATTTGGTGAGTACACACACATCCTCACACATACACACACACACACCCAACACACACACACACACACACACAACCACACACCACACACAACACACACACACACACACAACCAACAAGTATATATCACACACATACACAAACACCACATACACATACACACACATACACATGGGGCCAGGGGCCGGGCTCACCCCCCCAAACCCCCAACAGGGGAGTACATACACATACAAACACATACACATACACACACCAAAACACAAAACACACATATACATACACATACATACACACACATACACATGACATACACACACACACAGGGGCTAGGACTCGACCCCTGCAACCACAATAGGTGATACAAAAACACACACACACAAAAAACACACACACACACACACACAACACCCCACACACACACACACAAACCAACCTAACAAAACACGTTTTGCTTATAAACCCCCCCACCCCACACACATTTTTTCGATAGCGAAGCAGTAAAAAACCAACAGGAAAAAACAAAATGGGGTCTCAAAAGGGGACTAAAGACAAGGGAATGATATGGTTTGGTCAAAAGGGAAAAATGGTAAACGGCTTTAAGAACAAAATGAACAACAAGGAGAAAAGGTTAAAAAACTTTTTCAATAACCTGCAGAGCAAAAATCTGCAGAGAGCAAAAGGGGAAACACGAGCTGTATACTGAGGCAAAGATACGAGATGGGGAAGAAATTGGTGTCTGAAGTAGGACTAAAGATGAGGCTAAAGGACAAAAGACTAAATGGGGAAAATCGCAGGGAGCGAGGGGGCTGAAGGAGGGGGTGGATCAAACATCTTTTGCAGAAAAAATACAGGGCCCTCAGGTGTCTGGGGGATGATTAGGGAAACAGCAAAGGAGATGCAAATCGAACAGAGATACAAGGGGAAAAAAATGGGGAAAGGAGAGGGAAGGTCAATAATTATTCATGGCTTCAAGGCGAAGGGGGACCTATGAAGAAAGAAAACATTTGGGGGAAAACAAGATTAAGAACATCATTGAATAACAGGAGAGAGGGACAGTCCCAGGTAGAAAATTTTCACAGACTTGGGGGTTTTTCGAGGAAAAAAATCGACCAATCAGTTGCATTTAAGACAGATGTGGCGGAACAGGGAAATAGAACAGAAAACCCCGTTTAAAAGGGCTCTCCAATTTTCAAAAAGTGTTCCTCCCAAACAGACAGAACACGAAAGGAAAGGGAACACTGAAAAATGAAGCAAGCAGAACCATGGAAGGAAAGAAGACAGGACGGCAAACAGACAGGAAATTTAGCCCCTTTTGGGGGGAAAATCAAACACAAAAGCTTACAGAAACCTCTCAACCGCTGTCCCACATATCAAACCAACACAGTAAACAGAAACAAAACCCACTCCATAGCCACCACCCCCCTAACCTAATTCCACAATCACGCAGCCTCTCATAAAATTGTCCCTGCCTCCCACCCTCCCAGCCCCATTTCCTCTTTCCCTCTCCCAAAATACAGTAATGGAAAGGAACAAAGGAGGTACACCAAAGCAGATGGGAAAAAAAAAAGATAAGATGGGAAGAACGCATCATTGGCAACCCACATCATAGAACAACAAAAAAAACTTCAGGGGTAAACAGATGTAAATTTTTCCACCTGGAATCAGTTAAGAGGAAAGCAAAAACAAGGGGGGGGGGTACTTGCCATAAAAAAACAGAAAGTTTTGAGGAGATGGGAGGAAGGAAAAAAGGGAAACAGACGACTTCATTGTAGGACACTCAGACGGTGGTCAAAAGGGGATGATACATGAGTTAACCCACCACTTAACAGCAGGAAACAAGAAAAAGATGATGGCACAATAGGGCAAGGTGGATACACTAGCTAAAGTGGCCAGGAGGGCTCATATGGGTAGGACAAAATTGCTTATAATGGGGAATTTCAATCATATAGAGATTGACTGGGAAAACCTAGAGCCACATGGAGGACCAGAAACATGAAGGACTAAGATGTTGGAGACTGTATTGGAGAACTTTATGCATCAACATGTTAGGGATACAACCAGAGAGAGAGAGGAGAGGATGTTGCAGCAAGGCTGGATCTCATATTCACATTGAATAGTTCAGACATAAGGGATATCACCCACATAAGACCCCTTGGCGATAGTGATCATGATGTCCTGAGTTTTGAATATCTTTGAGTTAACAGTGGAGAATGCAGCAGCACGAAAACAAAGAGAGAAACCGAACTTCAAAAAAGGGGACTACATAGGAATGAGGAGTTTCCTGCATGAAGTGCAGTGGGAAAGAGAACTAGATGGAAAGACAATAAATGAAATGATGGAAATAGTAACCACTAAGTGCAGGGAGGCAGAGGAAAGGTTCATACCAAAGGGCAACAGAAAAAATGGCAAGACCAGAGTGAGCCCATGGTTTAATTGGAGGTGTAAAGAGGCCAAAGCCAAGTGTGCGAGAGCATGGAAAAGGTAATAGAAGGCAAAGGACTCAAGAAAACAGGAGCTGAGCATAAGAACAGAAAGAACGAATATCCAAGGATAAGGAGAGAGGCCCAGAGGCAATACGAAGAATGATACAGCATCAAAAGCCAAATCTGAACCAAAGTTGTTATGCAGTCACATTAGGAGAAAAACAACAGTCAAGGACCAGGTAATCAGACTGAGGAAAGAAGGAGGGGAGCTGATGAAGAGTGACCAAGAAGTATGTGATGAACTAAACAAAAGATTTAGAGAAGTATTCACAATAGAGTCAGGAATACTTCAAGCAAACTGTGGAGGTAGGGTGCACCAGCAGGTGCTGGACACAATACACATAACCAAGGTAGAGGTGAAGAAACTGCTAGACGAGCTCGATACCTCAAAGGCGGTGGGCCCAGATAACATATCTCCATGGATACTGAGAGAGGGAGCAGAGGAACTGTGTGTGCCCTTAGCAGCTATCTTCAGTAAATCTATCGAAACAGGGCAGTTGCCTGAGGTGTGGAAGACAGCACATGTAGTTCCAATTTTTAAGAAAGGGGACAGACAGGCAGCATTAAACTACAGACCGGTGCCACTGACTTGTATAGCATGTAATGTCATGGAAAAGATTATCAGGAAAAAAGTAGTGGAACACATTGAAAAGATTGGGCTCATACATGACAGTCAGCATATCTTCAGAGATGGGAAATCCTGTGTCACAAATTTACTTGAATTCTACGATCAGGTAACAGAAGTAAGACAGGAGAGAGAGGGATGGGTAGATTGCATCTTTTTATATTGCAAGAAAGCTTTTGACACAGTACCACACAAGAGACTGGTGAAAAATTTGAGGAGCAGGCAGGAATAAAGGGGAAAGTACTGCAATGGATCAGGGAATACCTGACAGGAAGGAAAACAACGTGTGTTGGTACGTGCTGAAGAGTCGGAGTGGGCGAATGTGTCGAGTGGGGTTCCACAAGGTTCAGTCCTAGGCCCGGTGCTGTTTCTTGTATTCGTGAATGACATGGTGGAAGAAATAGATTCAGAAGTGTCACTGTTAGCTGATGATGTGAAACTGATGAGGAGAATACAAGTGGGAGAGGATCAGTTAAGATTGCAAGGATATCTGGAAAACTACAAGTATGGTCCGACAAATGGCTCCTGGAGTTTAACCCCAGTAAGTGTAAGGTCATGAAGATTGGGGAAGGACACAGAAGACCGCAGACGGAGTACAGGTTAGGAAACCAACAGCTGCAACCGTCAGTTAAATAAAAGGATCTTGGGGTAAGCATTATAACGAACATGTCCCCTAAGGCACACATCAATCAAATAACTGCTGCAGCATATGGGAGATTGGCAAACCTGAGATTGGCATTTAGACATCTGTGTAAGGAGTCATTCACGACATTGTACACAGTGTACGTAAGGCCTATACTGGAATATGCAGCGCCAGTATGGAACCCTCACTTAGTCAAATACGTCAAAAAACTGGAGAAAGTGCAAAAATTTGCAACACGATTAGTCCTGGAACTGAGGGGTATGTCTTATGAGGAGAGGTTAAGGGAACTCAACCTGATGACAGTAGAGGATAGGAGGGATAGAGGGGACATGATAACAACGTATAAGATACTAAGAGGTATGACAACGTGGACAAGGATCGAATGTTTCAGAGATGGGATACAGAAACACGGGGACACAGTTGGAAACTTAAAACCCAGATGAGTCATAGGGATGTTAGGAAGTATTTCTTTAGTCTTAGAGTTGTCAGGAACTGGAATAATCTGGAGAGTGAAGTAGTGGAAGCAAGTTCCATATATGTCTTTAAGAAGAGGTATGACAAATATCATGGAGCAGGGAGAGAGTGAATTAATATCGACCAGTGAAGAGGCGGGGCTAGGAGCTATGAATCGACCCCTGCAACCACATATAGGTGAGTACACACGTCTCGCTCGAGAATAACAGATCGTTTGCGCTCGTGAATCTTTAGTAGTTTCTGGCCCAACAAAGCCATTGCCAGGTGCTCAAATTTTGACAGTGTCAGTGAACTCCCAAAATGGTTTCCGAACTGTCCCAATCAGAAAAGAGGGGTGAAGACCACATTTACAAAAAACAATTTAATCAGTGTCGGGAGTGAGAGGGGGAAGGCCCCATAGGCCAAGTGAGTTTAGGTGGTTTTGCCCAAACCCCCAAAACCAAAACCAAATAAGTGAGAAAAGCAGGAGAAAAGGGAAAAAGGATGACAATTTGTGAAACACTGCATTGAATACAGTGATAGATGAGTTGGAAAACAGTGTAAAACAACAAAATAAGCAGGACCAAAATGTAAGCATCGAAGGAGCAGACCCAAACCAAAAGGGCATGCTCAGACTAAAGACACACCCTTTTTTTGTGTTACAGTGAGGGTAGGCCCTTTATTACTGTGTTGAAGGTCATTAACCCTGCTCGGAGAGCTGAAAATCATACTAGAGCACAAACACTTTTTAATAGAGAAATCCGGGGGGGGACGAGTGTGGACCACATGGCACTGCATGCACGCGCAATGCTAGATCAACAAAATAAAAACATTCATACGAAAGCTATTCAGTATACGCGAGTAAGTGACGGGTTTATTGACAAAGCAGCATATGTGTAGAGAACCTGGGATAACCCAAAAAAGTCGACTTAAATAGACAAGGGGTTTGGTTTGGGGGCAGCTAGCAATGCACACACACACATACAAAAACAGCCAGCAACTTGTAAAAAAACTGACCGCGCATCCCCCCCAACCCCCCACATTCCCCTCTCCCCCACCCCTCTTTTCCCCCTTCTCTACTCCTGTCACTCTCCTCTCTCTCTTGTTTTTTTTTTTTTACCAGGTTTTACAAGGTTAAGGAACCCTAGCTTTTATTGACAAGCTTTTTTACAGGTTATGGGTTTCCTAATTTTTATTGGCAAGCTAAGAGCTTTACCTACATCAGTCATTTGAAAGCTTTTTTTAATTTTATGAGACATACAAGTGGGGAAACGGAGAAGTTGGGGCCACTTGGGCCAGCATTTTCATTTGACAACTGACTTATCCGTTGACATCATTAGCTGTACAAAGTGTTTTCCCTACTCGATCATCCTGTGGTATATGATCTCAGAGGGGGATGTTCTGGAGAAAAAGGGGACAAACCAGAAGGGAAGTTGCCTTTCCCGCCCGTCTTGTGCATAAAAGCTTGTTTCATGCTGTCCCGAAGTGGGTCCAATGTGGTAAATTTTTACAAAATTGGGCCCGTCATAACAGTAAAGGGCCCTCCAATCCCTCCTGTGTTGAAGGCTTTTGTTAAATGACAGATCTATCCAGGGGGGGTCCAGGCGAAGATGAGAAATTTCTTTGTTTTTCTACTCTGTCAAATCGCAATGAAGGGGGGGCAGGGAAACCAAGAAATGGGGCATACTCAAGGGGGAACGTTTTGGCCCTCCTACGAATCTTGCAACCCCTCTGTCAAGCGTCGGGTACGGCGAAGTGCGAAGCTTCCCGGCTGCCCTTTTTTGCAAATTTACAACATGGGTTCCCCATGGTTAGTTTGAGTCAAATTTCACCCCAAAGGGAATCAACTTCTTCTCCAGTGCCAACACCCTCCCGTACATCCTTACTACTGCACCAGCATTACCATCATGGCCTAGAGACCACATCATTTGCGTTTTCTCAGATACAAATGTTTACTTTTCCCTCTATTTCCCCAAGCTGATATAGCTCTTGGGTGGTGATTGATGTAGCTTAACAGCTGGCATTTCTTTTTTTTGGAAATGAATGTCAGTGACAGTCGTTGCATATGCATGTGATTCTGGGGTAAAAAGAAGAAGGGCGTTTAAGAGACTTTTCCCCTAGCAATGGTCCCCGCACGCTTTCCCTTTTGAAACACGCCCAAATATGTCTTGCGATTCCTTTCATTGAAACTACACTTAAAGACTACCAAGGGGAATCACGAGAAAACATGCATAAGCCCAATTCCCAGTGCTTAAAATTTTGCTGAGGACCTGGTGCCACACCCCCGGGTTTAAACACCCGCAATTTTCCCTGCACTACACCTGACTTTGGATTCACAAGTACGGGGCCACTTATGGAGAGGTTTTTAACAACATCAGCACAGAGAAACCTTTTTCCCGAAGCCTATTGCGATCACAAAGTAGGGTTGTATCAAAAACTCTGTCAAATTTTCTTGAATTTTTTGTCTCAAGGATCTTACCAGTGATTAACAGGAGGACACTGGTTTGTAGTTGCTGATTTTTGCTCTGCTCTTCTTTTTTTTAACAGGGCTACATTTACCCCTTTCCACAGAAGGGGGCCCTTTACACTGTACTAGGGAGGCTGAAAGATCGAGTTGAGGGGCTCAGCTGGCGCGCATCTCACAATGTTAGGTAAGACACATACAACAGTTGGTACTTTTTTTCGAAACGTTTGCCTACCAGTAGGGTTCTTCAGTCGAGTACAGAAAGTTGATAAAGCAAAGAAAATTGAAGACAAATTAATCATCCCCACCCTTAAAAATTTTGAGGTGGTCAGTCCCTCATCTGGAAAGACATTGTTCCGTTGTCTAAACAATAGAATTGAAAGTGACGAATGGGGCAACTTGGGGCTCAACTTGTCTGGGGCCCACAGCCTTTTTTGGTCAAAACGATTAAGAAGAAAAGCCCTCCCCCCTTATTGTCACCCCCCTGACCAGTTCTTGCAGCTACCAAGGGGGCCCTTGTTGGATCAGGAAATTCATTTTGGGGCAAAATGTTTAGCAAAGAGGCCGCCTTCTCTTTACAAAATAGAGGTGGTTCCATCCTGTCCGATTAGAATGGAAGGTTCATCAGGCAGGGAACCTGTCTGTCCTTGACCAGGGACCACCAGGTTTTGAGCCTCCCCACCTGATCTAGCTTTCTTTTTGTGTCCCCTCCCTTTAAA
>NC_069412.1:7884037-7942655 GCF_026875155.1 Cherax quadricarinatus | reverse complement strand
GGCTGGGGTCCTCTTGCAGAGGGGGTTGTGGCAAGCGCCCAGCATATGGAAGGGCACGGGAGGTGAGGGGGCCTTTGGGAAGTCAAAGATCAAAGAAGGGTCATTTGAAAATGTAAGTGAGGGAACGGGAAAGACCCACAAACATAAAAGAAAACCTCCTTTTGTGAATTCAAGTGTGTTACCATTGATGTAAATGGCCTGCGGGCAGAGGTTAAGTGTGTGTGGATGGAGTCGTTCTTGCACAGGTACGCTGTGGATGTATGTTTCATACAAGAACATAATTATAAGTTCGGGCGAGAGTTGCGGTTAAAAGGCTACCGAATGTATGTTAGCAGTTCTTTAAAATTAAAGGGTGGGATAGCTATAGCGGTGAAGGAGTCCAACCCTTGGCATGTCTTGAGATGGGAGGAGGGGGGAGGTGGGAGGGTGGTGAGGGTAGATGGGTACTGGGGTGAGGTGAGGGTTTGTTTTATTGGCGTTTACATGCCTGCAGAAAGCAACTCGAAAGTTAAAATAGAATTTGTGAGGGAGGCTTTAAAGTTTTACACTCGGGGTTTGCCGTTCATTACGGTTATGGGTGGGGATTGGAATTGCGTTATCTGCCATGGCGATGTTGAGCCGAGATGGGCGGGGCGCATTTTACCTGTTTTACGGAATCTGCTGGGGGATGCAGGGGTTTATGATGTGGTGGGGAGGGGTGGGTAGGGGGGTGGAGCACACGTTCGTGCGGCCCATCTGGATAGACTTTATGTAACACAAGGAATTAGAGTTGGGCACGTACAGACCTTTGATGTGGGGTTTACAGATCACCGTGCCGTGCTAGCGGACTTGGACTGGGATGGAATGATCAGGGTTTATCCAGGTTATTGGAAACTGAATGTGCGGCTATTGGAGGGGGAGGGGGATGGGTCTGCTTTTCAGGATTGGTGGAAGAATCTCTGGGAAAAGCGACGGGCAGGTGAATGTTTGTTGCAATGGTGGGAAATGCGTGCCAAACCCGGAATAGCGAGTTATTATAAAAAGCGGGGAAAAGAGGAGGCGAGGTGGAGGTATGGGCTGCAAAACTATCTGGAGGGGCAGCTAAATGATTACTATATGGGGGGCGGGAGTAGTAGGTATGACGACAATGAACATCTTCGTAGTCGACTTGTAGAAATTCACAATGAACGTCTCAATGCGGTTAGAGTCAGAGCAGGTATGGAAGAAGTGCTATGGGGTGACAAACCTTCGGGTTGTGTCTTGCGCAAATTTAGGGTAAGACAACAGGCGACGTCCCTCTTGCAATTGGAAGTATGCACGGGTTTGGGTGGTTACCTGCCGGGTCAAGTACTCCTCGCCACGGACAGCATGAGTTTTTATGCTGATCTATGGTTTGGGGAAAAGCTACGGCGGGTAGTAGGGGGGGTCCATGCGGGTGGCTTGGTGAAGAGGGATTTCAGAAAAGTTATAAGTAACAGGGATAGAACGGTACTAGAAGGTAGAATTCGGGTGGAGGAGGTAGAGGAGGCGATTTTTAGTATGAGTAAAAGAAAGGCACCAGGTATAGATGGTATTTCGAATGATTTTTATAGGGCGCATTGGGGAAGTATTAAGCATTGTTTGGTTGATGTATTGAATTGCGTGCTCACGGAGGGGAGGTTAGGTATGTCACAAAGTACGGGGGTAGTTGTGTTGGTGCCCAAAAAGGGAGGGGGAGGGGTCTGAGTGCATATAGAGCAATATCCCTTATGTGATCGGACTATAAAATCTTTGCAAAAGTTTTAGGAAACAGAATGAGGAAGGTTATGGGGTCGGTTATTCACGAGGGACAGCTAGGCATACCAGGTAAAAGCATGAGGGACGGACATGTTCGTATTAGGGAGTTTTTGGAGGAATGTCAAGGGAGGGTGTCCTCGGGTTTGACTGGCAAAATGCTTACGACTGTGCTGATAGAGATTTATTGAGGCTTATTTTATTGAAACGGTTTTGGAGAGGGGATTGTAAAATGGATTGATACCTTGTATGTCTCGGCTATGGTACGCGTACAGGTAAACGGTAAATTGGGGCAGCCGGTCCGTATGGAAAGGGGTTTGAGGCAAGGGTGCCCCCTCTCCCAGCTGCTTTTTGCTTGTATGCAAAACCCCTTTTATGAGCTGGTGGATGGTGGTTTGAGGCGTGGAAAAGCTGAGCAGTGACCATGCAGCGCGTGTGGTCGGGTATGTAGATGATACCACGATTTTGTTAAAAGGGGAGGGGATTTGCGATCGTGGGAGGTTTGTTGATTTTGTTTGGGGCCCAAGTCGCATGTGCGTCAATAAGCAAAATCGAAATTATGGAGGTGGTAAGGGGGGGGGGGGGCGAAAGTATGGGTGGCATCGTGTGAAACTTGAATATGGGGTTGTGTCATGGCAGAGAGAGGGGGGGCCCAAAGGGGTAAACTCTGAATCGGGGGTTAAAAAGGTTTTTGATGGGGGAGTGGGGGGTTAAGAGTGGGGATGTCTCTTTGAAAAACAGAGGACAGTAGTGGTTAATCACTTTTTATAGTAAGGTGGGGGTGGGCTGAGGTGTACCCTTTAAGAGTATGGATATTCGGGAAACTGCAAAGAACGGTCTTATGTTAGTTTGGGGTTTGGGAGAGCTTGGTTAATTGGGGGTTTCATGCCCCATGTTCGTGGGGGGGGTTTAGGCTCTTGGTAGGGGGCCACGGGTGAAGGCCCTCTTGTAAAGCGGCGGTTCCTCAGGGCGGGCGTGAGGGGGCTGGGGTGGGTCGGGTAATGTCAAAATGTGAAAATGGGGAGGGGCAGGGAATTAATCGGTGTGAGGACACGCTTTGTTTTTAAAGTTGAAAAATACCAAGGACCCGGGGGGGGAAATGGTCAGATATTTTTTTCGTGGGGAAATTTACAGGGATTGTCTTTTTTTTGCTGTAAATTGGGGGGAAATTGGGAGGGATTTTGTAAATTACGTTGGCACCGGGGGTTTTAAATTGGTGTACAGATTTGTAGGGGTTTTTTGCATCAAAATCGGTCTTAATAGGAGGGTTTGGTAAGGGGGGCGGTTTGCTTACTTTGGCGCCCGAAAAAAAACAGCTTTTCATGCAGTCTATTTTTGTGTTTACCTTGGACAAAGTTCTTCGGGTTGGGGGGGGGTTTTAGTTTTTTCTTAGGGGGGGGAAGTTTTTAAACCTTAAGGCCCTTAACTTGGACGTTAGGGGAGTACAATGAGGTACGAAGACAATAATGTACGTGGTGGTGATTTCCTCTATATCCGGGGGGGTATGCGGGAAAACCCGGGGGGATCTTTTAAGATCGGGGAAATTGCGGCAGGTATCTACGAACTATTGCAAAAATAAACTCATATATGGTAGAAGTTGGGGATAAAGTTTTCCTTCAAACTATCAAAGTCTTATGTTAAAAGGGTTGCTGCAATGGGATGGGGTAAGGCAACGGGGGGCGGGACCCCCCCCGTTGTAGCACCAAAGGGATTTGGGGATTCGGGGTAGGGGGGGGTTTTTGGGGAGTGACTTTTATTTTTATAATGGTTCCGTGCGCCCGGTGTGTAGGGTTTGGGCGTTGTGTCGCACTGAGATTTTGGGGAAAAATCTGATATGGCATGCATTTGAAATAAGATAAAAAGCATTTTTTCCATAAGTTCCCTTTAAACAAGACAAACCCGGTTCCCGACAATGGCCGGGGGTTTGGTGAAGTATTTTGGGGGCTTTCCTGGAATTCCCTTTTGGGTTTTTAGTTTAGTCATTTGTAAGCGGATGCCATGCTGATTCACGCTAAAAGTAAAAACGTTTTACTGGCCTTTAAGGGAATTTTAATAAGCAGACCTTTGGTATGGTTGTAAGTTTTGATGAAGGGCAAAAAGTTTCATTTGCCTAAGATTGTGTTTGTATATTATAGCGGTCCCGCTGTGAGGGGGGGGGTTGTTGAGTGTATAAAGTCCTATATTGTAATCTTTGGCCTTTCAATTTTTTGGGCAACACCCCTTTTGGGGGATTTTTTCCCTCACCCAGTGAATCACATGTTTTTTTTTATCATTTTGGTGCAATAGTCAGCTGATTTTTCAATTAAGCACCTTACAAATTATCACGTATAAAAGAAAGGTATTTTTTTTTGGGGGTTTTATAATTAGTTTAAAACTAAATAATCGAAAAAGCTTTTTTAAATTTTTAAAGGCTTTTTTGCATGTTTTGATTCCTTTTCAGAATATACAAAAAAAAAATTAAAAAACCCCATGTTTCAATTTCAAGTCATGTAGGTTTCTGATAGTTATTTTATATAACAATACCATTGAGTGTGCAATGTTATTTTACATGATAAAAAAAAATTGTTTTTTTTTTATAAAATTTGTATATAACATATTTCCATAAAATGTGAAATGCATTATTTTAATGGACATTGTTTTTTGTAATAAAATTTTTATAAAACCTTTGAAAAGATGTCAGGTTTTGTAATTTGTTTTTTTTTAAAAAAATTTAAAAATTTGTCGGCGGGTTTTTTTTAATTATTTTATTTTGGGTTTAAGGGGGGTTCTTGAGTTATTTATTTTTTGTCTTATAAAAATTTTTTCACGTTTTTTGTTTTAAACCTTTATGTATACCATACTGTTACTTTGTTTTAATCAATTATGTTCCATACATTATACGTGTTTCAAGTCAATTAGTATCCCCATACTTATACTGTGTTTTTAGTAAATTTATGTAACTATCGTATACTGTGTTTTAAGTCAATTAGTATACCATACATGTATACTGTTTTTTTTAAATAAAAATAAAAAAAAAATAACACGGGGCCACCAACTGTTCATCATGCATAAATAAAAATCAGATAAAGGCTTTGGGCCAAATGTCATCCTAGTAAAAAATTTTGCACAAAAGACATCATAATAAATCATATACCACTATCTCCCCACCATAATAGATATTAATAATCCCCTGCTAACCTATAGCTAATTTTGGAAATTTTTTTATAAAATTAAAACATTATAACAAAATAATTTAATCAAAACATCAATACAAAATGTTACATTCAGGGGTTAAAAACCCAAATAACAATATATAAATTTACTTACAGGGGTTAAAACCCATAATAACAATTATAAATAAAACAAAAACAGAACGTAAATCGCAACAAAGGGAAGCCTTTTTTTAACATGCAACTAAAACAGTGTCATGGAAAACTAGAAATGAAACATTATAACAACCCGTATGCAACATCCCTTTTGCAAATCGTTACTATAGAATACAGCATACACTCAACCCCCCCCCCCTATTCCAAAAGGCTGTATCTGCCCCCCACATAACCCCCAAATTTTAAAATGGTTGAAAATAAAACTTCTGAAACACGCTTCATACATAACCACATTCCCGCATAAAAGAGAAAAACAAAAGCAAAACACATGTATAACAACGTACAAAAACCACAATAAATACAGCGGAACATAGACAAAGCATACCTCTCCAAAAAACGTAATTAAACCCCTACATAACAAAACAGCAAATAAAAATC
This sequence comes from Cherax quadricarinatus, assembly GCF_026875155.1. Classification (NCBI taxonomy): domain Eukaryota; kingdom Metazoa; phylum Arthropoda; class Malacostraca; order Decapoda; family Parastacidae; genus Cherax; species Cherax quadricarinatus. The sequence goes on along the minus strand of NC_069412.1, from coordinate 7,937,160 downwards.
TCGGAAACATACCATCACTTTATGAATATAAGTATTAATAATAATAAATAAAAATTAAAATCCAATAAAAACCATGTGGATCGTCCCCTTCGTCCAAACCCTGCCGTAGTCACTTTCATCCGCCCCGAAGGTACATTACGCACCCTTTACCCGGTGTAGAATCTTGATACTCATGAAGCGGGCAAAAGCCAGGGGTAACCCCTTAACCGTCCTGATACTTTGGCCCCCATGTTGTCAAAAGTACTCTCAGCCGGAACTTGACGAAAATGCGTGCCACACCATTCAATCCATAAAGACTTTATTACGATGCCCGTACGTACCCCCAATATCGCCGTAGCCAAAAGTTGGATTCTGGCAGTAAGCACACCCCCACTAAATTTCCCAAAAAGTTTCACACGTCTGCGGCCCTCTTCCTGAGAAAAACTGCACCTGCCCCAGGGTCAGGGCAGTTCCAAATCGTCCTCTTTCAAGGTGGAGAGACGAAATATGAAAAAGAGAAAAAGCCAATGATTCGGGGGCTTTTGCCACCCGTCCGCAGGCCCGAAGCGATGTGGGCAATTACTTCCCATATTAAATCCCTGGCATTTTTAAAATATGTATGAAAGGGGCAACCATGGGTTAAACCCAAGAATTAAAAAACCATTATAATTATCCCCATAAACCTTTCTCTTCCTGGGAAAACACAATTTCCCCCCCCTTTAACCCCCCCCCCCATGTTGGGTTTTAAATTCCCGGGGTTATGTTTTCATAACCAACTAAAACTTGATCCTTATATTCACAAAAACTTTTAGCACAGCTATAATTTTTGAGAAAAACTTATTACTCTGTATCCTTTAACCAAAATGAATGCACTGAGTTCCCCCTTTTTAGATGTTCACTTTCAAAAACATTTACCTTATTAAAACTAGATCATTGACCTATTGTCTTTAACACATGGCTAAACTAAAACATTCACCACAAGAAAACTCTCGATTAACCACATTGACAGGGCCCCCTCCCATACAACTTCATGACAATCAACCCCATTTAAAAATATCCTTTATTTTGGCATATTTGCTCTAGAAAAGGAAAAAGACCCTTAGTAATTAAGATCCAAATTACCAAGTCCCCTTTAGTTATATTTATATGCCTCGGGAAAACCCGTTGCCCACCTTTTTTCCTAAATGAGTTTTTTTCTACATACTGTGGGGGATAAATTCCGCTGCAATTGCCCTTTCCCCTAACCCCCCCCTTTTTCCTTCAAGCCCCCGGAATAAAACAAGAAAAACGTCACATGTACGAAAAGGCTCCTTTACAACCTCAGACACCCCCCCAAAATTAAATTAGGGGACGATAGCTCTACATTGCCCCCCCCCCCCTTTAAATTGAAGACTCTACCCCCACACCCGTACCTGCCCCAACTCCCTACAAAAATATACGGCATGAAAGGCTGTTTCCGATTCCTCACAATATTCGCATTTCGCCTCCTTTACCAAACCCATCACACACAAAGCCTGCTTTGACGCTAAAATTCCCATTAAAAACCATAAACTTTCCCTCGGCATTAATCCAAGTTTCTGGAAATCATGCCAAATCGTACCCCAATCATACAAAGGGTATACCGCCACCCCTTGCATGACTTCTGGTTATAAACCTGATTAGGGGAAAATGAGACTCCTCAATATTTTTTCAGTAATAAACCCTCAGAAAAGTCTGCATTAAAAAGTATTATGAGACACACCAAGTTTCCAAAAAGTTGTAAACCTCATATTTCTTAATCTATATTTTCAAAAAACCCCATGGGACAAAATTTGATAAAACACATGTGCTTGAGCGGGGTATCTTTATTAAGAAACGTTCCACCTTCTTCAGTCAAATACAAAGGAAGCAGCAAAAAGCACCCGGGTTATAAAACGATTTAAATAGTTTTAAATGGGCAGTCCAGTTCAAACTTTGGGTTTTGTTCCCTAGTCTGTAAAGTTTAACTGACGAGCGAATGGAGCTTATACACTCTCAGCCTCTTGACGAGGACAGAAGACGTTGGGGCCCCTATAGGGTTTTCTACACTACCTCTCAGTTAAACATTCTTAATTCTACAATGATCCCAGCATCTTCTGTCCTCCTCAAGATTTTCTTTCGCCTCAACTTTGGCGGTATAAAAAAATGTCCTTTCTGATGCTTCAGCTTCATATTGTTGCAGCCTATGAAGAACTCCTCTCTAGGCTGAGGGACTGACCACCTTAAAAATTACGTCTTTGAGGGTGATAGACTGATACATGGTCTTGACATCACCTTTGCTTTATCATAAATTTGTGTGTATTATTACTCAAGAATACCTTTTCCATCGTTTTCAGTGTTTCAGTGTTTTTCTCGGTCAAGAACTGCTTTCGTGTGATGGTGCCATAGACACTATGCTACATAGGCTAGTCCCATATTTTTGTTTCCTTGTGATTACTGGAGAAAGGCTCCTCTGATCCACCATCTTGCCAGTATTATTTTACCTTATTGCATTATTTTCTCAATGATGCTGGTGAGGGGCTCTTGATCCAAGGACCTGGAGTTATCTTCCCCTTGCCTGAGTCGAATTTTGAATACCTCACCTTCCACAAGTTCTACGTGAACCTTACAGGTTTAACGCTTTCTTGTTAAAATGCAAAAATTGTGAACGGTTTAAATCTTCAATGGCTGATGTAGTGCATGAAATGAACGGAAAGTTTCATTGGTTTAGGCTATGGAGGCACAAATTTTGTTGCATTCTGTGCAGTAACTGCAAAATGCATGTTTAGATCAGCTTTAAAAATTTGGTTCTGATGTGTTTTCCTATGCTCTAACCTACATCAGTCACCAGCTAAGAGCTATATCAGCATGGGGAAACCGACGGCAGGTAACATAGGCACGTGAGAAAACACAAATGATGATGGCCTCTAGGGATCATGGTGAAATTTGACTCCAAACTGACCATGAAGAACCACGTTGTAAATCTTGCAAATAAAGTAGTCATGAAGCTTACAGCACCTCGACGTATCTCGCATTTGCTCAACAGTACGGGTTGCAAGATTCTGTATGAGGCACAAGCACGTTTACACATTGAATATGCTCAACTTTCTTGATTTGCCTGCTCCCCATATCATCTGCGACTGCTTGACAGAGAACACAGCAAGACTCCTCCGTCTCTCACGTGGACCCATCCTGGATAGATCTGTCATTTCAGCAGAGCCTTCAACACAGGAGGGATGTGGGTGACCTTACTGTAATGTACAAGGCCAATATTGTCAAAGTACCACACTTGGCTCCACTTCGAGGACAGCGAGAAGCAAGCTTCTATACCATAAGACGGGCAGAAAGCAGCAACTTCACTCTGCCTGTACCCTTCTCCAGAACATCACTTCATTTGAGATCATTTATCCCATGGATGACTCGAGTATGGAACACATTCGTACAGCATAATGATATCAACGAGCTAAAAAAGCCTGAGCTTGCTACCATCTGCAGCTCATAAGGCTGCCATCCCCACGAGCCCCTTCGAGGCGGGGTAGATGGCAGACCAGAGGCCTAGCTTCTCTCTACGAGCCCCGTGAGGGCGGGGAATGTGGCTAGGCCTGGGGACACTTGGTCCCAAAGATGAGGAGGTACTTGTCCCTCCTCCCATGGGAGACTTAAGTCTCGAGACACTCCCCAGATAGTGAGCCAAGGCCGGGTCACCACTTTTTTGGAAAACCCCCGGGGCCGGGGGAAGATCCGGTAATAAAGAAAAAAAAAAAAACAGCTAAAGTCAGTTGATCAAATGAAAATGCTTGCCCACAGATGACTCCAACTTAATCCTGCTCCCTACTTGTATGTTTCATAGCAATAAAAATGTTTTCAAATGGCTATGTGGAACAGCTCTTGCTTGTCAATAAAGTTTAGGAACCTTAACTTTTTATGTAGCTTTGTCAAAAAGTTGGGGATCCTTACCTAACCTTGCAAACCCTTTTAAAAAAAAACAAAAGGAAAATCTTTGACTTTTGGGTTTCGTGTAAGTTATGTGACAATTATATTATAAATCTGGATCGGTGAAATAACTAGAAAACTCTTGTTTGGGGAATGAGTCACTTTTGTAATTTGAATTGGTTTTTAAGGTTAATTTAAATCTTTTAAATCTTTTGATCAAAATGTGTGTTTCCCTTTTTTTGAATGGTTTCAGTATATAATGCTGATGCAACTTTCGGGCCAGGATAGAAACCCATTCGGTTTTTTTTTTTGGGTTTACAAATTTTTTAATGAAATTTGTGGAAAATTGCATTTATCTGAATGAACTAATTATGTACATACAAAAATGATAACAAAAAAATTATTATTTACAACGTTACATAGACAATAGGAATTTGGGACACCTAGGTCGCAAAAAAAAGCCCCCCTCGATACCTACCACTGTCATAACCACAATTGCTTGGACCTTTTTAAATTTAAAAGAAAAAATATGACACCAGAAAACTGGTAAATAATAAAAATTTTTGGACTGTATTAAAAAAAATAAAAGGTTTAAATATATATAATATTAAAAATATATTATATATTTATATATTAAAAATAATATATAAATAATATATATAATATATTATATTTATATATACAATTACATAAAAAAGGGGAAAAAATTTTCTTAATATCATCACCCTTTACTGGAATTAAAGTGTATCATACTCAGAAAACCTCATTTTAACTAAATCTATGAAAAAAAGCTGGGCCGAATTTCACACAAATCTAGAGAGCTTATCTGAGGGTTCCTGGGCTGTCTTTCCCGTGCCCGATATCTCAAGTTTTCAGGAATGCCATCCACCAATTTCGCCTCCTATTTGAGAGGGCAACACAATTTTAACCTCTAGAGCACGAAAAATTCTTCCCATTACACCAATGTTTGTACAAAATTCAAAACCAAGATGGCGAGTCTCCTCTGCGCAGACGTAGGCTTTCCGTTTTCTATGATATAAATAGTATTAAATACAGTATGGCCATCTATTTACATATAAATACTGAATTTCTGGAAAATATATACAGTATTTTCAACACTACGGCTGGTCGGAGTTCGTTGCTAAACGATTCAAATTACTCCTTCCTTTAGGAGACGATTCCAGCCAGTTCTGGCTTGAATGGCTGTTCTCCTAGTAGGTCCTACTACGATTTCATCTTCCGGCATCACTTGGTCTGCGTTATCTTCCATATCACGCGTGTCACTTTCCCTCAGATTTTCATTTACGTTTGATTGAACACCTAATTCCAAGGGAATCAATTTATTAATTGTGCATAAACTTTCCTGGCCATGACACAATACTTTGACATTCCTGACAACACCTTGTGCATCTGGGTACAATGTCAATACTTTGCCCAGAGGCCACAATGTTCGATGTTGTTCAGTGTCAATTAACGCAATGTCACCTGGTTGAATGGTCTGTTGATTTACTGCCTCTGTCGCACCATAAAAGTGTTCACGTAGTGTAAGAAGATATTCTTTACGCCACACATTAGACCAGTGATCAATTACTTTATTTAACATTTTAAATTTATTACACAACACTGCCCCATCATTGTAATCTTCATCACTTTCTTCCGTATTATCTCTATAGACAGGGGCAGCTTCCAATTTCCTTCCCCATATTAGGTGAGAAGGTGTTAATACATCTGCATCAGGTGTATCACTCATGTACGAGAGAGGCCTATTATTTATACGATTTTCTGCCTCCACTAACACTGCACGGAATTCTTCCAAATTAATTCTCTTCCGGTGTAGTACTTTGCAGAGACACCTCTTCACTGTGCCTATCAGTCTTTTGTACAGCTTCCCCTGCCAAGGGCCTCTAAGAGTAATAAATTTCCAGGTACACCCTCGCTGGGTTAACAGAGATTGAGCATCGTGCAGCCAGCAGCAACAGCCTGGTTGATCAGGCTCTGATCCACCAGGAGGCCCGGTCACAGACTGGGCCGCGGGGGCGTTGACCCCCGGAACTCTCTCCAGGTCTCCAGGTATCAAGTGTTGAGCACCTGCTACAAAATTTGTGGCATTATCCGAAATCATCAACCTCGGACAGGATCTCCTAGCTGCAAATTTTCGAAACAGCTTTATAAACTGTTCTGCAGACAAGTTCTGTGCCACTTCTAAATGAACTGCCCTAGTAGCAGTACAGGTGAACAAACAAACATACACTTTCAGTGGAACACCATTTGACGTACCTGTTAAAATTATTGGACCACTATAGTCTACACCTGTTACATCAAATGGTTTCACTAATTATATATGCTCCATTGGCAGTGGTGGAGGACCTGGGTACATATAGGATCTGGCATCCACACGGCGACATATTACACAAGATTTAATCACCCTTTTTACACTTTGCCGTCCTTGTGAAATCCAGAAAGTTTCCCTAATACAATTTAAGGTATCTTGTACCCCGCCATGCATTACATTTTTATGGGCATTTAGAACAATCAAATTTGTTAGATGATGAGTTTTGGGCAGTAAGATAGGGTGTTTAGCATAATCACCCAATTCAGCCTTTTGTAACCTACCTCTGCACCTAATTACATTGTTCTCTAAATACAGCCCCAATTTCTCTATTATAGAACCTTTCACAATTTTTCTTTCCATCATCAATTTAATCTCATTTCCATAGATTTCCTCCTGTACCCTCTTTATCCAATATTCAAGAGGATGTGAAAACTTATATGAAATATTTATCTTGTTTAGAAATTCAAACACCAACTTAGTTACATTGATCAGTTTGGGTAAAGAAGAATACCTATTTATATCAATGGATAAAGAAGGACAAACTATTGGAGCAGTGGTCACAGTAATTTCAACAGGAGCAATATACGCCTTTTGTACAGGACAATTAGCTTTATTTACCAACCAACTCGGTCCTTTAAACCATGATACAGCAATTACAAATTTAGCATAAGCTGAACCCGAGCAAGAAATCAGGGTTTCCCCCACCGGGTAATGAAAAAAGTTAACACATGCTGCCCCAAACTATTAGCTCTCTTGCTTGATTAATTTCACACTCTGTTTTGTATGTACAAAAATTTTACTTTTTTCCCTTTTGAACCCATTTAAGGATACCATTATCAGACCAAATTTCAGTGCCCCGCTAATTTTTATCTCCTGCAATTTTTTCTTATATAATTACTATTTGACACCTACATAAATGGTTTTAAATTTTTTTTTCCAAAATGGGGAAAGGGAACGTGTTTTAATTGGAGCATTTTACCCTTTAGACATAACAAGAGAGATAACACATTACATTGAGGTAAGCAACTGCCCCATATGCCAATTTTGAAGCTCACAAAAAATTTGGAGTACATTTTTCGCATTTGGTTTGGGCCACCGGGCGTGGGAACCCCAAAATTTTAAATTTTTTTCAGACAAATAATTCATCCTACCTTTTAAAAGAATTCCTCGGTAGAATTTCACCCCCAAGCCATTTAATTTCCTCTTCCTAAATTTAAAAATTTCCCTCTTTTATAAGGGGTGACACAAAACCCTAGGGATCAAAACTTGGAAATTTTCGCAAGAAAAACTCCTTATTTAATTTATTGGCATTCGGAATTTATTGGGTTTTAACATTAACAAATCCTCTCATATCCCAATTTTAAAACCCAATCATTACACTTTTGGCACTTCATCTCCAGGTAATCTTTATTTATTTTGCCCCTTCAATTTGGGACGAATTACTATTCCTTCTCTAAGGCAATTTGCATTTTGCTTATTTTATTAAACCCTCCTAAGTCTTAACAGTTCCACTTCAGTTGTGTCACACCCAGGAAATTGTCCAATAAAATTGTTTGCCATTACTTTATCATTGGACTTCCCAGCTTTTTAAGGTGTCATTTATTGTCCTTAAAAGTAGGAAGGGGAGGGGAAGTACCGAAATAATAGCCCCTAAAGCGAAAGGTTTTCAGAGGCAAAAGGGGCAAAAAACGGGTTTCCGGGCCATAGGAACAGGTACAATCCGGTCAGCCTCTTGAAACCCACTTTTGGGAAAGCTTTACTTATGCACCCGAAAAGGGCAAATTTTTTAATCCTGAAATTTAATAAGATACCCCAAATTTTTTTTCCGTCAACGACAGACCTTCACAAACTAGGTTGTGAAGGTACCGCCCTGTAAAATTCAGACAGATTCCCAAGGCTGGCTCCTCCTCGGGAAAATTTTAATGAATAGAAAAAAAATAATAACAGAAAACATAAAACTTTATTATAATAAAAATAAAAATAAAAAAACATTTAAAATATGAAATTTTAAAACCTACTTTAAAAAAAAATGAAAAATGAAAAATATAAATGATAACTGAATTCAACGCTAATATAAAGGGGTGCTGGTGTTGGGACACTGTGTTGTTGAAATCGACCCTTTGCTGATGAGGGGGGGGGGGTCGAGGTGTTGGTTACGACCCACTGGCTAGTTTTTCACAATAGCCTTGAGTATTATATCCCGATGCGGGAAAGCAGGTTTTTTACCACTGCAACGATGGGGGGTACGCCCGAAAATTTCAAAAGGTGCACGGTAATTAAACCCAAAAAAAGGGGAAGTCTCAGGACTTTAGTCCACTCCACCAGTTTTCTCGTTATTGCAGGTGACCCTCTCGTCACCAAGCGAAAAGATAAAAGGGTTCCCACTGCTTAAATAATCACTCTCCATGAAAACAATCCCAAAAGAGGGTGGTGATTATTCAACGTCAACATAGACAAGGCTAAAAAAGACTAATTTATTTTTGGGGCAAAAGTGAAGTTTCAACCCATAAACCACTGAAACAAGGCGGGCATGTACTTATAGTAGTGCGGGGGAGTTTGGATCTGTGATTACTTTTTGGGACCAGAACCCCAACGTCACCTTGGGGGGGGGGGAAGGAGGAGGGAGGGATAGGGGGAGCTAGACGACCCTACCTTAACAAGCAGCTGGCAGCAAACTACATTTTCGGGGGGGGGGAAAAGGGGCAGGAAACGGGACTTGACTTACCCACCTTAAAAATAGCCGGCAATGAAATATCCTTTGGGGGGGGGGAAAAAAAGGGGGGAATGCGGGGGCTTGACTTACCCCCTCCTTAAAAGTAGCTGGCAATAAACTTTGTTACTATACCCCTCATATCCTATCTATTGAACTTTTCCCTCACACCCCCCCTTACCAGACTTATCCCAAAGGGAGAATAAGAAAATAGCGAGAAAAAGTTCTAACATGTGGAAGCGCGTAAGGAAAACAATCTTCTACTGACTGTCACGACTTAACCAGTCAGAGAAATAATTGGATAACCATTGATATGCAAAATATGGACTAAAACCCTGGGTGCCAAGCCCACCTCAAGAGGCACGTTGGTTCCCTTAAAATTTTTCTGGGTATATAAAAGGTTTTGGTCCTTTTTAAAATAAATTTTTTTCCCAAAAATAAAATTTAATTTTGAGATCCCCCACACAAGGGCTAAACTTTCCCTTTTCCTTTTGTGGATATCTTTTTTTCTGGGGGAAAGGGATTTTCCGCCTTGGAAGCAAAAGGGGAAGGGAGTACCATCAGGGTATTGAAATACCGCACTAAGCCAGTTTTGGGAGGCACAGTTTTAAAGCAAAATTTTTATTAATATCTGGAATCTTAAGAAAGGGGTCTTTCAAAAAGATACTTTTAATCTCTTTAAACTTTTCCCAGCTAGTCGAAAGTTCAAGAGGTTCCTTCAAAAGACTTTTTAAGGAAAGTCGGATAAATGCCTTAAGATCAGAAGGGTTTCAGGAAAAAACCCGGCAAAAAATTTACAGAACCAAGAAAGCTACATGAGCTTTTTGGTTTTGGGGGAATTTTTAAAAAATTCTAATAAAGCTTTGTTTTGCGGGGGGGGGCGCGAGAGTTATTAAAAGTATCAGTCCAAGATATCTCATCTTGTTATCCCCAAGGAACATTTCTTCGCTTGCATGAGGCCATGTGAGCGAACCTACGAAAAAAGATGAAAAGTTTGGATATGTTCCCCCCACGTGGATGCTTTACGTAAATGTTACAAAATAAATGAAATATTTGGCATATTACCCAAGACCTTTCTCATCAGTCTCATAGGTACACAGGCAGTTACCAAACCAAAGGGGCAAGTTCTACTTGCCTCATTCCTTGGTGTGAGGAAAGCGGTGTCTGCTTAGAAGAAGGATCAAACATTATTGATGATAGTCTGTGCAATATCAATCTCGAAAAGAGGAACGTCATAAAATTTGTGTAGCCATCTATTAAGGGCATAGGCTCAGCCCCACCGAGTTATGGCATTAAGGCCTCTGAAGTCAAAGCAATCATAAAATTTCCTCCTTCTTAACCATGACTACTGGGAACAATATGAAATACGAAGTTCAAACTTTAGTTTTAAAAATTTTGTCTCCTCTGGGCAAATGCATCCCTAAGGTGAACTGGAACGGGTAAAATTTTTCGTTTGATAGGATTTTTCCCTAAGTCAATTTAGGGGACTACCGGGAGGTAAACCGGAAAATACAGAAAAGGGGACGTCGAAAAGTTACCACAATTGAATAGTTCAGTCTCTTATGGTCATCCAAAATTTTAATATTAATTTTTGGTTTCCCCCGAGTGGTCAAGGTCACCAAGTCGTAGTTCTTCATCATGCAATTTAAAGGGTGTCAATTTAAACGCACACTTTCATTTTTCAGTTTTTTATCAATTTCGTGTGGAAAAACTAAGTCAAAGTTATTAAGGCATTAACTAAATTTCTTGGGAAATTTTCTTAAGGTTGATATGAAAAGCTTAGGTTCCCCCCTTTGATTCTAGATTTAACAATTTTCCCCCAAAAATTTTAATACTTTTAGGACCTTTCCATGCTACTAATAATTTATTTGCTTGATCGAAAAAGTACAAAATTTCATCCCCTACTTTAAAAAACTTCTCCTTGACTTTGAATCAAAATAGTTTTTAAAGGTCCGTTAAAAATTAAAATTTTTTCGAAACTATTCAAGGTCTCTTCAAGTTTGGTCTATCAAAGGGGAAAATGGTAAGAAGACTGAACCTAGATTTTACCTCCTCATTAGTCCATAAGTCATGAAGGAGGGGCAATGGGCCTGTGGCCTGTTTCCATAGAGAATTCAAAAGGGAAAAACCCAGAGTCCTGGGGAAATTCCCTTAGGCAAACAAAGCACAGGGGGAGGAAGATGCCCCCTTAGGTTTAAGGAGCAAAGTTTTTTCCCTTTAAAAGGACTTTGAAATCGAATGCTGGCGCCAAACCTCCCATTACAGCTGGGGGTGATAGGGGTGGTAAAAGAGGGTTCACTCCCCGAAGTTGGTAAAGTGTTTCATTAAATCAATGTAATTGTGTCCCACGGTAACAAAAATTTTTCTAGGGATGCCCACTCTGGGAAGATGGACAAAAGGCTTCCCACCTCTTGTGTTTATGGTCTTTAAGGGGATGGCTTCAGGGGAAAACCCAAGCATAATCAACTAATGTTAAATATATCTATGTCCCCCAATGAAAGTGGAGAAAAGGACCAACGATGTCAATAGCACTCTTTCAAAAGGTACCTAAAGTAGGGATTTTGACCATAGGGACCGCCTGGGACCTCGGGAGAGACAGGGCAAACTTTACACGACTACATAGGGAGTGACATCGAGGACATTTTTGGGCCAAAAATAGGTTTTCCCCAATTTTTTTTAAGGTTTTTCGATGCGGAAATTCCGGCCACGGCAGGGCAGACCTTTTAAGAACAGCTCTCGCATTGACTTGGAACAACTAAGAGGGAAAAGCTAAACCATCTGAAAATTTTAATTTTAATACTGACTTTACAAGAACCTTTTTAAAATTCAAATTTATAGAAAATTTTTTTTCCTTGGATCACTTGATTTTGTTTGCGGCATATGGCATTCGAAAAGGGAAGGGCAATTAAAAGTTGTAACTTGACAAAGGAGTCCTTCGATATATCAAAGGCTTAAAATCAGGAAAAAAAAAAAAAAAGGGTGGACAGCAAAAACCCGGCTTTTGGGCTGAGCCCCAGTCAAACATTTTTGATTCGGAGGTGATATCTTCACTTTATTAAAAAAGTGAACCGGGGATCCTACTACCTCGCTTTCGAGAGTACATCACGGTTTTTAATCCCCCCAGAATCTCCGAGACATTGTCCCACTGAACTTTTAAGGGGCTTCTCTATCTACAGGGAAAAGATCTGAAAAGATGTCCACATTTGGCGAAAAGGCAACCACAGAAGGAAAAATGGACCCTTTTTTATAAAACCCATTAGTAGGAGAAAAGGATGGGAGCTATACGGCTTTCAGAAACCCGTGAACCATTTTAGACCAAAATTAAAACGGAGGTAGGAAAAGTGCTGTCGGCCCAAGATCGAAAGTATAGCAAGGGAAGAGTTTCTTTAAGGTTAGGGAAAAATTTTCAGAAAAAGACATACATGTGTATCCAGTGCTCGAAAATGGTAAAAAAAAAACATTAAGTCCATTAACTGTTCCTGAACAGAAGGGTGCTTGGTCATTTCATCTTTTAAAACATCTTTCCCAAATTTTTGGACCTTTTAGAAGGGACAATCGGGCTTTTTTGTCCCTTAACAAACCCCACAAATGACAAACAGGAATAAAAAAAGTCATTTTTTCTTTTCCCTTTGAGGCTTTGATTTCTTAAGGTCTGATGAAACCCTTTTCCCTTTTGGGTTCGATCCCTTAGGGCCCTTTTTGGGAAATGTAGCCTCAGCATAAGGTCAGCACCTCAGCAATTCCCACTTTAATCAGGTTTAATTTTTCTTTAATGTTCGATTGATGGGGGAAAAGCTGTCAGGGAAATTTCGCAACCATGAATCTCAAAAGATTCATAAAAGTGAAATTCCTGAAACCCCTATAAAAGTCGAACAAACGAAAAGGGTTTCCTGAACTGCTGACATTTTTGCCGGCTGTAAGGTGGCATACGAAAACTTTCCCGTAAGAATTTGTGGGTTTTTTGATATAATTTAAGGATTTCCTTTTCAAGGTTATAAATTACATAGATATCCCTTGACAAAGTTGCATGATATTCAAAGGGGTACCAGAAAAAAAAAATTTCCCAACCCGGGAGCCAGTGTCAGCAGGCCCCTTTACAGAGGGTAGCATATTTTCAAACCAAAAGTAGAAGTTTGTTTTCCCCCTCTGTGAAGGGAGGAAATTGGTGTTTGGAATATGTGCCTGACTGCCGTTTTCCATTACTCCTTCCTTAATTTTGTTTTAAAAGTTAACTTTTTTTCTCTAATTCAAGGCGAGATTTTTCGAGCTCGCGACCTTTTCTCTCTCTATAACTCAAAATCTCTACTTTTTCCCCAGTTCTCTAGTTTTTCCCCAACTTCTTATCCTTTGCTCTTTCCTCAAGTTCTCTTATTTCGTCTGTTCCTCACGTATTTAGCCTTTTCCTCATGTTTTTTAGCTGTTCCTCACGTTTTCTACTCTTTTTTCACGATCAAGTCTATCACGCTCCTTTTTGCTTTTCTTTCTTTTCTAATGGGGCTTTCTTGGATTTCTCTCTCAATTCTCTTCTCTCCTTTTTCTCCTTTTTTCAAGGTTCTCTTTCCCTTTTTCTCTTCTCTTTCCCCCTTTTAACTGTCTCTCTTCTCTCTCAAAATTTTCCTCTTTCAATCTTTCCTGGATCAGCACTAAAAAAGATTCCCAAATTTTTTCCCCCGTTATTCCAACTTACTTCCCGCGTTCACAAAACTGGTATTTCTCCATGCTTGCAAAAAAACTTAACTATCAGGGGGGAAAAGAAACGGGTATTAAAAAAAAGGGAGGGTTCAATTTTCCCCTCCGTTCAAAAAAGTAAATAAACCAGAGGGTCGATCCCTGCTTCAATTTAAAAATATGTATTAATTAAAACGAGGGTTCTTGCGGCTCCGAGCAAAACAGTAAGTATAATGGGGTCCCTTACCACCAATCTTTTCACCCCAAAAAACAATTTCAAAAAACATTCCCTGATAAAAAAAAGAGCCAAAAAACAAATTTCACTGGAAAAATCGGGCCCATCTAACCCCCAATTTTCAGCTACAAAAGGTGGCAAATTTAAATATTATACCGCCTACGACTAACAATAAAATTTAGGGTATAACAATCACCAAAACTTTTAAATACCTGACTAGTCCTACCTAGAGAATGATTATCATGGCTTTGGGGGTAACCGTCTGTGGTATGCAGCGTTAAGTTCCAATGGGATTCGATTGGGAAATTGAATCTTTATTTCTTCGAGTTGGATCCTGGCAAGGTCGCCACTTGTGAAGGCTTACTCAGCCCTTAATAACTTCAGACAGTATTACCCAAAGGTGGCCCCCCTCGGGGAAAAATTAAAGAATAGAAAAAAAAATAATAACAACAAACATAAACCTTTATTTTAGAAAATAAAAATATACAAAACACTTTTAAAATAAATATTAATCCCACTTAAAGAAAAAGAAAAAAAGAAAAAAATAAAAGAAACCCAATTCAACGCTAATATAAAAAGGGGTGTCTGGTGTTTTTGAACTGTGTTTTTTGAAATCGTAGCCTTGTGATGAGGGGGGGGGGGGCGAGGTGTTGTTACGACCCACGGTGTTCTTCACAGTATAGCCCTTTTTATTATATCCTTACAGGAAACAGGTTCTTTTTCCCTGCAACGATGAGGGGTTACGCCCCCCCAATTTCATACAGGTGCACAGGTAATTAAATCCAAAAAGGGGAATCTCAGGACGTAGTCCATCTCCACCAGTTCTTCTCGTTGATTGACAGGTGACCCCTCTGTCATCCAAGCTGAAAAGATAGACAGTTACCCACTGCTTAAATAATCACTCTCCATGATAAGTAAAAATACCTAAAAGATGGTTTTGAAATTATTACAACATCAACATAGAGCAAGCTGAAAAGACTAAGTTTATTATTGGTCAAAAGTGAAAACTTTCAACCCATAAATCCACTAAATACAAGGCAGCATTACTTATAGTAGTGCTGGGAGCTGTGAGTCTAGTGATTACTGTTTGGACCAGAGCCCCACACGTCACCTTTCGGGGGGGGGGGGGGGAAGGAGGAGGGGAAGGGATAGCGGGAGCTTGACTTACCCTACCTTAACAAGTAGCCGGCAATCAAACTATCACTTTCGGGGTGGGGGAAAAAGGCGGGAATAGCGGGAGCTTGACTTATCCTACCTTAACAAGTAGCCGGCAATAAAACTATTGTTACTATATACTCCCTCACTACTCCTATCTATTGAACTTTTCCCTCACAAGGTGCATTTTTGTTACTCCTGGCACTACAATTAAACACAATTCTCAGAGGAGTGGTCTTAGAATCCTTCTTCACTCCGTGATGTGGCAAATAGTGACCATAAATTTTGGCTTGCTCAGGAGGTACCTCTTCTATAAATTTATTAATTAACTGCTCAGCAAGTATATCATTTTAGGCAGTTAATAATTCTGGTGTCTTACTCAGTTCACGGAGCTGAGCCTTTAACTGCCCATATGCCATTCTGTAATTAGTGGGCAATTCTGGATGGTTCAGTCTCCACGGAAGTCGCACCCAGTATTGTCCAGATTCAAATTTAACATCTTTCAGGTACTGCTCCTGAGTAAAAGAATCGTCTGGACTTTCTTCATGCTGTCTAATTCCCACAATTTATGCACTGGCTCAACAACATCCTCTATGGAAGAATTATACTGGGGTACAACTTCATGAGTAAGACACACAGTTATGGTATTTGTAGTTTCCTCCAGTCATGAATTATTATTACGAGGAATCCTACCATACATTACATGGCCTCCTGCAGTCTTCAAAAGGGTGACACCACATTTCTTTACCATACCCTTTACAAAAAAGGCATAATAGTCACTACCTATTAAAATATTTATTGGACCTACAGAATCATCACTTACACTAGAAGGTGCTAAATTTACATTATGTGAAAGTCTTTCTGTAGCTTTACTAAGCCCTACTGTAGATTTTTTTCTCTGGAAGTCTATCTACAATTACTGCATTAACACGTTTTTTCTCATTGCCCAACCTGACAGTTACATAAACAGTGTCTTACAATTGACCCCCTTTTATCCGAGAGAAAACCAGATAATTTTAAAGTTGTGGGATCTCCCATCGTACTTTCTATCCCAATCAAGACTTTTTACGTTTTATGAAAGTATGCTGTGATCCCTGGTCCAATAACGCATTTAAATTTTTTGATTTATGCCTTTTATCATCAATTTTTACCTGTAACACAGGCATGGCTACTTCAGCAAAACCATCATTATTAACATTAGCAGCAATTTTTACATTAGCTACTGTTGTGTCAGGATTGTCAACATTATCATTATTATCAGCATTATCATATAGATCCTTACACATGACTACATGGTGTCTTCCTTTGTGACATTGATAACAGTTGTTTAATTTGGCATAACAATCCTTTACATTGTGATTACCTAAACATCTGATACATCTGTCAAGTTCCTCCAATCTTTAAACTTTATCATTCCATGAATTGTATGCATTGCAATTCTTAGAAAAATTAGTACCCTTGCAGAAAAGACAATCTCTCTTTTTTCTGACTGGTTTCTTATTAACTGGGCTACTCTTAGGAGGGTACTTATTCTTCTTACCTTGTTGAGAATCATTATTTCTGATTCCTGCTACTTGATATGCACCTATGCAACTCTTTTTAGGAAATGAATTTTGATTAACAATATTGGGATAATTTTTCCCTTTGTGAAACTTTACAGATACCTCAGAGTTATTATGTGTTGCATCTTTAAAATGAGTTAGTTGGCTGGTCTGCAACTGAACAATTAATTCTTGTAGACCTAGTCTTATTTCCTCCAGGGCCAAAATAACCCTTGTGATATTTATTCGAGAGTCATTCAAGTGTTTTACAGCTTAATTTATTCTGTACCATGGCACTCAATAACCAATCTGATTCCTTCAGATTATATTTATTACTTAAAGTTTTGAGAGTGATCTCCAGTTTAACTCTAAACTGTTGTAAAACTTTGTAAGTGTGATCTGGAGATTTTAAATTAACAATGATATTCACTAGATCCAACCTACTTTGTTCTATATTACCATAAGTGACCTTCAACAAGTCAACTGCTTCCTTGTAAGAGCCATCTACATTGGGAAAGGCTTGTATGAGTATGTGAGCATCTCCTCTTACCTGTCCTTTGAGGTAAAATAATTTAGTTACACAGGGTAGGTCACTCCTGTCATGCACAGCTGCTTTAAAAATTGACCAAAATTCCTCCCATTTTTCACCAGGATTAAATACAGGTAAACATAGTTCTGGGAGTTTTGGCAAAGACATATTATTTGTTGGAGTAGACTGATTAACTGTCTGGTTTAATTTATTCAAGGCCTGACTTTTACAAGAAAGAATCTTTTCCTCTAATTCATAATACTGATTAATCATGAGATCTACTTCAGTCTCATCTACACAGTTTACTAACAAATCTCCTTCATATTTGTTGTAATATAATTTGTATGAATCATATCTATTACTACTGCATCCCACTGACACAGCCAACAAGTTAAACGACTTCTTCTCAATCATAGCTTGCAATGACGCTTTCTTTGCTCTATATTCCATGTTTGTCTTCTATATTAATTTCCTCATTTTCAGCCATGATGCAATGTATTAAATTCAACCCAATTAATAATACTGACACAACCTACCTTTGAATAAATCCCAGCTACTTGAGCTCAGCAATTACATGTAAAAAAATGTAATATAAATTTTAAATGTACATTAATACAAACTTGGCTCATCAAAATTAATATTATACAAATTAATAAATCCTTGCCAGAATTTGGAATAGCAAAATTAATATTATACACAACATAATCTTTATCCACACTTGTCTTATCAATTACACATACACTGATATAAATCTTGGCCAGAATTGTCTTATCAAATTAGTATTATACAAATTAATATAAATTTAGCCAGACTTGAGCTTAGCTTATCAAAATTAATATTGAAATTATTATTATACACTACACATTAAGTAAATTTGTGAACTTAACATCCACCTCCTTCTCTTATTTCACATATAATTATTAAGTAATTAACTAATTAATGACTTCACTAATTACATCCGGTTCGAAGGACCAACGGGCAAAAGTAAATGTGGAAAATTGCATTTATCTGAATGTAACTAATTATGTACATAACAGTAAATGATAACAAAGATAATTATTATTTATCAATGTTACATAGACAAGTAGGAGTTTGGGACACCTAGGTCGCAAAAAATGCCCCCCTTCGATACCTACCACTGTCATAACCACAAGTTGCTATGGACCTATTAATTAAATGAAATATACATACACCAGGAATACTGGTACATATATAAATTTGTGGACTGTATATTAAAAATAATAAATGGTTATATATATACACAATTACATAACAGAAGGAAAATATATCTTAATGTCACTCACTAATTTGACTGGAGATTAATGTGTATCATACTCAGAAAACCTCACTCTAACTAAATCTATGAAAATAATGCTGGCCAGAATTACACACAAATCTAGAGAGCTTATCTAAGGTTCCTGGAGCTGTCTTGTCCAGTCGTCTGATATCTCAAGTTATGCAGGAATGCACATCCACCAATTTCGCCTCCTATTTGAGAGGTGTCAACACAATTTTAACCACTAGAGCACGAAAAATTCTTCCCATTACACCAATGTTTGTACAAAATTCAAAACCAAGATGGCGAGTCTCCTCTGCGCAGACGCAGGCTTTCCGTTTTCTATGACATAAATAGTATTAAATACAGTATGGCCATCTATTTACATATAAATACTGAATTTCTGGAAAATATATACAGTATTTTCTACAGTAATAATTATTTTTAAATATTTGAATCCATACAATGTTTTTTCAAATTGGAAGACCTTAAAAAACTCAAAAACATGCTTTCTTATATAAATGTAAAAAATTTAACTACTACAGCTATACATTGACCATAAATTTAAATTTAAAATTCGCGTTTTATAGCGTTTTTAAATTTCCTGAGCGGAGTTAACCCTTAAATACTGCACGACGTAATGCTAGAACCGGCCATCTGTCACCACTGAATATTTTAAATCATCGAAAATTTTCGCTTGTTACATCACAACGTCTTATTCAATGGATATTACACTTTAAACCCTCATTACCTATTACTTTACCTATTGCTGATTGAGAAATTATAGAACAGTAGGCAAGTGCAGCTCCTCTCTGCTCAAATTTATATATATTCATTCCTGATGATGGTCTCCATTGGGTTGCTGTACAGAGCTTCAGGTGCACAATCTCTAATAACGCCAACACATTATCTGTATCTTCATTGGTTGTAGATTCGCATACAAATACACACACATGGTGGTAGTGGTGGTGAGGGAGGCAGTGTTGGTGCTGTTAGTGGTGGTAATGCTGGTTGTAGTGGAGTTGAAGTACTGTTGGTTGTAATTGGGGTGGTGGTGGTAATGGAGGTCCTGATGAGAGTAGTGGTGGTGGTGGACTCATATTTGCACACAAATATATATATATATATATATATATATATATATATATATATATATATATATATATATACATTGATCTCTGGCCGAAGGAGACTCGAACCTACGAACCTTGGAACAAGGTACGCAGTGCAATACGGTTCTCGCCACACTGGACCAATACCTTCGCGTCCAGCTTGCACTAGACTTTGATCCAAGGCAGCCAGCTTTCAGGGAGAAGGCTTACAGCTTTTCATCTCATCCCCTGCATGCATCAGCCTTAGTAGAGATTTTAACAATGCAAGAAATTCGCAAGAGCAGGAGAAATATACACAAACACTGATCTCTGGCTGAAGGAGACTCGAACCTACGAACCTTGGAACAAGGTACGCAGCACTATACCATTCTCCCCACACTGGACCAATGCCTTGGCGTCCAGCTTGCGCTAGACTTTGATCCAAGGCAGCCAGCTTTCAGGGAGAAAGCTTACAGCTTTTCATCTCATCCCCTGCATGCATCAGCCTTACTAGAGATTTAAACAATGAGAGGAATTGTGAAATTAGCCTAGAGTCATCCACACCATCGTGTGTTCTTGGGTAGGGAGTACAACATCCAGTTCCGCTGGATGCCCTACTTGTAAGGATCGTATGGTCCAGTGGATTAGGGCATCATGCGTTATCGCCCACCATGAGGTAGGCCAAAGCAGCATGGGTTCGAGTCCTTGGCTAGTGCAGTGCTGTTATTGATCAATACCACTCGTTCGTGATCACAATAATATAAAATACTGCTCGTTGAACTAGTACACAAAACAGGGACTAGAGTGAAATTAGCCTAGAGTCGTCCACACCATTGTGTGTCCTTGGGTAGGGAGTACAACATCCAGTTCCACTGGATGCCCTACTTGTAAGGATCGTATGGTCCAGTGGATTAGGGCGTCAAGCGTCTTCGCCGACCATGAGGCAGGCCAAAACAGCATGGGTTCGAGTCCTTTACTAGTGCAGTGTTGTTATTGATCAATTCCACTCGTTCGTGGTTACAATAATATATATATATATATATATATATATATATATATATATATATATATTATAATATATTTATATACATATATATATAAAATATAAGCAGGTACCACCTCTTGAACTGTCCTGGGGACCCTCATCCTCAGAGAAAAGAATAAACTTGCTTCAGAGAAAATTCAAGGTTCTCCCTGAAACTTTTTGAGATTTTTCTCCTACCACCCCCTAAATTTAATATATATTTTATTTAAAGACAAAATACATCAACAAAACATTCACAAAAATAGAATAGAGAGTAAAATAACCTAGATAACGACTCAAAGCTGCATCTCGAATACTTCGTCCAGCTCCCCGGTGGTCGGCTGCATGCCCAGAATGCTGCAGGCTTTTCCTCTCTAGATCGAAACATGAGTCTTTGAAGAGGAAGTGGTCCCCCTTGGGTGTTGGTTTTATGAGACTTTTCACCCAGCTTTTTTAGGAACTTTAGACAATTTTCCCCCTGCCCAGGGGTCTCTGCCCCTTTTGGGGGATGAAGTTATAGCAAGGGGGAAGGTCTTCATATTTGCGGATCTTCTGGGTCCCCTGTGGGGGGCGCTCCACCCCTTAAAGCTATGGACTTTTCAAGTAGGTCTGCCAAAGTGGTGCACAGGTATAGCCCCAGGCAATCTGCTTTCCATCCTTCCAGTGGCTCTCGGACGCTTTTAACTTCCTCAGACCTCTGCACTTGGGGTTCACGTTGAGTGGGCAACGGCTGTGGCGAGGCTTCGTTTTTGATGTCATTGGGCCCCCTCATGTCGGGCATATTTCTTTCTGCTGTGTGACACACGCCCACCTGAAGCCGAAATTGATCAGCGTCCCCCTGCCGCAAATGTACCTATTTTTTGGGGAGAATGGGGCGAAAGGGGAAAGAGAAAACCCAATCGAAGGGCCCTGGGGGGTGGGTTTTTAGTGCCCAGGGGGAACGGGAACACCCCAAAAAAGGAAATCTCGGGTGTGGTGCCTTCACCCCCAGGAGACGCACTTTGCCCTTTCCTAAAACGTTGGGAGCATTGTTTTTGGGCGTTTTTTTTCCATGTCGGTTGCCCCCAGGGGACTGTTTGGCTCTTTGGGAGGAAGCTGGTCTATGGAGGATCGTAAGGGTGCCCCCCGAATCGCTGCTTCAGTAAACCTGGGGGCTTGAGCTCCTACCCCCTCTCTCAACATTGGGGACATCTTCTTGACTAATGCATGGGAAGCCAAACACAAAGTTAGAAAAGCAGGTAAAGCAACATGCCTTGTTTGCGTTCCACTATACCTCCCAGTCACACTGGGAGGGTTGCCTGATCCCATTGCTGATCTCTAGTGACAGGTTCAGTGCCTTCTTGAAGGTTGACCTCAGGTGTGCGTCATATTCGACGAGTGTTGGATTGTCAAAAGAGGGTGCACACCTCAGGAAGTGAGTCTTGGCATAGTAAGACACCTTGTGAGGAGATACAGAGCATCATGGGCATCAAGATCGCTTATTCTCTCCTCCATTCTCATCAGGTCATTCAATTTGTCCTTGAGGACAGTGTCAATGGCCTGGTGACCCAGCGGTGCTCCCAAGAGGGTACTGTTGGACAGAGTGGTAGTAGAGACTTCCAGGAGGATTCTTCACACAGCATTGATTATTCCGTGGTTCACTGTGATGATTTCACACTTGGAGGGATTGAGGATGAGTCCCAAGTCTTCTCCATGTGTTTTCACCAGTTGTAGGTCCTCTAACAGGGACTCTTCAGTACCTGCCAGAGTGCTATCATCCAGGTACCAGATGTTGAGCTCGCTGCATAGGCTGGAAGTTAGTTCTGTTACTGCCAAGCAGAAGAGAAGTGGAGTGAGTAGGTCACCCTGCTGAACACCATCTGATGAGAGAATTTCATGTTCTCCAAACAAAAGAATTGAGGGTTTGCTGTAGCCGGCTGAAATGAAGGGAAAAAGACTGGGGAACCGATCCCAAACAGCTGGCAAGACAACATCTCTCTTCACCATATTAAAGGCATTTCTTAAATCAAGTTTGACTACGGCCTTGTCTTCTGGTAGGTCCCTGATGTAGGCCCTTGCAGCTTAACTACCTTGAGAGACTCCAGAGCCCAGTTGGTGTGGCTGGAGTAAACTGGCAGCTTCTAGGCGAATGTTTCTTACTGCTGCTTTGGCAACGAGACGGCGAAGAGCAATGGGTCTGATTCCCGCATCCTTCTTCTTCAACGCACATAGTGAGGCTCCAAAAAAGAAAGGTTTAATTTTTTCTGGGATCCGCCCATCCAGGCAGTTGTTGGCAAAAGTTGTTAACTCGGTGAGAAGAATTAATGCAGATGCACCGAGTACTGGATTTACCCTATCTTTGAGGTGTTGTGGTCTAATTCCAGTGTAACCTCCTGCAGATCCTGCTGGACATGACACAATCGCCATATAGACTTCTGATTCTGGCAAAATTAATTGTTCAGTGATGGGGTCTTCCTCAGGGTTGTTGTTGATGACTATGGTGTCCCTTGTTGGATGCTTGTCTCTCAGTGCTAGGACCGTGGTCTCATCTTTGGGAGCTACAGTGTCGTCACTTGTAATTATTCTGATTGCTCCCACTGTGTTACCTTCTTCGATTTTTTTGCTAGCCTGTGCGCAAATTTTCTCGTTTTCATTGGAACTTTTCTTGGGTCTACGTTTGTGATTCCTGCGATGATGGGGCAGAGGGACACAATTATCTGTTCTTGGGTAGTTGCACACTACTTTGATAACTGATGTGGTTAACAGTTTGCCTCGTCTTTCAGGAACTGCAAGACAGACATTGCCGAACAGGAGTAGGTTGCGTTGTGTTTGGATGGTGCCTCGGGCTTCTAAGTTGGTGGAACCTCCATTCACCTGCTTAAGGAAGTCTGTGAATTTCCCTGCTGCATATGGGAGAGCTGCTTTAGAGATGTGGGATAGGGTACTGCTAGCAGTGGATTTGAATGCCAACAGAAGGTTATCGCAAGTGAGGAGGTTGCCATTGGAATTGTCATCTGCCTGTGGAGGCTGTGGGCTGCTCTCTGCAGGGGGCATATATGATCCTGCACACCCATGGTGTGCACAAATGCGGCCATCCCTGTTGCGTGCTCGAAACTCTCCACACACCTGACATGTGCCTCTTCTTTCATTGTTGGGTGCACTGTGGCTTTGTGGCTGGCTTTCTGCATCATCTTCCATAACTCAAACTGTGTGGTAAGCCCAGGCTTAAGGGAAACTGGCGCATGGCACATACCGCATGTGGTTCATGGTGGTGCTCTGGGAGAGGCGAGGAGTCTCCCATCCTAGTGGTGGGTGGTGGAGGAAAGGGAGGAGTGAAGTTGAGTGATGAGGTGGAGCAGGGCACTCACTCCCTCCCAGGACAAGTCACTATACACCACAATACTCTTTGCACAGCCCCCACTGTAAACGACACACCGCTATGCACTACACATGCTGTGTGCATACCATGCATATACTTCGCACTATGCACTATACACACGGTGAACAAACACTCCATTCTTGTAACATGAGCACACGGTGTATGCGCGCCTGTTTGGGGAAGGGGGGTGCACAGTTTTACCCCTCAGCCTCCGCCTCCTCCTCCTCCATGAGGCCTCCCCTCAACGACCTCTCCTACCTATAGGTGACCGATATGTTCCCTACACTGGACCTCATCCTCACTAACAATGATGATCTGATACGAAATGTCACCATATCAAAAAACAATATACTCGGATCACAACATAATCGAGGTTCAGACATGTATGCGCGGAGCCCCAGACCGACATAATGAGATTAGTCACGAGGGAGCCTTCACCAAATTCATCTTCAATAACAAGAACATAAAGTGGGACCAAGTAAGCCAAGTCCTAAATGATATAAGCTGGGAAGATAGACCAAGCAACACAGACAGGCGCTCCCTTCACAGGCGACGGAAAAGAATAACAGAGCGGCTGAAAGAGGCCAATATATCTGAAATGCGTAGGGAGTCACTGGTCAGAGAAATAGCAAACATCGAACTTAAGTTAAAGGAATCTTATATGAGTCAGGAATCGCGGGAAGAACTAAAAGCCATAAATGAAATCGTAAGAAACCCAAAGTATTTCTTTTCTTATGCCAAATCAAAGTCGAGAACAACATCCAGGATGGGGCCCCTACTTAAACAAGATGGGTCTTACACAGATGACAGCAAGGAAATGAGTGAGCTACTCAAGTCAAAATATGACTCAGTTTTTAGCAAGCCACTAACCAGACTGAGAGTCGAAGATCTAAATGAATCTTTTATGAGAAAGCCACAGAATTTGGTAAACACAAGCCTATCCTGACACCAAATGACTTCGAACAGGCGATAAATGACATGCCCATGCACTCTGCCCCAGGGCCAGATTCATGGAACTCCGTGTTCATCAAGAACAGCAAGAAGCCCCTATCACATGCTTTTAACATCCTATGGAGAGGGAGCATGGACACGGGGGTCGTCCCAGTTACTAAAAAAACAGACATAGCCCCCTCCACAAAGGGGGCAGTAAAGCAATAGCAAAGAACTACAGACCGATAACGTTAACATCCCGCATCATAAAAATCTTTGAAAGGGTCCTAAGAAGCATGATCGCCACCCATCTAGATACCCATCAATTACACAACCCAGGGCAACATGGGTTTAGAGCAGGTCGCTCTTGTCTGTCCCAACTACTGGACCACTACGACAAGGTCCTAGATGCACTAGAAGATAAAAAGAATGCAGATGTAATATACACAGACTTTGCAAAAGCCTTCGACAAGTGTGACCATTGCATAATAGTGCACAAAATGCGTGCTAAAGGAGTAACAGGAAAAGTTGGTAGGTGGATCTATAACTTCCTCATCAATAGAACACAGAGTAGTAGTAAACAGAGTCAAGTCTGAGGTGGTTACAGTGAAAAGCTCTGTTCTGCAAGGCACAGTACTCGCTCCCATCTTGTTTCTCATCCTCATATCTGACATAGACAAGGATGTAAGCCACAGCACCGTGTCTTCCTTTGCAGATGGCACCCAAATCTGCATGACAGTGTCTTCCATTGCAGATACTGCAAGGCTCCAGGCGGACATCAACCAAATCTTTCAATGGGCTGCAGAAAACAATATGAAGTTCAACGATGAGAAATTTCAATTACTCAGATATGGTAAACATGAGGAAACTAAAACTTCATCAGAGTATAAAACAAATTCCAGCTACACAATAGAGCGAAAAAGTACCGTCAAAGGCCTGGGAGTGATCATGTCAGAAGAAATTACTAGAGTCAATTATAGCTCAGATTATAAGAAGCCATCTCGATAAGCATAGCTTGATTAATGATACTCAGCATGGATTCACAAGAGGCCGGTCTTGTCTAACTAATTTATTAACTTTCTTCAGTAAAGCTTTTGAGGCTGTTGACCACGATAAAGAATTTGATATTATTTACTTAGATTTTAGTAAGGCATTTGATAGAGTTCCGCACCAAAGACTGTTGAAGAAAGTAGCAGCTCATGGCATTGGGGGAAGGGTGCTCTCGTGGATCGAATCATGGCTCACAGACAGGAAGCAGAGAGTGTCCATAAATGGGGTTAAATCCGAGTGGGGATCAGTAACAAGTGGCGTTCCACAGGGATCAGTCTTGGGCCCGTTGTTGTTTATAATATATATCAATGATCTTGATGAAGGAATTACTAGTGATATGAGCAAATTCGCCGATGACACGAAGATAGGTAGGATAATTGATTCAAACGTAGATGTTAGGGAACTTCAGGAGGATTTAGACAAACTCTACTCTTGGTCAGAAAAGTGGCAGATGCAGTTCAATGTAGATAAATGCAAGGTTCTGAAGCTCGGGAGTGTCCATAACCCTAGCACTTATAAGTTAAATAATGTAGAACTTAACTATACAGATTGCGAAAAGGACTTGGGGGTTATGGTAAGCAGCAACCTTAAACCAAGACAGCAATGCCTAAGCGTACGTAATAAGGCAAATAGATTACTGGGATTTATATCAAGAAGTGTAAGCAACAGAAGTCCAGAGGTCATACTGCAGCTTTATACATCATTAGTAAGGCCTCACCTAGATTATGCAGCTCAATTCTGGTCTCCATATTACAGAATGGACATAAATTCGTTAGAAAACATTCAGCGTAGGATGACTAAATTAATACATAGCATTAGAAATCTTCCTTATGAAGAAAGATTGAAGACTCTTAAGTTACATTCACTTGTTAGACGAAGAATGAGGGGAGACCTGATCGAAGTGTATAAGTGGAAGATAGGTATTAATAAAGGGGATATTAACAAGGTCTTGAGGATATCTCTCCAAGAGAGAACCCGCAGTAATGGATTTAAATTAGATAAGTTTAGATTTAGAAAGGACATAGGAAAGTATTGGTTTGGAAATAGGGTAGTAGATGAGTGGAACAGTCTACCTAGTTGGGTTATTGAGGCTAGGACTTTGGGTAGTTTCAAATTTAGGTTGGATAAATACACGAGTGGAATGGGTTGGATTTGAGTGGGACTTTCACATCAGAGCTTATTTCTTGGGTAGCATTGAAAATTGGGTTGGTCAGATGTTTGTTAGTGGGATGAATTGTGAAGGACCTGCCTAGTATGGGCCAACAGGCCTGCTGCAGTGTTCCTCCTTTCTTATGTTCTTATGTTCTTATATCACCTTCAAGGACCATAACATTGCATCAATCGCATCTGCTAAAAAAATAACAGGATGGATAATGACAACCTTCAAAATTAGGGATGCCAAGCCCATGATGACACTCTTCAGGTCTCTTGTTCTATCTAGGCTGGAATATTGCTGCACACTAACAGCACCTTTCAAGGCAGGTGAAATTGCTGACCTAGAAAATGTACAGAGAACCTTCACGGCGCGCATAACGGAGATAAAACTCCCCAATTACTGGGAGCGCTTAAAGTTCCTGAACCTGTACTCTCTGGATCGCAGGTGGGAGAGATACATGATTATATACACCTGGAAAATCCTAGAGGGACTAGTACCAAACTTGCACACGAAAATCACTCTCTCCGAAAGCAAAAGACTCGGCAGACGATGCAACATCCCCCCAATGAAAAGCAGGGGTGTCACTAGCACGCTAAGAGACAACACAATAAGCGTCAGGGGCCCAAGACTGTTCAACTGCCTCCCAGCATACATAAGGGGGATTACCAATAGATCCCTGGCTGTCTTCAAGCTGGCACTGGACAAGCACCTCAAGTCGGTACCTGACCAGCCGGGCTGTGGCTCGTACGTTGGATTGCGTGCAGCCAGCAGTAACAGCCTGGTTGATCAGCCCCTGTTCTACCATGAGACCTGGTCACAGACCGGGCCGCGGGGGCGTTGACCCCCGGAACTCTCTCCAGGTAAACTGAATTCACATACACAACACTTACCTTGATTCTGAAGAGAGAGAGGAAATGCAGAGTCTTCTAGACCTTTCCAACACGAGCAGCAGATATTCACACTCCTGCCTGTTGATGATAACCCTGGTAGGTGTTTTTGATTGGACGGTATTGTGCCAAAACCACAAAGCAGGATGCCCACAGCCAACATCCAGGATGCCCACAGCCAACATACAGGATACCCACAGCCAACATGCAGGATGCCCACAGCAAACATGCAGGATGCCCACAGCCAACATGCAGGATGAACACGTATATAAGTACATATACTTGCTTGGACATACTCCTCTTTTCTGCATTTTTGCAAGGTCCTGACGATGTGTTGCTTGCAACACGAAATGTCTAGAGCTACCATTCTACTCCATGGCTGTTTAGCACCCTGTATCGCTTGCATATAAATATATATATATATATATATATATATATATATATATATATATATATATATATATATATATATATATATATATATATATATATATATATATACATACATATATATAAATATATATATATATATATATATATATATATATATATATATATATATATATTATATATATATATATATATATATATATATATATATATATATATATATATATATGTCGTGCCGAATAGGCAAAACTTGCGATGTTGGCTTAAATAGCAACGCTCATCTTGCCATATAGGACAAGCGAAAATTTGTGTATGCAATAATTTCACCAAAATCATTCTTAACCTACCGAAAAAAAATATATTTCACTGTGTTTGTTTAGTATTAAATTACCGTAAACAAATCTAAAATATATTTAGTTGGGTTAGGCTTAAATAAATTGCACTTGTTATAATAAGGTTAGGTAAGTTTTCTAAGATTCTTTTGGTGCAAAATTAAAAATTTTTACATTAACATCAATGAAAAAAATATATCTTTAAACGTACAAGAGAAAATTTTAGAAAGGACTTAATTTTAAATGAGTTCTTGCTAATTGACCAGTTTTACATATTCGGCACGACATATATATATATATATATATATATATATATATATATATATATATATATATATATATATATATATATATATATATATATATATATATATATATATAATATATATATATATGTATATATATATATATATATATATATATATATATATATATTATATATATATATATATATATATATATTATATATTATTATTATTATCACACTGGCCGATTCCCACCAAGGCAGGGTGGCCCGAAAAGAAAAACTTTCACCATCATTCACTCCATCACCGTCTTGCCAGAAGGGTGCTTTACACTACAGTTTTTAAACTGCAACATTAACACCCTCCTTCAGAGTGCAGGCACTATATATATATATATATATATATATATATATATATTATATATATATATATATATATATATATATATATATATATATATATATATATATATATATATATATATATATATATATCAAAAATTTGTGTATGACTCCATTACATCGCTTCCCAAACTATTCCACTTCCTGACTACTCTGTGCCTGAAGAAATACTTTCTAACATCCCTGTGATTCATCTGTGTCTTCAACTTCCAACTGTGTCCCCTTGTTACTGTGTCCAATCTCTGGGACATCCTATCTTTATCCACCTTGTCAATTCCTCTCAGTATTTTGTATGTCGTTATCATGTCCCTCCCTATCTCTCTTGTCCTCTAGTGTCGTCAGGTCGATTTCCCTTAACCTCTCCTCGTCGGACATTCCCCTTAGCTTTGGGACAAGTCTTGTTGCAAACCTTTGCACTTTCTCTAGTTTCTTTACGTGCTTGGCTAGGTGTGGGTTTCAAACTGGTGCCGCATACTCCAATATAGGCCTAACGTACACGGGGTACAGGGTCCTGAACGATTTCTTATTAAGGTGTCGGAGTGCTGTTCTGAGGTTTGCTAGGCGCCCATCTGCTGCAGCAGTTATTTGGTTGATGTGCGCTTCAGGAGATGTGCCTGGTGTTATACTCACCCCAAGATCCTTTTCCTTGAGTGAGGTTTGTAGTCTCTGGACCCCCTAGACTGTACTCCGTCTGCGGTCTTCTTTGCCCTTCCCAATCTTCATGACTTTGCACTTGGTGGTATTGAACTCCAGCAGCCAATTGCTGGACCAGGTCTGCAGTCTGTCCAGATCCCTTTGTAGTTCTGCCTGGTCTTCGATTGAATGAATTCTTCTCATCAACTTCACGTCATCTGCAAACAGGGACACTTCGGAGTCTTTTCCTTCCGTCATGTCGTTCACAAATACCAGAAACAGTACTGGCCCTAGGACTGACCCCTGTGGTACCCCGCTGGTCACAGGTGCCCACTCTGACACCTCGCCACGTACCATGACTCGTTGCTGTCTTCCTGACAATTATTCCCTGATCCATTGCAGTGCCTTCCCTGTTATCCCTGTCTGGTCCTCCAGTTTTTGCACCAGTCTCTTGTGTGGAACTGCGTCAAACGCCTTCTTGCAATCCAAGAAAATGCAATCCACCCACCTCTCTCTCTCTTGTCTTACTGCTGTCACCCTGTCATAGAACTCCAGTAGGTTTGTGACATAGGATTTCCCATCCTTGAAACCATGTTGGCTGCTGTTGATGAGATCATTCCTTTCTAGGCGTTCCACCACTCTTCTGATAATCTTCTCCATGACTTTGCATACTATACATGTCAGTGACACTGGTCTGTAGTTTAGTGCTTCATATCTGTCTCATTTTTCAAAGATTGGGACTACATTTGCTCATGCCTCAGGCAATCTTCCTGTTTCGATAGATGTATTGAATATTGTTGTTAGGGGTACACATAGCGCCTCTGCTCCCTCTCTCAGGACCCATGTTGAGATGTTATCTGGCCCCATTGCCTTTGAGGTATCTAGCTCACTCAGAAGCCTCTTCACTTCTTCCTCGGTTTTGTGTACTGTGTCCAGCACTTGGTGGTGTACCCCACCTCTCCGTCTTTCTGGAGCCCCTTCTGTCTCCCCTGTGTGAGTATGTGTGTGTGTGCATACATATTCATAAACACATATATTGTATACATATGAAATAAACATACGTACAAAAACTCATGCTTCCAAACTTACACACTCGTATACTCATATTTAGATTTTTCTGCTCTGGAATAATACGACCGCTCTCCGTTATTATTTTTTTTCATTCATTGAGGTAGAGGAGGCTGAGCTTATAGAATACTGTGATAGTTTTCTCTTGTAGCGCAGCGACCGAAATGCATATATTTATTGTGATTGTTATTATGATTATTATTATTATTATTATTATTATTATTATTTATTATTATTAGCAGTAGCATGAGTAGAAATAGAATAGTGGAAACTGTTATATCAGTAGTGGTTTTAGCATTAGGTGTTGTAGTGGTAATAGTAGTACTAGTAGTAGTAGTAGTAGTAGTTGTTGTTGTTGTTGTTGTTGTTGTTGTTGTTTTTGTAGAAGCAGTATTAGTAGTTGTAGTAGCAGTATTAGTAGTAGAAGTAGTAGTAAGAGGTGGTAATAACAGTAGTAGTTGTAGCATTAGTAGTAGTTGTTGTAAGAGTAGAAGTAGTTGTAGTCGTAGTAGTGATAGTAGTAGTGGTTAATAAATTAGCCCCAATAGTTTTGGTGTTGAAAGACCTTTGTGTAAATTGATCCATGGAGAAAGCAATAATTGCTTTGTGTTGTTTTAAGAGTCGAAGAAAACAAGAGTGAACTAGCTGCACAATTTCACACAAATGGTTACTCTCACCTGTAAGAGCAAAGAGTTACGTCACCTCAGAGAAAAAAAATGTCTCGCAGATAATGAATGGTGGTGTCGCTCATGTAAATACCAAA
Organism: Cherax quadricarinatus; assembly: GCF_026875155.1. NCBI lineage: Eukaryota > Metazoa > Arthropoda > Malacostraca > Decapoda > Parastacidae > Cherax > Cherax quadricarinatus. Next base: position 7,905,477 of record NC_069412.1, on the reverse strand, counting down.
CAAGAAGACTGACTGCGTTGCATATTTCAGGGCTGTAATTTGTGAAGCTGTTGGTGATGGCTTTGATCTACGTAGTGGTAATATTGGTGATTAGAGCTAAAAATTGAGCAATGGTATTTACAACGTGGTAATTTTGCAGTTGGGGGATGGGTCCTCGACTGTGGTAAAGTTAGTAATTAGATTGAAAATTTTCTCAGTAATTCACTTCGTGGAGATCGGTGTAATCTATGCAGTGGTAATGTTGATCTGGGTGATGTTAACAGTATAACAGTGTAATGGAGGGAGCCAGTATCAGCACCGTGGCCATTACCATCCCTGAGTTCTTCTGAGTCATTCTGGAGGAAAGAAAAACAATTGTTTTGATGTGTGTGTTCGTGTAAGCTCTGAGAGGCTTAAGACAGTGTTACTGCTGACTGTTTTCTTGTAAATTCTATGTAACGCTTATTGACTCGACGAGCAATTTTTAGTTTTTTTTTATTAACACACTGGCCGATTCCCACCAAGGCAGGGTGGCCCGAAAAAGAAAAAACTTTCACCATCATTCACTCCATCACTGTCTTGCCAGAAGGGTGCTTTACACTACAGTTTTTAAACTGCAACATTAACACCCCTCCTTCAGAGTGCAGGCACTGTACTTCCCATCTCCAGGACTCAAGTCCGGCCTGCCGGTTTCCCTGAACCCTTTCATAAATGTTACTTTGCTCACACTCCAACAGCACGTCAACTATTAAAAACCATTTGTCTCCATTCACTCCTATCAAACACGCTCACGCATGCCCGCTGGAAGTCCAAGCCCCTCGCACACAAAACCTCCTTTACCCCCTCCCTCCAACCTTTCCTAGGCCGACCCCTACCCCGCCTTCCTTCCACTACAGACTGATACACTCTTGAAGTCATTCTGTTTCGCTCCATTCTCTCTATGTGTCCGAACCACCTCAACAACCCTTCCTCAGCCCTCTGGACAACAGTTTTGGTAATCCCGCACCTCCTCCTAACTTCCAAACTACGAATTCTCTGCATTATATTCACACCACACATTGCCATCAGATATGACATCTCCACTGCCTCCAGCCTTATCCACGCTACAACATCCATCACCCATGCTTCACACCCATATAAGAGCATTGGTAAAACTATACTCTCATGCATTTCCCTCTTTGCCTCCTAGGACAAAGTTTTTTGTCTCCACAGACTCCTAAGTGCACCACTCACCCTTTTCCCCTCATCAATTCAATGATTCATCTCATCTTTCATAGACCCATCCGCTGACACGTCCACTCCAAAATATCTGAATACATTCACCTCCTCCATACTCTCTCCCTCCAATCAGATATCCAATCTTTCATCACCTAATCTTTTTGTTATCCTCATAACCTTACTCTTTCCTGTATTCACTTTTAATTTTCTTCTTTTGCATACCCTACCAAATTCATCCACCAACCTCTGCAACTTCTCTTCAGAATCTCCCAAGAGCACAGTGTCATCAGCAAAGAGCAACTGTGACAACTCCCACTTTATGTGTGATTCTTTATCTTTTAACCCCACACCACTTGCCAAGACCCTCGCATTTACTTCTCTTACAACCCCATCTATAAATATATTAAACAACCACGGTGACATCACACATCCTTGTCTAAGGCCTAATTTTACTGGGAAATAATCTCTCTTTCCTACATACTCTAACTTGAGCCTCACTATCCTCGTAAAAACTCTTCACTCCTTTCAGTAACCTACCTCCTACACCATACACCTGCAACATTTGCCACATTTATTTCCGACACTGGTTTCTTAAAGAGGATTATATTGTTACGACTCCCATTATTGGTATATTTTCGATGTCTCAGATGCTGCGAATACCATAAATAGGTATCCCCCAAGAGGGAAAGATACATGATAATCTACAACTGGAAAATTCTAGGAAGTCTGGTCCCAAATCTGCACACAGTAATCACTCCCTACTAAAGCATAAGACTAGACAGGCAATATGACATATGACATACCCTCAGTGAAAAGCAGGTCTGCCATGGGTTCAATAAAAGAACTCATAAGTGTCCAGGGCCCAAGACTGTTCAATCCAACGAATGAACCACACCCAGTTCATACGTTGGATTGTGTACAGCCAGCTGTAACAGCCTGGTTAATCAGACCCTGATCGACAGGAAATCCTGTTCGAAGTCAGGTCTGCAGGGGTGTTGACCCCCTGAACAGATCTTTGAAGGGGAACATCGATATGGTTGCCTGATTTTTTTTTCCTTTCCCCAACTTTAGCATCGTCTTCCTCTGATAACTCGAGAACCTCTAAGTAACGGAGCCCAGATTCTAGAAACAACTGACATACGCCGGTGCTTTACTACCAGTTATTGAACCCTTCCCAGTACCCTGGAGTAGCTGGGATAACTTCCTAAATCCTCAGTCATAATACTTCAAACATTCAAAAAAAAAAAATGCCTAAAATTTCATTGACGGTGGAGCATGAAATTCAGACAAGTAGGAACAGATTATATTATTTTGTATTTAAAACAATGTGAAATTTTTCTTCCCATTAAATCACGTTTAATTAATTTTAATTTATCTCGTCTGAAAGGTTTTGGTATTTAATGGCAGATATATCTTAGGGCCAGGATAGTACCTGTTAGGTTTACTTTGCCTGCAAACTGAAATATTGAAAAAAAAAGTTGGAATCTGTGCCATACATAGAGAATGGCTCATCTGATCGGCTTCAAATTTTCAACATTAGTGTGGTTTGGAGTTGTTTGAACATAAAATTCACACTGTTATTGGCAGTCACAAGTCCCAATTTACCAAATATAAAAAAGATACAAAAATTGAAATCGCTGGAAACAGATCAACTACCTGAGAATGTCTTTTCTGATCAATTTCAAACTTTTACCATTGACAAAAGTTGTGCAAATTTCATATCACCAACTTTATTAAGCAAATTGATTGCCCTGTAATAACTAGAGAATGTCACTTCTGATCAGCATCAAACTCTAAGAGATTTTGTATCTTAACAGGAAGTATCTCTGTGTTGCCTTTGGGATGTGTTGGAGCCAATTTACCATTTCTGCCACTTTCATTAAATTGGATTTTTCAGAGCCTTAATCAAAATTTTTCTTTCCGGAATGTTGAGAATTTTAAATAAATGTAAAAGGGAAAAGAAAACCGGAAATAAATCCCCAGTTACATAATGTTTTTAACCTTAACGAGGGAGAATTTAGTAGTTTTCACATAATTCTCTGCCACATTTTTCTTTGCTTTCTCACAAATTCTCATTTATTACTCGAGAACTTCTAAATGAATTTGCTCAAAAATTTCGTCTCCTGTGTATTGTATCTTGAGCAAGATTCAAAAGACTATTTGTATGCGAGGGCGTCCTGTACATACTCTTACACTGGACATTCCTAAGTCTGGTTTCCATATAACATCTGAACACTGGCTTCTCTGATCAGCCTCAAAATTTCAACACTCACATATCCTACTGTGAAGAAGGTTCGTATGTAGACGCCATTTTGCCTCTTTTAATTCGAAATAGTATAGTATTATTTTGACATACAGTGATACCTCTCATATCCGAACTATATGGGCCGAGACTGGTTCGGAAACACGGAGTTTCCGGATACGTGAGGGGGTAAAATGCGCATCCGTACCGTCATATCGCCATCCGTGCCGTCATATCGCCATCCGTACTCCGTCATGTCGCCATCCGTACCCCGTCATGTCGCCATCCGTACCCCGTCATGTCGCCATCGGCATCGGGGTTGTTGTAGGTTTAAAAAACGAGTCCAACGTCGTGTGGCAGTGGGACCAGACAGTTCACTGCTGGTGTGACGAACTCTTTTTTTTATATATCATAAAAATATTGACAAGTTTTAACGATGTTATATATTCTAAGTATTATAAGAAGTCTGAATTTTATCTCCTAGCGTAAAAAAGTACTTAGATACATTATGATATCCAAATTTCTTTTACTCCCTCCCACCCCGCTCTATTAACTCTGTCTCATACGTATATCTATTTTTGTCCCCACAGTGGGATCATATAGATTATATTTATACTGAGCAAGGGATATGCTATCCTGATAGATGGTCTTTCTCTTAGTAAACTAATTTAACGTAGAGAACTTCTCCACGATGATTTCCTGCTACCGGTACTTTACACTAGAGGTTGTAAATATGTAACTTGATGATAGAAAGTTGCATGTGATAGTGACCCTGACTATGCTAAAACGAATCCTTTGAAGCTCCAAAAGCTGATGGCTCTTTACAGGAATACTTGACAATATCCTCACTGCACCACTGAAAGCTTCCCAACTCAAGCTAACAGATTTCAGCACCTTTTATTAGCCTCATCCTGTCATATAAAATATGATACTGGCACATTTCTGATGTACTCAATTTAGTTAAATAATAAAAAAATAATTCGCGTGTACTAGTTGTCATTATTTTAACAACATTTAATTGCAATTTCCTCCACTAATACTCACACAAGACACAAGTCGAACTTGTGCAGGATCAGAATTTACTAAGATCTTGGTTGCTCCATTCAGGTAAACTCCTCTCTGCTGACACCATATGAATGAGTGAATTTCTCAATGCCATGAGGCTGGTTGTCTGGAGTTACTCATGGATATGGATTGCTATTTTGATTTGTATATCAGACACTCATTATGTGGAAGTAATGAAGAAAAAGTATAAATGCAATGACAATTATATTTAATCGCCGGTACAAAACCGGCGAGATTAAAAACAAGAGTTATTTCAAAATTGCGAATACATAAAATTCTTACTGTAAAACAAATTACACCATGTACTGGAACCTGTGAGATGCTCACTCTGGCAACCACTGTTGACACAGGTAACAAGACTTCTCGAGTTCTGTTCTCACAAGTACTCCTATGGATACGCTTCTTTAGAATAACAGGAATAACAGAAAATTCCTGCCTTCCTCCATGCACAAACTATAACAGACCTACTTGTGTTGTGGAGTCCATCCTTGCTAGAAATCTCCTGATTCTACCTAGACCAACTAGACTTCTAATCACTTCTCTTGGATGCCACATGCACTAAACAAAAATTAGCAATCCCAGCATACACTCTTGGGGTCCTTGTATTCATTGGTGCTTCTCTAACATTAATGTACACTAGCTTCTGACATAATATTCAAGGGATGATTACTGTTAATTATCTTGTACTGTACTCTTGGTCCGCTCATAACCCGCAGCGGAATTACCCTGTATTCCCCAAAATAACGATGGCAGCCTTGTTGCTGTAGATGAAAACAAGAATAATATCACAACGGAAGCCTGGTTTAGAGAAGTCTTTGCTTCTTATTGTCTGCCTGCCTGGCAGAGTATGTTGTAGACAGAATGTGGTACTTAGCTGGGAGCTTCTATGAGCACCATTCTTCACAGAATGTAATAATATCTTTGTAGATGAATGGTTCAGAGAACCGACATGTTGATAAATTAGACACATGTGCAACTCTTGGGTATCTTTATTGAGGAAACGTTTCGCCACACAGTGGCTTCATCAGTCCATACAAAGGAGAATCTTGAAGAACAGGATCAGAATGAGGTAATCAGTCCCTCAACCTTGAGTCGATGTGGTCAGTCCATCAATCTTGAATAGAATACGGCATACGTGCGGAGAAGGAGCTGACATCAATGACATACTACTACATAGAAAGTCCCTAGTTATGCAGAACATTTCGGGCAAATTAGATCAATTATTATGTATCTTTCCCCAAAACTCTTCTCCAGACTGAGGGACTGACCACCTCAAAACTTCAAGGGTGATGGACTGATTACATCGTCTTCAAGTTCTGCTTCTATCAACTTTTCTGTACTCGACTGAAGAAGCCTACTGTGTAGGCGAAACGTTTCGAAATAAAGATACCTAACTGTTGCATGTGTCTTACCTAACAACCTGTCGGTATTTTTTACCATTTTAATGTTCACTCATCTCTCTTGCCTGCGTCACAGGGAATACATATCAAGGCAAGAATTAAAGGCATCCCCAGCCTCATCCCTCAGAGGTGACACTGCTTACAGCATCACGTGACTAATTCCACAAATGACTACATCTTCGTAATAAAGTTGGTAGAATTACGGACAATATGTAAAGTAAAAGGACACAAGTGCAACTAATGTGACATTTTATTGTGGCAACGTTTCGCTCTCCAGGAGCTTTATCAAGCCGTTACAAACAGTACATGGGCACAGAGGGTATATATAGGCTCAAAGTGAGGTGCAATACTAGTGGTAGTAGTAGTAGTAGTAGTAGTAGTAGTAGTAGTAGTAGTAGTAGTAGTAGTAGTAGTAGAAGTAATACAATATGTAGACTACATCTTCCATTAAGATGTGAAGTTGAGGAATGACAGCTCTGGTGATGCAACATACAATTACTTTATTTCAGATTTATCTGGGGTTACAGATGACCACCTTTTGCTTAATTAACCTTTATTAAGTTCTGAAAAAAAATCATCGACTATATCACTGCTAATACATGTCCTAATAAAAATCTGATAATTACAGGATATTTAATATGGTAAAATATTTTATAATAATTTGAACGAAAAAGAAAACAAAAATTTATTATAAAGCAGTCTTGTAACAGTCTATTTAACTGGAATTTAATGCTGAATAACCATTCCAATTGTTCAGTATTAGGTCTTAAGACAGATGATTGTTGAAATACAATAACTCAGTAAGGAAGAGGAGGCACGCTAGTACAATGCCCACTGCCAACAAGACAATCACACCACCCATCTTTATCATACCAAGCGGCTCTGCTTCATCGTTCCTCAGGTTTGCGAATACACATTCGGTGGCTGTAATATTTATCAGATGAGTATTTCTCAACCAGACGATTCTGGAAGAATTGAGACACTTAAGCAACACATGGGAATCTTTGAAAGTTAAGACACATGTGCAACATCTGGATATCTTTATTGTAGACGTTTCGCCATCCAGTGGCTTTATCAATACAGATTCTAGGACATAATTGGAAGACAATAAAGATAACCAGATGTTGCACAAGTGTCTTAACTTTCATCTTGTCGGTACTGTATACCTGTCTTGCACAACTTGTCAGGCACTGCAACATCATGGAATCTTGATTCAGAGGACATCTACATCACCTTCTTCACGGCTACTGCAACTAACCAATCAATTTGGGTAGGACCTACTTCCACTGGGGATTCCCGCCTACCAGTGACTATGCCCTCGTCTGCTACACGTCCCTTTCATTGACGCTTATATAAGCGCCAGTCTCCTTGCCTGTGCTTCAGAATCTCTACAACCACAGTGCTCTAAACACCACCTCCAAGGCTGAGGGACTGATTACCTCATCTTTTGTATATAGTTCTTCTGTTTTCTTATTATGTCCAAGAATCTGTATTGATAAAGCCACTGGATGGCGAAACGTCTACAATAAAGATAACCAGATGTTGCACAAGTGTCTTAACTTTCACATATGGTGTTGTCGCTTATGAGATGCACCAGTTGAACTGACCAGAAGAGTGCTTGAGCAGCATACGTCGCATCAATGCAGAAACCTTTCTCCCTCGGGAGTCAGAGACTGGTCATCGCAAGATTGAGACTCTGCCAGGACTACGGTCTTGGCGAACATTATACATACATACCTATGCTGCATATATATATATATATATATATATATATATATATATATATATATATATATATATATGGACAGCAGTCTCTTCTGCTTCTATCAACTTTTGCTTACTCACGATGCATTACTCTAACAGAATAAAGATCAAGCCAGCGAGTGGCACAACCAATGAGTCGTCCAAACTAGCACTTTCAGCTGTCGTTAGTGGCAGGCTGCAAGTCAAATGTAATGCGATTTTATCGCTCAAGGAAGCCTTTGTTGTCGTCTGTATAGACGACACAGAGGCTGAGAAACTTCTTACCACTACTGCTACTACCACTCTACGAGACCAGGGATTTCTTGTCTTGACTTCCCCAGCACTGAGGGCCAGGAGAACTGTGTTCCACAAGCGACTCGACAACCTTATCACTGTACAGGCCACTGAAGAAATCAAGTCATCTATCGAAGCAAAGAACCCTTGGGCCAAGGTGGACTTCATTACTAAAATACCCAATGCTTCATCCATGCTGAAGATCACCTTCAGTGACATCAACATGGCAGCCAGAGCTCTCGCTGAGGGCCTGGCTATTCACTACTTCCACATCAACCCAGCCTTCATCGAAGCAGAGAAATTCCAACATATCTCACAGTGCTATAATTGTTACTCATACTTACACACCACAAATGATTGTCCTACCAAGGACAAGAAGTTCTGCTCCACCTGTGGCCGTGAAGGTCATGACTTCGAGAATTGCACTACTGCTTCACCCCCTAAATGCTTGAACTGCAAGAATGACCACCATACTCTTGCTGCCAAGTGCCCTACCAGAAGAGACATACTCAAGAAACAACAACAACAACAAAAGAAACCCAACCCACAAGCAACCACATATTCTGCTATTGCCAAGCTTCAAGCAGACACTACCAAGATACTACAAGCCACGCAAGCTGCTCCCACTACTTCCCTGCCAGCACCTACTGCCGACTCCACCAAGATTCTTTATTGCATTATGTATGCTCATGTACAGAATGCAGCTGAGCCTGGTTCCTTCAACACCACCATCAATGAACTTTTCAAACTAAATAATATGCCTGGCCTCACATTGCCTGCATCACCACCTTCCATGCCCAATTAGACATCCCTGCGCTGAATCTGTACTGGAAGACGCTCAGTGACAGACAGATAGACAAACTTGAAACACGACATGACTACTGGACCTCTCTCCTTGACGAAGACATTCGCAGACCCACAAACCAACACAACCTTTTCTATTCCTTGCATGATCCTGCTCCTAAGCCTATTTACAAATAACCTTGGATTTGCTGACAGGTACCTTCTATGACAGGTACCATTCTCTGACCAACGTTCGCCTTAGCTTTTGGGTTAAGACATGGCCCAGTTCTACACTCCTCTCTAGCGCTAAACGTCGCATGTCCCTTCCTTCCCGTTCACCCCACCGGAGTTCCAACAGAAGAGCCTGAATTTCTCTTCTCAATATCTGTCCCACGATCGCCTTCGCTGCTGGGTTAAGCCTTGGCTCTATTTCTACGACTAAGAACACTCCTCTCCAGCACTATTCTTCATCTGTCCCGTCTTCCCCGCTCATTCCATTTGGGATCTTACCTGAACTTTCGTTCGTTCGTTCGTTCCTATGCTGCACTTCCTACAAGAGTGATGGACTGAACACATCGATTCCTGGTTGAGGGACCGATTACCTCAAACTTCTCCTCTCCTTACCCATTTCTACTTTGTATTGGACTGATAAAGCCACTGTGTGGCGAAACGTTTCTTCAATAAAGATTCCCATGTGTTGCATAAGTGTCTCAATTCTTCAATGGCGAGAATGTTGTATCTCGCCCTTACAGCCCAATAATAAACACCTCTAGGGAAGGATGCAGAGAGGAACCATAAGATTAATATATTAATTGATAAATTTACGTCTTAAGGATGATATAGGCAGGCTTAAATTGTAAGTAAATAATATTAGAATTAATAATGTAGCCTTATACGTTAATATTTTGTTATACTAGGTGGTGAGATTACACATATTGAGGTAGCTAGAACTCCATTCTTGAACTGAAGCAGGAAGAGGGCTAGTGGGGGTAGGAGTTTTCTTCTGGTACCTGCCGTGGTGGTAACAATGCTTTGGAGTTCTCGGCTCAAGCATCCCACACGGCTTACTAAATATTCCTTCTGTCTACCACCAGCAAAGATAGAGGCTTCACGACGACCATGGACAAGTCTCTGCACCAGACATATTTTTTCCCAAATAGGTGGCCACTAATTATTGGGTGAAACACGAGAATAGATAACTTGCAGTTAGGAAAGGGCTGAGGGCCACACTGAGGTAAATTAGCAACCAAAACTGCTGAGTAACTATCTCTTGAATATTAGACAAGAAGCTAGTATCCCTCTGTGTACATAACAATTAGGGAAACCATATGGATGCTAACTTAATTTAACTACTTGCAGGAATCATATCTTCTGAGCACATGGCGTCTTGGAGAGAAAGAGAGAAAAGTCTACAGGAACCTAGATAAGCCCGGGAGGAGTGAGGTCTGGCTAACCTGGATACCGGTAAGTTACACTCTCTCTACTTTCAAGAAATTTTCCGTCGATCCCCACTGGGAAGGATAATTTATATCCTACAAGCGCCCCCTCCTCCTTCTCACAATACTGTCGCATCGTGTGATAATCATGCCAGTAAATGGAGTAATTAATGACTCCACCAAGCTGGCTTTAGCTACGGCAATGAGGACCTGCTAGCAGGTTATATTTACGGCAATCCACTTGCTGAAGGACTCCTTCATTGTCACCTGCACTGACGACACTGAAGCATCAAAACTCATGGATGACTCTTCAATCAAGACCCACGAACACGACAATTCACAATATCCCCGTCTCCATTCTTGAAGGCGAAACGGTCCATCTTTGTGAAAAGGCTGGACAAGATCGTCACGACTCTCTCAACTGAAGCACTGAAGACATCTATCGAAGAACACAACAATTGGTCCTTGGTAGACATCACCAAGATCCCTAACGCCTCATCAATGATAAAGACCACTTTCTCACACATCTCCATGGCTGCCCAAGCTCTGTCTGACGGACTGGTTATTTCTTATTACCTCATTCATCTAAGCCATATAGAACCTGAACGTTTCACACCCGTTTTCCGTTGTCGGATCAGTTACTCCTATAATCACTCCACCAAGGACTGCCCAGTCCATGGGAATGAAGGACACGAATTCAGGTCCTGCGTTACGACGGCTCCAACATGTCTTATCTGCTAGGATAATCATCATATACTTGCAGCTAAGTCACTTTGTCCGATTTTTTTCTGGGGTTATCCTAGGTTTTTACACATATGTGGTTGCACACACACACACACACACACATATATATATATATGTATATATATATATATATATATATATATATATATATATATATATATATATATATATATTATATATATATATATAATATATATATATATATATATATATATATACATATGTGTGTGTGTGTGTGTGTGTGTGTGTCGTGCCGAATAGGCAGAACTTGCGATCTTGGCTTAAATAGCAACGCTCATCTTGCCATATAGGACAAGCGAAAATTTGTGTATGCAATAATTTCGCCAAAATCATTCTGAACCTAACGAAAAAAATATATTTCACTGTGTTTGTTTAGTATTAAATTATTGTAAGCAAATCTAAAATATATTTAGTTGGGTTAGGCTAAAATAAATTGTTCTTGTTATAATAAGGTTAGGTAAGTTTTCTAAGATTCTTTTGGAGCAAAATTATTTTTTTTTACATTAACATTAATGAAATTTTTTTTATTTTTAAACTTATAAGAGAAAATTTTAGAAAGGACTTAATTTTAAATGAGTTCTTGCTAATTGACCAGTTTTACATATTCGGCACGACATATACACACACACACACACACACACACACACACACACATATATATATATATATATATATATATATATATATATATATATATATATATATATATATATATATATATATATATATATATATATATGCAAGGAATTCGCGAGAGCAGGCGAAATATACAACCCAACACTCGACCAATATAAAGCTCACCTGAGGTCAACCTTTAAGAAGGCACTGAACCTGTCACTAGAGGATCAGCAATGGGATCAGGCAACCCTCCCAGTGCGACTGGAAGGAATAGGGGTGCGCAAAGCAACGCAAGTTGCTTTACCTGCTTTTCTGTCTTCGTGTTTGGCTTCCAGTGCATTAGTCAAGAAGATTGTTCCCGAACGCTTGAGAGACGTGGTGGGAGTTCAAGACCCCAGGTTTACTGAAGCAGCGATTCGGTGGGACACCCTTACAGATTCCTCCAGTAGACGGTGACTGTAGACCAGCTCCTCCCAAAGAACACAAACAGTCCCACTGGGACAAACCGATCATGGAAAAAATCGCCAACACAATGCTCTCCAACGCCTCAGAAAAGGACAAAGCTCGTCTCCTGGCAGTGAAGGCATCACACTCAGGAGATTTCCTGTTAGCTGTTCCCAATTCCTCCTTGGGCATTCGACTAGACCCACAGGCCATTCGAATTGGTGTTGCTCTTCGCCTAGCAGCCCCCATCCTCACCAAACATAGGTGTATTTGCGGCAGGGCAACAGCTGATCAATTTGGACTTCATGGTCTCGTGTGTCACACAGCAGAAGGGAAGTATGCCAGGCATAAGGAGGTCAATGACATCATAAAGAGAAGCCTCGCCACAGCCCGTTGCCCAGCTCAATGGAAACCCCAAGTGCAGAGGTCTGACGGAAGTCAAAAGCGTCCTGATGGAGCCACTATGCTACCTTGGAAGGATGGAAAGCAGATTGCCTGGGACTACGCCTTTGCCACCACATTGGCAGATACCTACTTGCCATACTCCGTAGTGGAAGGGGGTGGAGCTGCCAGCCATGGGGAGACCCAGAAGATCCGCAAATATGAAGACCTTCCCCCTTGCTATAACTTCATCCCAATAGGGTCGGAGACCCTTGGAGCATGGGGCAAGTGTGCTCTAAAGTTCCTCAAAGAGCTGGGTGAAAAGCTCAACATAGAAACCAAGGGCCACAGGGTGACCAGCTTCCTCTTTCAGAGATTCAGTGTTGCGATCCAGAGAGGAAATACCTGCAGCATTCTGGGCACGTGGCCCACCGCCGGGGAGCTGGACGAAGTATTCGAGATGTAGCTCTGAGCTACCTAATATATATATATATATATATATATATATATATATATATATATATATATATATATATATATATATATATATATATATATATATATATATATATATATATATATATATATATATATAATATATATATATAAATATATATATATATATATCTATCTATCTATCTATCTATATATATATATATATATATATATATATATATATATATATATATATATATATATATATATATATATATATATATATATATATATTGTGGATGGGGTCCACCTCTGGTGTAAATTGTGGGACCCATAGCCTCGGAGAAGTGGATAAAAAGGCTTCAAGGAAGAATATTTGGATTTCTTCCTGAAGCCATTTGAATATTCCACTTCCCCTACCACCCCATCTTTTAAACTATTTTTTTACCAATAGGAATATTTTATTACATAATATGGCACAGAAGATTTAAGAGATACATTGTTGATATAAAGGTGGCATATACGGTACATGTTGTTACGTGTGTATCACCGATTATAAGGCGAAAATCTCATCCAGCTCCTCAGAGCTGGGGCGTGTGCCCAAAATGCAGCATGCATTACCCCTTTGAACAGCCGCACTGAGCCGCTGGAACAGAAAACTAGCTGCCCTGGGATCCCTAGTTACCCTGATGAGTCTTTTTCCCAGCTCCTTAAGGAAATTAGATGCACTCTTTCCCCATGAGCCAAGGGTCTCTGAGCCTATGGGAACAAACATATAATGATGGGCAAGTTCTCCATATTTTCTAGACTTTTGGGACTCCCTAAAGCTGGCAGCTGCCCCTCCTTCCTACCTGGTGTATTGGAGATAGGTATCCGCCAAGGTAGATGCACATGTATAGTCCCACACCACCTGCTTCCCATCTGTCCAGGCTTGAAGGGTGATACCATCTGGACCCTTCTGGCTGCCATCAGATCTGCATAGTTGGGGTGGCTCCCTTACTGCTGGGCATCCAGCTGTTGTGAGGCTCCTCTTGATAATGTTATTAACCTCCTCATGTCTTGCAATCTTTCGCTCGGATTTACGGCACACAAGATCGTGGTACCCGAATCGGTCTACTGCTTCACTGCCACAAATACACCTGTGTTCGGCGAGAATAGGGGCGGCAAGTCGAAGGGCAACACCGATGCGGATGGTCTGTGGGTCGAGGCGTGTGCCAAGGCTGGAGTTGGGAACAGCCAACAGAAAGTCCCCAGCATGAGGGGCTCTCACTGCCAGCAGGTGGGCTCTATCCTTCCCTGACACACTCTGATATATATATATATATATATATATATATATATATATATATATATATATTATATATATATATATATATATATATATATACATATATATATATATATATATATATATATATATATATATATATATATATATATATATATATATATATATACACATATATATACACATATATATATATATATATATATATATATATATATATATATATATATATATATATATATATATATATATATATATATATATATATATATATATATATATATATATATATATATATAGTAGGAACACCGTGCATACGACACCGAAATTCCACCAATCATCCCATGAAATTCAGACACCCCAATTAGTGATCAAAGAACCTAATTTCCGCAGACGCAAGTGCCTTGAATCAACATTAATCGCTGTTTCTAGCACAAGTAAACAAAATGAAGGCAGCTTTATCATCTCTGAGGTCTTAGCGAGAATCCTCCTGAAAACAGTAAACATTGCCATCACATAGTCTCTGCTGCTAATACTACACAAGCACATTACAAAGGAGGAACACTGAAACAGATCTTCTCAAATCCAACCAATAACAAAAATATTTGTCTAAACTTTTTCGAACCAATGTGACACCGTGTTCAGTGAGCCACTACCTAGACTAAGAGGAGACAATGTAAATGAATTCTTTATGAACGAAACCCAAAATTTGGTCATCCCAAAAATCTTGAATATTATTCTAACTCCACAAGTCTCTGAAGAGGCAATTAACGACATGCTCATGCACTCTGCCCCAGGCCCAAACTCGTGGAACTCCATGTTCATCAAGAATTGCAGGAAGCTCCTATCACGTGCCTTCAGCATTTTATGGAGAGGGAGCATGGACACAGGGGTCATCCCACACACACTAAAAATAACAGACATAGCCCCACTCCACAAAGGTAGCAATATAATCTAGGTGAAGTAGAGCTTGATCATACAGAATGTGAAAAAGACTTGGGAGTCATGGTAAGCAGAAATCTAAAGCCAAGACAGTAGTGCCTTAGTGTGCACAACAAGGCTAACAGATTACTAGGATTTATCTCTAGAAGTATAAGTAACAGAAGTCCAAAAGTTATTTTACAGCTGTATACATCACTAGTGAGGCCTCATTTGGATTATACCGCTCAGTTTTGGTCTCCTTACTACAGGATGGATATAGATTCATTGGAGAACATACAGAGAAGAATGAATAAAATGATTTACCGTGTAAGGAATCTCCCGTATGAAGATAAACTTAAATCCTTAAATCTCCACTCTCTGGAGAGACGTAGAATGAGGGGAGATATAACTGAAGTGTATAAGTGGATGACGGGCATAAACAAAGGAGATATTAAAAAAGTACTGAGGGTGTCGAACCAGGTAAGAACCAGAAATAATGGATTTAAGCTGGAAAAATTTAGAATAAGAAAAGACATAGGTAAGTACTGGTTTTCTAACAGAGGGTGATCGAGGCTAGGACCTTGGGTACCTTTAAAAAGAGATTGGACAAATATATGAGTGGGAGGGGCTGGGTGTGATTGGTGTCATTGGGTACGGGAGTAAATTCTTGGGTAGCATTGGGTAGAGGTCGTTTTGATAAAGACCTGCCTTGCATAGGCCAGTAGGCCTTCAGCAGTGTTCCTCAATTCTTATGTTCTTAAAGAAATTGCAAAGAACTACAGACCGATCCTATATCATAAAAATCTTTGAGAGGGTTTTAAGAAGCAAGTTCGCCAACCACCTAGATACCCATCAATTACACAACCCAGGGCAACACGGGTTTAGAGCAGGTCGTTCCTGCTTGTCCCAGGTACTGGACCACTATGACAAGGTCCTGGATGCTGTAGAGGATAAACAAAATGCAGATGTAGTATACACAAACTTTGCAAAAGCTTTCGGCACGTGTGACCATGACGTAATAGCACACAAAATGTGTGATGAAGGAGTAACGGGAAAAGTTGGTAGATGGATCTACAACTTCCTGACAAATACAACACAAAGAGCAATAGTAACATAGACAGAGATGTAAGCCATAGCTCCGTGTCTTCCTTTGCGCCTGACACCCGGATTACCACGGCAGTGACCTCCATCAAAGACATCGCGAGACTCCAAGCGGGCATCAACCAAATCTTCGAATGGGCCACTCAAAACAATATGAAGTTCAACGAGAAGAAATTTCAACTACTCAGATACGGGAAACTTGAAGAAATTAAAAATGTGTCAGGGTATACAACAAATTCTAACAATACAGTAGAGCGAAAAAGTAATGTGAAGGACCTGGGAGTGATAATGTCAGAGAATCTCGCCTTCAAAGACCACAACAATGTATCTACCTCATCTGCAAGGAAAATGATAGGATGGATAATGAAAACCTTCAAAACTAGGGATGCCAAGCCCATGATGATTCTCTTCAAATCGCTTGTGCTCTCTAGGCTGGGATACTGCTGTACACTAACGGCCCCCTTCAAGGCTGGCGACATTGCAGACCTGGATAGTGTACAAAGAACTTTCACGGCACACATAAGTACGATAAGGCACGGTTGTAGGTCCTTGATCTGTATTTCCTCGAATGCAGGTGAGAGAGATACATGATAATATATACTTGGAAGGTCTTGGAGGGATTGGTACCAAACCTGTACATGAAAATCACTCCATGTGAAAGAAAAAGACTGAGCAAGAGATGTAACATTCCCCCGATGAAAAGCAGGGGCGCCACGAGTGCACTGAGAAACAAAACAATAAATGCCCGGGCTCCAAGACTGTTAAAATGCTTCCCAGCATACATAAGGGGGATTACCAATAGACCCCTGGCTGTCTTCAAGATGGCACTGGACAGGCACCTAATGTCAGTACCTGACCAAATGGGCTGTGGTTCGTATGTCAGCTTGCGTGCGGCCAGCAGTAATAGCCTGGTTGATCAGACCCTGATCCACCATGAGGCCTGGTCTCAGAACGGGCCGCTGGGGCGTTGACCCCCGAAACCCTCTCCAGGTAAACTCCAGGTAAATAATAGCTTTTATAACCTTTTACTCATGTGCAAGTTAATTGTTCTACTAGTACTACAACTACTACTACCACCACCACCAATATTACACCTCACTCTAAGACTATATATACCCTCCGTGTCCGTGTATTGTTTGTAACGGCTTGATAAAGCTCCTGGAGAGCGAAACGTTGCCACAATGAAATATCACATTAGTTGCACTTGTGTCCTTTTACTTGATATATTGTTGGTAATTTACCAATATTAATACAATAAGGATATTTGGTTGGACAGATAAATTCTAATTGTAAGGGAGAACCACACAGTCTTGATTAGGTCTTATCCTAGGCTTACTTTTGGGAAGTTTTTCCTACTGCCAGCAATGCTGCTTCCACAAATTTCCACGAAACAAGGTTTTAAATCATTCCCAAAATTGCGGCAGGCCAGGACTCGATCCTACGAGCCTTGTCCGCCTCCAGAGACAGCACAATGCACGCATCACCTTACCACTACGCCACTGGCGTAGTGGTAAGGTGATATATATGTTCTCCATGGGAAGTGGAACAGAATTTTCCTCCGTAAACCATGCGGTTTGTAAGAGGCGACTAAAATGCGGACAAGGGGCTAGAACCCCTTCCCCCTATAAATTACAAAATTTTAAAAAAGACAAACTTCGTTTTTTTTTTTTGGGCCACCCTCCCTTGGTGGAAAAACGGCCTTTTTTTGTTTGAAAAAAAAATTATATATATATATTAATATATATATATGTATATAAATATATATAATATATTTTAATTAATATATATATAATATTAATATATATAATAATAATATATTTTTATAATATAATAATATATAAAATATATATATAAAATATTATATATATATATATAATTATAATAATATATATATATATATATATTTATATATATTATATATATAAAAATTATATATGTAAAAATTCACAATATATATATATTATAAAAATATATAATATATATATAATATAAATATTATTAATTTTAATAAAATATAATATAATAAAAATATTATAAATTTTTTTAAAATATAACCACACATATATATAATATAATATATATATATATATATATATATATATATATATATAAATATAAAAAAGGAGTACCCCCTCTAGAACTTATAGGACCCTCATCCTCAAAAAAAAGAATAAACTTGCTTCAGGAAAACTCAAGATTCCCCAAGCTGTTTCAAATTTTTCCTACCCCCCCTATTTTAATATAAATTTTTTTATTTAAAGCAAAAATACATTGACAAAACTTTCCCACAAAAATATGATACAAATAAAACAACATAGGTAACTCAGAGCTACATCTCGAAAACTTCGTCCAGCTCCCCAGCGGGGGGGCCGAAAGCCCAGAATGCTGCAGGCATTTCCTCTCTGGATCGCAACACTGAGTCTCTGAAAGAGGAAGCTGGTCGCCCTGTGGTCCTTCGTTTCTATGATGAGCTTTTCACCTAGCTCTTTGAGGAACTTTAGAGCACACTTGCCCCATGCTCCAAGGGTCTCCGACCCTATTGGAATGAAGTTATAGCAAGGGGAAGGTCTTCATATTTGCGGATCTTCTGAGTCTCCCTGTGGCTGGCAGTTCCACCCCCTTCCACTACGGAGTATGGCAAGTAGGTGTCTGCCAATGTGGCGGCACATGTGCCGCAAGCAATCTGCTTTCCATCCTTCCAAGGTAGCATAGTGGCTCCATCAGGACGCTTTAGACTTCCGTCAGCCCTGCACTTGGGGTTCCCGTTGAGCTGGGCAAGGGCTGTGGCGAGGCTTCTTTTTAAATGATTTTCACTGACCTCCTCATGCCTGGCATACTTCCCTTCTGCTGTGTGACACACGAGACCATGAAGTCCGAATTGATCAGCTGTCGCCCTGCTGCAAATACACCTATGTTCGGTGAGGATGGGGGCGGCTAGGCGAAGAGCAACACCAATCCGAATGGCCTGTTGGTCTAGTCGAGTGCCCAAGGAAGAATTGAGAACAGCAAACAGGAAATCTCCTGAGTGTGGTGCCTTCACTGCCAGGAGACGAGCTTTGTCCTTTCCTGAGGCGTTGGAGAGCATTGTGTTGGCGTTTTTTTTCCATGATGGGTTTTGTCCCAGTGGGACTGTTTGTGTTCTTTGGGGGGAGCTGGTCTACTGGAGGAGTCTAAAAGGGGTGTCCCAAACCGAATCGCTGCTTCAGTAAACCTGGGGTCTTGAGCTCCTACCATGTCTCTCAAGCATTCGGGAACAATCTTCTTGACTAATGCACTGGAAGCCAAACACGAAGACAGAAAAGCAGGTAAAGCAACATGCGTTGCTTTGCGCACCCCTATACCTCCCAGTCGTACTGGGAGGGTTCCCTTTGATCCCATTGCTGATCCTCTAGTGACGGTTCAGTGCCTTCTTAAGGGTTGACCTCAGGTGTGCGTCATATTCGTCAAGTGTTGGGTTGTCAAAAGGGGGTGCACACCTGAGGAAGTAAGTGAGTCTTGGAATAGTAAGGCCCCTTTGTGAGGAGATACAGAGCATCATGGGCATCAAGATTGCTTTTTCTCTCCTCCATTCTCCATCAGGTCATTCAATTGTCCTTGAGGACTGTGTCGATGGCCTTGGTGACCCAGCGGTGTTCCCAAGAGGGTACTTTTTGGGAAACGGAGTGGTAGTAAGACTTCTGGGAGAATTCTTCGCACAGCATTGATTATTTCCTGATTTGCTGTGATGTTTTACACACTTGGAGGGATTGAGGATGGTTCCCAAGTCTTCCCCCTGTGTTTTCACAGTTGTAGGTCCCCACCAGGGACTCTTCAGTACCTGCCAGAGTGCCATCATCCAGGTACCAGATGTTGAGCTCGCTGCGTAGGCTGGAAGTTATTTCTCTTACTGCCAAAGCAGAAGAGAAGTGGAGCGAGTGGGTCACCCTGCTGAACACCTTCTGATGAGAAAATTTTCATGTTCTCCAAACAAAAGAATTGAGGGTTTGCTGTAGCCGGCTGAAATGAACGGAAAAAGACTGGGGAAGCGATCCCGAACAGCTGGCAAGACAGCATCTCTCTTTACCATATTAAAGGCATTTCTAAAATCAAGTTTGACTATGGCCTTGTCTTCTGTAGCCCCTGATGTAGGCCCTTGCCGCATGAGCTGCAGCTTCACTGCCTTGAGGAACCCCAAAGCCCAGTTGGTGTGGCTGGAGCAAACTGGCAACTTCTAGGCCAATGTTTCTTACTGCTGCTTTGGCAACGAGACGGCGAAGAGTGTTTCCAACTGCAATGGGTCTGATTCCCCCATCCTTCTTCTTCAAGGCACACAGTGAGGCTCCAAAAAAGAAAGGTTTAATTTCTTCTGGGATTCGCCCAGCCAGGCAGTTGTTGACGAAAGTTGTTAACTCGGTGAGAAGAAGTGATGCAGATGCACCAAGTACTGGATTTACCATCTCCTTGAGGTGCTGAGGTCGAATTCCCGTGTAACCTCCTGCAGATCCTGCAGGAAATGACACAATCGCCTTAATTAATTAATTGTTCAGTGATGGGGTCTTCCTCAGGGTTGTTGTTGATGGCTATGGTGTCCCTGGTTGGATGCTTGTCTCTTAGTGCTTGGGCTGTGGTCTCATCTTTGGGGGCTACAGTTGTAATTATTCTTATTGCTCCCACTGTGTTACCTTCTTCAATTTTTTTGCTAACCTGTGCGCAAATTTTCTCGTTTTCAGTGGGACTTTTCTTGGGTCTACCTTTGTGATTCCTGCGATGATGGGGCAGAGGGACACAATTATCCGTTCTTGGGTAGTTGCGCACTGCCTTGGTAACTGACGTGGTTAGCAGTTTGCCTCGTCTCTCAGGAACTGCAAGACAGACATTGCCGAACAGGAGCAGGTTGCGCCATGCTTGGATGGTGCCTCGGGCTTCTAAGTTGGTGGAACCTCCATTCACCTGCTTGAGAAGGTCTGTGAATTTCCCTGCTGCATATGGGCGAGCTGCTTTAGGGATGTGGGATAGGGTACTGTTAGCAGTGGATTTGAATGCCAACAGAAGGTTATCACAAGTGAGGAGGTTGCCATTGGAATTGTCATCTGCCTGTGGAGGCTGTGGGCTGCTCTCTGCTGGGGGCATATGTGATCCTGCACACCCATTGTGTGCACGAATGCGACCATCCCTGTTGCGTGCTCGAAACTCTCCACATACCTGACATGTGCCTCTTCTTTCACTGCACTGTTTCCCTGGCTTTGTGGCTGGCTGGCTTCATCATCTGCCATACCTCAAACTGTGTGTTAAGCCCAGGCTGAAGGGAAAATGGCGCATGGCACATACCGCATGTGGTTCATGGTGGT
>NC_069412.1:7810292-7881037 GCF_026875155.1 Cherax quadricarinatus | reverse complement strand
AGTGGATTCCCCGTTTGGCAAGCAAGTAAAAACGCCTCAAAACCACGCCACCATTGGCCTTATAAATCACGTACAATCAAGGAAGTAGATAATCAAGCCAGTTCTCCACAACTTAAGAGCAGCACTTCAGTAAACTACAGACATTACGTCTCGTTCTGTCATACATATAAATACACTTTCGGATACATGCAAGAAAACATGTCAAGGCTAATCTCTCTCTCTAACTATCTATACATGTGGAAGTTGCATATATTATATCAACAGAATATAACTTTTTTCTTTATATATCAGTACGGTCGAAATATGCAAGAGTCGGATGCAGATTTTCTGCTTCGAATACTGAAAAATCTGCATCGGTGGGTAATCTACACAGCCGTTCTTGATATTAAAATAAATTCATATTTCCAGAAGCTGCAACATACAATTAATATAACTTATTGTTGACAGAGATAAAGATTATATTATTACAGAGATTTAATGTCTTACAAAGTAATTTGTAGCTAGAAGTGGAAAACCAATCCAATGAGGATATACCTATGTGTAAATTTAATATAGAACGTGAGAAATTCAATGTTAAATAATTATTCGATTATTTTTCCATACTGTATCCTCAGAGTGTTTATGTACTTGACCTGGAAATCCCTTAAGAGGACAAGTTATGAGATATTAGAATTTAACACCCTAGAGTGGATAGAGTATCTCAATATAAGTTGAATGAGCTCATATAAATGGAATTTTGATGGTTATTTTTTGAGCAATTGCTTATCTGCAAAGGGCGATTGTACTAGCCCCTGCCCGAAATAGGGAGTAAAAATCTGAATGTTGCAAACTTGCAATTGTTAATAAAACACCCGATAACTATTTTTTAAATTTATTATACAAACAGACAATATCAAAAACATAAATGGAACTTGTATCAAAACATTTTGTAAGTATTAGAAAAATATAAAAATGAAACAAATAGCAACATGGACACATTGCAAAGGGATAAAACTTTCAAGTATCATATTTCCTGACTTTCCTGAGGAAGAGCAATCATTCTATATTACTAATTGCTAGAATGAAAATCTATCAAACTATTTTTATCCTTTATGGATAGATTTACTTTGCATACAGAACAGTAGAATGAGGATGTAATAAGCTTTTCTTTCTGCTGCAATACTTGCAACTAAGCAGCTTGCCTAGCACTGGCTAGTAATTCCTACTTTTTGACGGGCCTTTCTTCCTCTTCCTCATCACTTGAACGGACTTTATGTATATATCAAAATATGCCTAAACTATTCATGTACTCACTAAACACAACAATCAGTACTTACCGACATTGTAGAGGGTAAAATCCAAGATTATATTAGTGACACTAGATGGAAAAAACCCACTCTGGGCGACGCCAAGCCAAAAGTGTTTACATTTTGTTTCTCAACCAATGGGAAGCCAGCAAACGCCATCACCACTTAGCTGAAGGGAATCAGGGAAGGCTTGTGATTGGTCAGAATTAAGGAAGGGGAAAATCTAGATACGCGGCACGAGTAGGATGACACGCGCAAAGGTGCACGTGTTCAAAGGTGAGAACATTCACCTTTGCCCTTTAGAGGGTATAATATTATTAATGTGTGGCGAAACATGACAGAAAAGTCATCAGTTTTAATAAAGTTTTAGCTGTCATATGTTTTGTCCAGACAGTGACTTCATGGACATAAACACATGAACAACACTAGACAATATTTTACAAATTGTCGTCAAATCAGACTTAATTAATCTAACAAGGAGGATTGAAGATGAAGGCATATACTGGAGCAAAACTCACGAGGAATGAAGATGAAGACATATACTGGAGCAAAACTCACGAGGAATGAAGATGAAGACATATACTGGAGCAAAACTCACGAGGAATGAAGATGACAACGTATTCTGGAGCATAACTCACCAGTCTCATTGCATTTATATTAGATAGTAGAGGCAGGTGTTGCACAGGTGTTGCACATGTGTCTTATTCACAAACTTGTCGCAGTTGTATCAGTTATATAATAAAGTGACAACCTTAATACTTTTATTATTTTTCGGTTAATATACAACCACAAACGACGGACCTTCAAGAGGTTCCTGGAATTTTGTTTCCATTTCTTGTTTGTCCTATCCCCCGTGATTTTATTTTGCTCAATATACGAGAACGGCTCATATAATCACCTTCAAATTTTGAGCACTTGTGTTCTGTAACGAGAACCGGAAGTTAGTGAGCCTATTACCAGAGGCGGAAATTCAAACTTTAAAATAAAAATGCCTAAAAATTCGATGACTTCCGAGAGAGAAATTCAAATGTGTAGCTGCTGGTATAACCAGTTTATGTTGATAATAAAATTAAGTTATTTATATTCACGTAAAATCACTTTAAATAATTTTTAGTTTAGCTCTTGTGAAAGTATTGAATACTTAATGATTGATGAGTCTTGGTACCACTATACTACCCATTAAGTGTCTTTGGCATGGAGGCAAATACGATAATATTATAAAATAGTAAGAAAATGAGTACTAGAATCGATGTTCACCTGGAGAATGAGTCACCCCAACATCTTCAAAGTTTACCACTGGTGTGGTTAATTGAACACAAAGTTCACGCTGCGATTTGAAGGTAAAAGTAATAATTTTCCACTTTAAAAGAAAAATACGTAGTGTTTGAGGGTAATGAAAATAAACCCAGTGTTTGAGGGTAATGCGTTTTGTGAATATGATGGAGAGCATTGGATGGTAGCAAGCTGGGAGGACTGAAGCTGCCAAGGTATTATTCAGAGGGATCAGGTGTTGAGGTGTTTAGAACATTTTGGACATAATGACTTGGAGGGAATACAAACGTGTAGTGGAGGGAAGTTCAGTTGGGTTACAGTTGGTGGCTCTGAATGTAATACAGTATTACCTCCGAGTCCTTCCTATTACAGGTCTGGGTTTGCCTAGATCACGATTCTAACTTTCCCCCATCTTTAATCCCCTCAGCTTGATGTATTTCATCATTTACCCCCTTACTTTTATACAAAAAAAAAATAATAATCTCCATCATAAAGAGACAAAACATGGTCAGAAAAAATTAATTATTTAGGTTTACACAAAACTAGCAACATACATTCGTATCACCAAAAATAAAAAAAAATAAACCATTCTTTTCTAAAGATATAATTATACAGTTCATTTTTATCACAAAAAATAAAAGAAAACATAAATACCAGAAACATTATCAGTGGGAACACTGCTGATTCATAGAGTCAGTCAGTTTGTTTATGCGAGGAGCTGTTGATGACACTGTTACTCTATACCGTCATCGACTTTCACTCGGTTCCTGGCCTTTGTCTTCATTGCTACTAAACTTGACATCTCTGATTCACATAAGTATGTAGTGACAAAAGGAACCATCACTTAGAAGGCACCCTGAGTAAGGAGTGGAAATGAATCTCCGAGTTTTACCCCAAAATGAACACCAAACTTTTCAAATTTTTCTCTATGAGTACCTGAGGATTGATGATCAATCAGCTCCTCTATTGCTGGGTCATCATCTTTCATTTCTGACAGTTCAGTGGCTAAAGGTCTCATTATCCATCTCTCTGTTGTAATCAAGTCTTTTGAAAAGTAGCCAGTAAAGTGATTCTTTTTGATGTCTTCAATTATCTCAGGTAACACTGCAGATCTTTCTCTAATGACCTCATCCAAGTTTGGAAAATTTGTAGAATTACTTTGGTAAACTCTCGGTGCCCATAAGTCCAGCTTTGTCTGCAATGTTGTCATCTTTTCACTTGCTTCAACAATGGTTACCGACGTTCCCTGGAGTTGTTTGTTGACTTGATTAAGATAGATAATATATCTGAGAGGTACCCCAACCAGGCGATGAACTTTGGATCAACAAAATTCCACATAGATTTGAATTTCGGTCACAAAGACAAATCTCTACTTCAGTAAGGGGCTCAAAACACACGATTTAAAGTAAGTCCACAAGAAAGCTACCTAACATCAAAAAAAAAAAAAAAAAAAAAACTGGAGGACCAAGCAGGGATAACAGGGAAGGCCCTACAATGGATCAGGGAATACTTGTCAAGAAGACAACAGCGAGTCATGGTATGTGGCGAGGTGTCAAAGTGGGCACCTGTGACCAGCGGGGTCCCACAGGGGTCAGTCCTAGGACCAGTGCTGTTTCTGGTATTTGTGAACGACATGACGGAAGGAATAGACTCCGAAGTGTCCCTGTTTGCAGATGACGTGAAGTTGATGGGAAGAATTCATTCGATCGAAGACCAGGCAGAACTACAAAGGGATCTGGACAGGCTGCAGACCTGGTCGAGCAATTGGGCCCTGGAGTTCAACCCCACCAAGTGCAAAGTCATGAAGATTGGGGAAGGGCAAAGATGACCGCAGACGGAGTACAGTCTAGGGGGCCAGAGACTACAAACCTCGCTCAAGGGAAAAGGTCTTGGGGGGAGTATAACACCAGGCACATCTCGTGAAGCGCACATCAACCAAATAAGTGCTGGGGGCATATGGGCGCCTAGCAAACCTCAGAAACATTCCCAAAATCTTAATAAGGGAAACGTTCAGGAAACCCCGTACACCGTCTATGTTAGGCCCATACTGGAGCATGCGGCACCAGTTTGGAACCAAAACCTAGCCAAGCACGTAAAAAAACTTGAAAAGTCAAAGGTTTGCAACAGACTAGTCCCCAGAGCCCAAGAGGAAAGTCCTACGAGGAGAGGTTAAGGGAAATCAACCTGAACGACACTGGAGGACAGGAGAGATAGGGGAACATTAACGACATACAAAAAACTGGAAAAGGATGACCCAAGGTGGACAAAAAACGAGTTCCCAAAAGGGCACGCAAAAAAGGGGACACAGTTGGGAAATTTAAGGGAAAGGTGAAACACGGGGGGTTAGGAATATTTTTTCAGTTACAGAGATCAGGAAGTGGAAAAGTTTGGGAAAAATTAGTGGGGCAGAATCCATCATACTTCAAACGAGGTAGATAAAACCACGGTTCTGGGGGAGTGCCCTGAGCGACCAGTGAAAAGGCGGGGGAAAGGGGCTTGGGCAGCCCCCCAAACCCCAAATAGGGAGAATAGGTGAGTACACGCCCCGGCGCTTTGAAAAACCCTAGAGTTAAAGTAGAGGGAACAGGAGTTTTAAGGGAAAAGCCCGACAAAACGGGGGGACTCATAGGTTTGAGGAACTTTTCCTCAAAGGTTTGTGGGACAGAGAACTGGGGAGGAAATCGGTAAAATAATGATAGAATTCGTAACAACAAAATGCAAGGGGGCAGAGGGAAGGTTTGTTCACGGGCCAAAAGAAATAATGGAAGACCAGAACAGCCCCTGGTTTACCAACGGTGTAAGGAGGCAAAAACTGAGTGCAATAGAGAATGAAAAAGTACAGAAACAAAGAACACAGGAAAATAAGGAGATTAGTCAAGAGCCAGGAACGATATGCACAGGTAATGAGGGAGGCCCAGCAACAGAATGAAAATAACAAGCATCAAAAGGGTCAAGTCTGACCCGAAACTGCTGCACAGCCGCATTAGGAGAAGACAACAGTCAAAGACCAGGTGATCAGGCTGAGGAAAGAAGGGGGGGAACTCACTAGAAGTGAGGACCTAAACAAGGGATTTAAGGAAGTATTTACACAAGAGAAGACAGTACTGAGGGAAACACCAACAAAGGAAATGTACCAACAGGCGCTGGATGACATACAAACAACCGAGGAGAGGAGCAGAAGCTGCTAAGTGACCGCGATAGACCGCAAAGGCAAGCGGTCCGGACAACATCTCCCCATGGATCCTAAGACAAGGAACAGAGATGCTTTGTGTGCCATTAACCACGATCTTCAATACATCCCTTGAAACTGGGCAACTACCTGAGGTATGGAAGACAGCAAATGTAGTCCTCATTTTTAAGAAAGGAGACAGAAACGAGGCACAAAACTACAGACCTGTGTCTCTGACGTGAACAGTATGCAAAGTCATGGAGAAGATTATCAGGAGGATAGTGGTGGAACACCTGGAGCGGAACAAGATTATAAACGACAAACAGCGGATTCATGAAGGCAAATCTTGTGTCACAAACCTTCTGGAGTTTTATGACAAGGTAACAGAAGTACGACACGAGAAAGAGGGGTGGGTTGATTGCCTTTTCCTGGACTGCAGGAAGGCCTTCGACACAGTTCCTCACAAGTGATTAGTGCAGAAACTGGAGGATCTGGTGCGTAGTACAGGAAAGGCACTGCAATGGATCAAAGAATACCTGACAGGAGGCAACAACGAGTCATGGTACGTGATGAGGTATCACAGAGGGCGCCTGTAACGAGCAGGGTCCCACAGGGGTCAGTCCCAGGATCAGTGCTATTTTTGATATATGCGAATGACATGATGGAAGGGATAGACTCTGAAGTGTCCTGTTCGCAGATGATGTGAAGTTAATGAGAAGGATTAAATCTGATGAGGATCAAGCAGGACTACAGAGAGACCTGGACAGGCTGGACACGTGGTCCAACAACTAGCTTCTCGAATTCAAACCTGCCAAATGCAAAATCATGAAGATTGGGGAAGGGCAAAGTAAACCGCAGAGTATAGGCTAGGGGACGAAGGCTGCAAACCTCACTCAAGGAGAAAGATCTTGGGGTGACCATAACACCAAGCACGTCTCCAGAGGCACACATCAACCAGATAACTGCGGCAGCATATGGGCGCCTGGCAAACCTGAGAGTATCATTCCGATACCTTAGTAAGGAATCGTTGAAGACACTCTACACTGTGTACGTCAGGCCCATAATGGAGTATGCAGCACTAGTTTGGAATCCACACCTGGGCAAGCCCCGACAAGAAATGGGAAAAAGTACAAAGGTTTGCAACAAGGCACTTCCGGAGCTCAGGGGAATATCCTGAGAAAAAGGTTGAGGGAAATGGGAAACTAACGACACGTGGAGGTCAGACCCTGAGCTGCTTTGGGGATTAGCGTGGACGGTGACAAAGCATGGCTTGCTTCTGCAGTGTTTTAAAAACTGAGGTTGGAGAGTTGAAGGAGGAGGTCTTGCTTCTCCAGGAGGAGATTAGGAGGCTGAAGGTCCACCTCAATGGGCCTGGAGAGAGTGTGAGGTGGTTGGAGATGTGGGAAATGAGGCTTCTAGCAGTGAGGTGCAGTCTGTCTCTCACTGTGAAGGAGGCTGTAGTGGGAGGTAGCAACGGCTACCAGCAGTGAGGTGCAGCCCAGCACCAGCTACAAGTGCGAGTTGTTCACAGTAATGGAGGCGCATCAGAGTAAGGAAAGTTAAGAGTGAAGATCTGAAGGTAGGAAATCGCTCTCTGTTCTCCAGGATGAATGTACTTCAGTGGCCAGTGAAGTAAGGTACTACTCCCCCTGCTAATGAAGGTAAGCGCATTCTTGTGGTTGGTGACTCTCAGGTAAGATATGTTGACCGTGCTTTTTGTAATAGGAATAAGAAGATGAGAGATAGAGTGTGCTTCCTGGAGCTGGTGTTGGGACATTGTCAACAGGCTGGATAATATCAGTCAGGTAATGGAACAAGCCCATATCTGCTCAGTGCTGGTGGAAATGATATTGGGAAGGGTAGGAGAGAAGAGCTGCTAGATAAGTACAGGTCAGCTATAGATTTCATTAAGTCTAAGGGAGGGATCCCAATCATATGTAGCATCTTGCCTAGAAGGGGAGTAGGAAATGAATGTTGTCTAGGGCAATTGGTGTAAATTGCTGGCTAGACAGATACTGCAAGGAACTTGCAATTCCATTCATTGACAACTGGAACAACTTTTATGGCAAACATGATAATGTATGCAAGGGATGGGGTACATCTCTCTG
This sequence comes from Cherax quadricarinatus, assembly GCF_026875155.1. Classification (NCBI taxonomy): domain Eukaryota; kingdom Metazoa; phylum Arthropoda; class Malacostraca; order Decapoda; family Parastacidae; genus Cherax; species Cherax quadricarinatus. The sequence goes on along the minus strand of NC_069412.1, from coordinate 7,873,202 downwards.
GGCAGGGGTGGTAGCACTTGCAGACTCGATTGAGAAGGCCATGGTGAAATTGCCTATGATTTTAAACTGATGGAAGATAGAGGTATGGGTGTGTGTGGGAAACAAGCAGGTTGCCAACACTAGGGTTGGAAACAGTAAATGTATAAAAGGCATTCAGCATGAAGTTATAAATAAAGACAATAGAACAGTCACAAACAAGAGGACAGCAGAGGGCAGCAAGGGACTAGCTCCTTAAGGTTTACTATATAATAGCAGGAGTGTTAGAAATAAATAGATGAGCTAAGATTAATTGCAAGTGCAGGAAACATAGAATTATTGCTATAACAGAGACCTGGCTCAATCTGAAAGATAGAGAGATGCCCTCTGAATGTCACATACAAGGCTATAAATTATTCCACACTGACAGGTCAACAGGAAAGGTGGTGGAGTAGCGATGTATGTCAGAGACAATTTAAATTGTTGTGTTAGACAAGATATTAAATTAGAAGCGTCAGCCACTGAATCTGTTTGGTTACAGCTTCTCGAGGGCCGAGAAAAACTAATTTTGGGTGTGATTTACAGGGCCCCAAATCTTGATAGGGAGTGCAGTAAACTTCTATGGGACGAAATTCGTAAGGCATCTACATACGAAAATGTTGTGCTAATGGGAGATTTCAACTATAGACAGATTGACTGGAGCAATTTGACAGGAAATTTAGAGTCGGGTGACTTTCTTGATACGATCCAGGATTGTTTTTTAAAACAGTTTGTGACAGAGCCAACTAGGGAAATAACCTCCTTGACTTGGTTCTTGCCAGTAGGGAAACACTAATTAATAATCTTGAGGTTAATGATGAGCTTGGGGAGAGTGATCACAAATCACTCAGTTTTAACATATCATGGAATTCCCCTAATAATGGCAATCAAGTCTCCGTCCCTGACTTTCGCTTGGCTGATTTTCATAGGACTGAAAAATTACTTAGGTGGCTGAACTGGAATGACCTGACTAAGGTCAGTAGGTGGTGATGTTGCCGATATGATGCTTTCCATGGCATAGTTCTAGCTGCTCAGTCAAATTATGTTCCAAATAGGGAAATCAGATCAAACAAAAATGATCCTAAATGGATGAACAATAGATTAAAATATCTGATTGGTCAAAAGAGAGGCATATATAGCAAATCAAAAGAGGAGAGGGGCAATTAAGAAATCGATATATTCAGTTAAAGAGAGAATAAAAAAGGGAATTAGAAAAGCAAAAAGAGATTATGAGGTTAAAGTTGCAAGAGAATCGAAGACTAACCCAAAAGGATTCTTTCAGGTATACAGAATAGATCAGGACAAGCTAGGCCCACTCAAAAGTTCCTCGGGTCAGCTCCTGACAGTGATAAGGAAAAGTGTAGAATTTTTAACATATACTTTCCTCTCAGTTTTTACACAGGAGGATACCAGCGATATTCCAGTAATGATAAATTATGTAGAACAGGACGATAATAAACTGTGCACTATTAGGGTTCACAAGTGACATGGTCCTTAGGCAAATAGATAAATTAAAACCTAACAAATCCCCAGGCCCTGATGAACTGTATGCAAGGGTTCTAAAGAATGTAAAGAGGAGCTTAGCACACCTTTGCTAATCTTTTTCAACATATCCTACAAACTGGCATGGTGCCAGATAAGTGGAAAATGGCAAATGTGATACCTATTTTCAAAACAGGTGACAGTGTCCTTAGTCTTCGAACTATAGACCAATAAGCCTAACCTCCATAGTGGGAAATTTATGGAATCAATAATTGCCGAGGCAGTTCGTACCACCTTGATAAGCATAAAATTAATCAACGAATCTCAGCATGGTTTTACAAAGGGGCGTTCCTGCCTTACGAATTTATTAACTTTTTTCACTAAGGTATTTGAGGAGGTAGATCATGGTAATGAATATGATATTGTGTATATGGACTTCAGTAAGGCTTTGACAGGGTCCCACATCAGAGACTATTGAGGAAAATTAAAGCACATGGAATAGGAGGAGAAATTTTTTCCTGGATAGAGGCATGGTTGACAAATAGGCAGCAGAGAGTTTGCATAAATGGGAGAAATCAGAGTGGGGAAGCGTCACGAGCGGTGTTCCACAGGGTCAGTGTTGGGCCCCCTGCTGTTCACAATCTACATAACGACATAGATGAGGGCATAAAGAGCGACATCGGCAAGTTTGCCGATGACACCAAAATAGGCCGTCGAATTCATTCTGACGAGGACATTCGAGCACTCCAGGAAGATTTGAATAGACTGATGCAGTGGTCGGAGAAGTGGCAGATGCAGTTTAATATAGACAAATGCAAAGTTCTAAATGTTGGACAGGACAATAACCATGCCACATATAAACTAAATAATGTAGATCTTAATACTACGGATTGCGAAAAAGATTAGGAGTTCTGGTTAGCAGTAATCTGAAACCAAGACAACAGTGCATAAGTGTTCGCAATAAAGCTAATAGAATCCTTGGCTTCATATCAAGAAGCATAAATAATAGGAGTCCTCAGGTTGTTCTTCAACTCTATACATCCTTGGTTAGGCCTCATTTAGATTATGCTGCACAGTTTTGGTCACCGTATTACAGAATGGATATAAATTCTCTGGAAAATGTACAAAGGAGGATGACAAAGATGATCCCATGTATCAGAAACCTTCCCTATGAGGATAGACTAAGGGCCCTGAAACTGCACTCTCTAGAAAGACGTAGAATTAGGGGGGATATGATTGAGGTGTATAAGTGGAAGACAGGAATAAATAAAGGGGATGTAAATAGTGTGCTGAAAATATCTAGCCTAGACAGGACTCGCAGCAATGGTTTTAAGTTGGAAAAATTCAGATTCAGGAAGGATATAGGAAAGTACTGGTTTGGTAATAGAGTTGTGGATGAGTGGAACAAACTCCCAAGTACCGTTATAGAGGCCAGAACGTTGTGTAGCTTTAAAAATAGGTGGATAAATACATGAGTAGATGTGGGTGGGTGTGAGTTAGACCTGATAGCTTGTGCTAACAGGTCGGTTGCCGTGTTCCTCCCTTAAGTCAATGTGACCTGACCTGACTAGGTTGGGTGCATTGGCTTAAGCCGGTAGGAGACTTGGACCTGCCTCGCATGGGCCAGTAGGCCTTCTGCAGTGTTCCTTCGTTCTTATGTTCTTATGTTCCAGAGAGGGGACACAGAAACATGGGGGTCACAATTGGTAGCTGAAGACTCAGACGAGTCACAGGGATGTTAAGAAGTACTTCTTCAGTCACAGAGTCGTCTGGAAGTGGAATAGCCTAGCTAGCGATGAAGTGGAGGCAGGAACCATACATAGTTTTAAGACGAGGTATGACAAAGCTCAGGAGGTAAAGAGAGGACCTAGTAGCGATCAGTGAAGAGGCGGGGCCAGGAGCTGAGTCTCGACCCCTGCAACCACAATTTGGTGAGTACAATTAGGTGAGTACACACACATCCTCACACATACACACACACACACGCACACACACACACACACACACACACACACACACACACACACACACACACACACACACACACACACACACACACATGTATATATACACACACATACACATACACACACATACACATACACACACATACACATCGGGGCCAGGAGCTCGGACTCGACCCCTGCAACCTCAACTAGGTGAGTACATACACATACACACACATACACATACACACACATACACATACACACACATATACATACACATACATACACACACATACACATGCACATACACACACACACAGGAGCTAGGACTCGACCCCTGCAACCACAAATAGGTGAGTACACACACACACACACAAACACACACACACACACACACACACACACACACACACACACACACACACACACAAACCTAACCTAACAAAACACGTTAGCTTATAAATCCCCCCACCACACACACACATTTTTACGATAAGCTGAAGCAGTAAAACATCCCAACAGGATAAAAACAAAATGGGCTCTCAAAAGGGAGGACGTAAAGACAAGGGAAGTGATGATGGTTGGTCGGAAAAGGAAGAATGGGTAGAACGGCTCAAGAACAAAATGGAACAACAATGGGAGAAAAGGTTAAACGAGCTTTGCAATAACATGCTAGAGCAAATATCTGCAGAGAGCAAGAAGTGGGAATCACGAGCTGTAGTAGCTGAGGCAAAGATACAGAGATTGGAGGAAGAAATTGGTGTGCTGAAGTAGGATCTAAAGATGAGGTCTGAAAGGAGCATGATGACTGAAATGGGAACATCAGCAGGGAGCGAGGGGACTGAAGGAGGGGATGGATCTAAGCAGTCTTTTGCAGTAATAATATCAGGCCATCATGGTGTCTGGGAGATGATTAGGGAAACAGCAAAGGAGATGCTTAAATCAGATACAGAGATACAGAGGGAAAAGAAATGGGAAGAGGAGAGGGAGAGGTCAATAATTATTCATGGGCTTCAGGAGGCTGAAGGGCAGACCTATGAAGAAAGAAAGCATTGGGAGAAAACAGAGATTAAGAACATCATTGCAATAACAGGAGAGAGGGACATGTCTCAGGTAGAAAATTTTCACAGACTTGGGGGTTATTCGAGGGAAAAAATCGACCAATCAGATTGACATTCAAGACAGATGTGGTACGGAACAGGATACTAGAACAGAAACCACTGTTAAAGGACTCTCCAGATTATCAAAAAGTGTTCCTCAATCGAGACAGAACACGAAAGGAAAGGGAACAGCTGAAAGTGAGAGCAAGACAGAACCAGTGGAAGGAAAGAGAGACAGGACAGGCAATGACAGACAGGAAAATTCAGCCTTTGGGGGAACATCAAACACAAATGCTTACAGAAACCTCTCAACCGCTGTCTCCACATATCAACCAAACACAGTAAACAGAAACAAACCTCACTCCATAGCCACCACCCCCCTAAGCACTAATTCCACAATCACAGCAGCCTCTCATAATATTGTGCCCTGCCTCCCACCCTCCCAGCCTGCACTTTCCTCTTCCATCTCCCAAAATACAGTAATGGAAAGGAAGCTAAAGGTATGGTACACCAATGCAGATGGAATAACAAATAAGAGTGAAGAGTGGCAAGAACGCATCATTGATGCATCACCTGACATCATAGAACTAACAGAGACAAAACTTACAGGGATGATAACAGATGTAATTTTTCCACCTGGATATCAGATTATGAGGAAAGACAGAGAACAGAGGGGGGAGGAGTAGCATTGCTCATAATAAAACAGTAAAGTTTTGAGGAGATGGGAGGAATGGAAAGAAGGGAAACAGACGACTTCATTGTAGGAACACTTCAGACTGGTGGTCAAAAGGTGATGATAGCAGTGATGTATAACCCACCACTTAACAGCAGGAGAACAAGAAAAGAGTATGATGTGCACAATAGGGCAATGGTGGATACACTAGCTAAAGTGGCCAGGAGGGCTCATATGGGTAGGACAAAATTGCTTATAATGGGGAATTTCAATCATATAGAGATTGACTGGGAAAACCTAGAGCCACATGGAGGACCAGAAACATGAAGGACTAAGATGTTGGAGACTGTATTGGAGAACTTTATGCATCAACATGTTAGGGATACAACCAGAGAGAGAGAGGAGAGGATGTTGCAGCAAGGCTGGATCTCATATTCACATTGAATAGTTCAGACATAAGGGATATCACCCACATAAGACCCCTTGGCGATAGTGATCATGATGTCCTGAGTTTTGAATATCTTGTTGAGTTAACAGTGGAGAATGCAGCAGCACGAAAACAAAGAGAGAAACCGAACTTCAAAAAAGGGGACTACATAGGAATGAGGAGTTTCCTGCATGAAGTGCAGTGGGAAAGAGAACTAGATGGAAAGACAATAAATGAAATGATGGAAATAGTAACCACTAAGTGCAGGGAGGCAGAGGAAAGGTTCATACCAAAGGGCAACAGAAAAAATGGCAAGACCAGAGTGAGCCCATGGTTTAATTGGAGGTGTAAAGAGGCCAAAGCCAAGTGTGCGAGAGCATGGAAAAGGTATAGAAGGCAAAGGACTCAAGAAAACAAGGAGCTGAGCATAAGAACAAGAAACGAATATCCAAGGATAAGGAGAGAGGCCCAGAGGCAATACGAGAATGATACAGCATCAAAAGCCAAATCTGAACCAAAGTTGTTATGCAGTCACATTAGGAGAAAAACAACAGTCAAGGACCAGGTAATCAGACTGAGGAAAGAAGGAGGGGAGCTGATGAAGAGTGACCAAGAAGTATGTGATGAACTAAACAAAAGATTTAGAGAAGTATTCACAATAGAGTCAGGAATACTTCAAGCAAACTGTGGAGGTAGGGTGCACCAGCAGGTGCTGGACACAATACACATAACCAAGGTAGAGGTGAAGAAACTGCTAGACGAGCTCGATACCTCAAAGGCGGTGGGCCCAGATAACATATCTCCATGGATACTGAGAGAGGGAGCAGAGGAACTGTGTGTGCCCTTAGCAGCTATCTTCAGTAAATCTATCGAAACAGGGCAGTTGCCTGAGGTGTGGAAGACAGCACATGTAGTTCCAATTTTTAAGAAAGGGGACAGACAGGCAGCATTAAACTACAGACCGGTGCCACTGACTTGTATAGCATGTAATGTCATGGAAAAGATTATCAGGAAAAAAGTAGTGGAACACATTGAAAAGATTGGGCTCATACATGACAGTCAGCATATCTTCAGAGATGGGAAATCCTGTGTCACAAATTTACTTGAATTCTACGATCAGGTAACAGAGTAAGACAGGAAGAGAGGGATGGGATAGATTGCATCTTTTTATATGCAAGAAAGCTTTTGACACAGTACCACACAAGAGACTGGTGAAAAATTTGAGGAGCAGGCAGGAATAAAGGGGAAGTACTGCAATGGATCAGGAATACCTGACAGGAAGGAAAACAACGTGTGTTGGTACGTGCTGAAGAGTCGGAGTGGGCGAATGTGTCGAGTGGGGTTCCACAAGGTTCAGTCTAGGCCCGTGCTGTTTCTTGTATTCGTGAATGACATGTGGAAGAAATAGATTCAGAAGTGTCACTGTTAGCTGATGATGTGAAACTGATGAGGAGAATAACAGTGGGAGGATCAGTTAAGATTGCAAGGATATCTGAAAACTACAAGTATGGTCCGACAAATGGCTCCTGGAGTTTAACCCCAGTAAGTGTAAGGTCATGAAGATTGGGGAAGGACACAGAAGACCGCAGACGGAGTACAGGTTAGGAAACCAACAGCTGCAACCGTCAGTTTAAATAAAAGGATCTTGGGGTAAGCATTATAACGAACATGTCCCTAAGGCACACATCAATCAAATAACTGCTGCAGCATAGGGAGATTGGCAAACCTGAGATTGCATTTAGACATCTGTGTAAGGAGTCATTCACGACATTGTACACAGTGTACGTAAGGCCTATACTGAATATGCAGCGCCAGTATGGAACCCTCACTTAGTCAAATACGTCAAAAAACTGAGAAAGTGCAAAAATTTGCAACACGATATAGTCCGGAACTGAGGGTATGTCTTATGAGGAGAGTTAAGGGAACTCAACCTGATGACAGTAGAGGATAGGAGGGATAGAGGGGACATGATAACAACGTATAAGATACTAAGAGTGATGACAACGTGGACAAGGATCGATGTTTCAGAGATGGGATACAGAAACACGGGGACACAGTTGGAAACTTAAAACCCAGATGAGTCATAGGGATGTTAGGAAGTATTTCTTTAGTCTTAGAGTTGTCAGGAACTGGAATAATCTGGAGAGTGAAGTAGTGGAAGCAAGTTCCATATATGTCTTTAAGAAGAGGTATGACAAATATCATGGAGCAGGGAGAGAGTGAATTAATATCGACCAGTGAAGAGGCGGGGCTAGGAGCTATGAATCGACCCCTGCAACCACATATAGGTGAGTACACACGTCTCGCTCGAGAATAACAGATCGTTTGCGCTCGTGAATCTTTAGTAGTTTCTGGCCCAACAAAGCCATTGCCAGGTGCGTCGAAAGTTGACAGTGTCAGTGAACATCCCAAGAAGTGTTTCTCGAACTGTCCCAATCAGAAAAGAGAGGTGAAGACCACAGTTACATAAAAACAATTTGAATCAGTGTCAGGAGTGAGAGAGGAAGGCCATAGGCCTAGAGTGAGTTTAGGTGGTATTGCCACATCCCAATACCAAACCAGAATAAGTGAGACAAGCAGGGAGATAAGAGATAAGGATTGACAAGTTAGTGAATACACTGCATAGTGAATACAGTGATAGATGAGTTAGTGAAAACAGTGTAGAAACAACAGAATAAGCAGGAGCCAAAATGTGAAGCATCGTACAGGAGCAGAGCCAGACACAGTGCAGTGCTACAGACGTAAAGTACACAGCCTTTTTGTAGTTACAGTGAGGGTAGGCCCTTTATATACTGATAGTTGAAGGTCATTAACCCTGCTCTGGAGAGCTGAAAATCATACTAGAGCACTAAACACTTATTAATAGAGAAGATCCGGGGAGGGGACTGAGTGTGGGACCACATGGCACTGCAGTGCACGCGCAGATGCTAGATCAGACAAAATACATAACATTCAGTACGTAAAGCTATTCAGGTATACGCGAGTAAGTGCACGGGTTATTGTACAAAGCAGCATATGTGTAGAGAACCTAGGATAACCCAAAAAAGTCTGACTTAAATCAAGACAACGAGGTTGGCTGGGGCAGCTAGCAAGTGCACACACACACATGACATAAACAGCCAGCAGACTTGTGAAAACTGACCGCGCATACCCCCCAACCCCATCATTCCCTCTCTCCCCACCCCTCTTTACCCTTCTCTACTCTCTGTCACTCTCTCTCTCTCTCTTGTTTTTTTTTTTTGTACGCAGGGTTTGACAAGGTTAAGGAACCCTAGCTTTATTGACAAGCTATTTACAGGTTATGGATTCCTAAGTTTATTGGCAAGCTAAGAGCTGTTACCTACATCAGCTCATTTGAAAGCATTTTTATTGTTATGAGACATACAAGTAGGGAACAGGATGAAGTTGGAGCCATCTGTGGGCCAGCATTTTCATTTGATCAACTGACTTTATCTCGTTGACATCATTATGCTGTACGAATGTGTTCCATACTCGAGTCATCCTGTGTGTATATGATCTCAGATGGAGTGATGTTCTGGAGAAGGGTACAGCCAGAGTGAAGTTGCTGCTTTCTGCCGTCTTGTGGCATAAAAGCTTGTTTTCATGCTGTCTCGAAGTGGATCCAAGTGTGGTACTTTGACAATATTGGCCTTGTACATAACATGTAAAGGCATCCACATCCCTCCTGTGTTGAAGGCTCTGTTGAAATGACAGATCTATCCAGGATGGGTCAGCGCGAGAGATGAGACGTCTTGCTTTGTTCTCTACTCTGTCAAGCAGTCGCAGATGAGAGGGGGAGCAGGCAAACCAAGAAAGTGGAGCATACTCAAGGTGTGAACGTATTTGTGCCTCCTACAGAATCTTGCAACCCTACTGTCAAGCAGATGCGAGATATCGGCGAAGTGCTGTAAGCTTCCTGGCTGCCTTGTTTGCAAGATTTACAACATGGTTCCTCATGGTTAGTTGGAGTCAAATTTCACCCCAAGGATATCAACTATTCTCTCCAGGTGCCAACACCCTCCCGTACATCCTTACTACTGCACCAGCATTACCATCATGGTGCCTAGAGACCATCATCATTTGCGTTTTCTCAGATACAAATGTTACTTGCCATCTATTTCCCCAAGCTGATATAGCTCTTAGCTGGTGATTGATGTAGCTTAGAGCAGCTGGCATTTCTTCTTTTGGATAAGTGAATGTCAGTGTACAGTCGTCTGCATATGCATGTGATTCTGGGATGATATGAAGAAGGTCGTTGAAGTAGACTTTCCATAGCAATGGTCCCAGCACGCTTCCTTGTGAAACACTTGTCCCAATATGATGTCTTGCTGATTCCGTTTCATTGAGAACTACACTTAAAGATCTACCATGAGGGTAATCACTGAGGAAACATAGCATAGAGCCTGCAATTCCCAGTGCTTAAAGTTTTGCTAAGAGGACCTGGTGCCACACCCGGTTGAAAGCACCAGCAATGTCCAGTGCTACTACACAGCTGACTTTGGATTCATCAAGTGACTGGTGCCACTTAGTGGAGAGGTTTAACAACAGATCAGCAGCAGAGTAACCTTTCCTGAAGCCATATTGACGATCACAAAGTAGTGAGTTGTAGTCAAAAAACTCTGTCAATTGTCTTGAGATTATTGTCTCAAGGATCTTACCAGTGATTAACAGGAGTGACACTGGTTTGTAGTTGCTGATTTCTGCTCTGCTCTTCTTTTTGTGAACAGGGACTACATTTACCTCTTTCCACAGAGAGGGCCATTTACACTGTACTAGGCAGTGCTGAAAGATGCGAGTTAGAGGTGCTGCTAGCTGGTCTGCGCATCTCAGCAATGTTAGGTAAGACACATATGCAACAGTTAGGTATCTTTATTTCGAAACGTTTCGCCTACACAGTAGGCTTCTTCAGTCGAGTACAGAAAGGTTGATAGAAGCAGAAGATACTTGAAGACGATGTAATCAGTCCATCACCCTTAAAGTTTTGAGGTGGTCAGTCCCTCAGTCTGGAGAAGAGCATTGTTCCGTTGTCTGAAACAATATGAAGTTGAAGTGACAGAATGGGGCAATCTTGGGCTCAACTTGTCTGGGCCCACAGCCTTTTCTTGGTCAAGCGATTAAGAAGAAAATGCACCTCCTCCTGCCTTATTGTCACCACTGACACAGTTCTTGCAGCTAGCCAAGGAGGGTCCCTTGTTGGATCAGGAAATTGCATTTTGGTAGCAAAGTGTTCAGCAAAGAGGTCCGCCTTCTCTTGACTACTAGTAGAGGTGGTTCCATCCTGTCGATTTAGAAGTGGAATGAGTTCATCAGGCAGGTAACCTTGTCTGTCCTTGACCAGGGACCACCAGGTTTTGGAGCCTACCCTACCTGATGCTAGCTTTCTTTTTGTGTCCACCTCCCATTTAGCAATGGCCCACTTTTGAACGTCACCCGTATGCCTACAGGCTTGCCTGTGCAAGTTCCTGTTATAGGTGGTAGGATGTCTCTTATACCTTCGCCATGCTTTGTACTTAGCAGTAGCAGCCTCTCTACAACGAAAGCCAAACCAAGGCTGATCTGTAGGCCTCGTCACATATTGCTGGTGAGGAATGTGTTCTTGCTGTAGAATAAGGATGTGTCCAGTGGAGGCTTTCACTTGGTTGTCAACATCCCCTTGGAGAAGAGCATTCCAATCTGTGATGGCGAGCTCAGAGCAAAGGGCTGGCCAATTACCTCTTTCCCATAGCCAGGTTGTGTGTGTGGACTCCTAACCTCGTTCTGTTGGGATCTTAAGTGTCGTAAAAACAGCCTTGTGGTCAGATGATCCAACGTAGCCGAGGGGTTGACAAGTGACTATGCCTTCTGCCAGTTCACTCACTACTGGGTCAAGGGAGGAGCCAGAGATGTGAGTAGGGAAATCAACAAAGTTTCTCATGTCAAATACTGCAAGAAGGTCATCAAAGTCCCTCTGTATAAGGTGTTGGTTGAGGTTACAACAATTATGATATGTTGACAGTTGTGTTGTAGCAGAAGGGAGTCCATATTTTTCATTAGGAAGTGATGGGATCTGCATGTTGCCACTGAGGTCTGTACATTGCACATGCTAGTACAGAGGTACTAGTGTTTATGCAGAGCTTGAAGAACATCATTCAAGATTGAGTAGGGTGGCAACACAAGTGCTGGGCATGAACTTTTAGAGAAGCACACAGCAACACCTCCTCCTTGCCCTTGCCTGTCTCTTCTCATCCATGAGGTGTAGCCAGCAATTCTTGCAAATTTTTCTGGAGTCCTGTCATCCAAAAATGTTTCAACAACAGCTATCATGTCGGGACGTCGAGTGTTCACAAAACTATGTGTGAGCTCTCCAACATTAGTAATGAAACCTCTAATGTTGGCCGACAGAATGCTGATAGACTGGCTTCTCATGATGTGGTCAGCTTGAGGTGGTGGGTGTGTAGGGCATGTAAAGTGCCTGCCCTTGAGAGAGGTAGGGTACTGAGGCAGCTGCAGGGATGTAGGTCTGTGGTCTTGTTTAGGCCACAATACCACCTGCTGGGCTGAGATAGGAGTAGCTGAGTGGGTAACGTGAGAGTGTTCACCAATTCAGAGATCCTGCTAGTTTGTTCTGAGAACAGGTCTCTAAACAGGTGGTACTGTCTGTCAAGTTCCTTTTTCTTCCGACACTGGTCCTCCTGATGTCCTTTCTTGTAGCACTAATTGCACCTGGTATCTTGCAGGCAGTTGTTGGCGGTGTGCCCCTTCCGGTGACAGCGAGAGCACAGCCTAGATGCCTGGGAGGGTGGACTATGATTTGTTGCACCTCCTGTGTTTTGCAGATTTGTCCTCAGGTTCTACCGGCTGGGACTATGCTAGTGGAGGGTGAGACGGCTGTAGATGTCTTTCTCCTCCTTGTCCTCTTCCACGTCCTCTACCCCGTCCTCTACCAGTTCTGACAGATGTGTCCCTGCTGTTCGTACAGTGGTGGGTGAAAGGGGAAGTGGTGAAATAAATAAAGAAGAAACAAAAACACGAGACTGAAGGAAGAAAGACAACTCAGGGGAGAAAAAGGAAAAGAGGAAAGGGGAAGAGGGAGAAGAAGAAAAAGAAAGAAAAAGAAAAAATGAGGAGTCAGGTTAAGTCATGGGTGTTCTGAAAATTGGAGCATTTTACAATGTAGTGGGAGAGGAAGGCATCTACAGAGACGAAGCCAGGGCTAAGATTCATACAAGGAAAGTTGTGTATTACAGAGCATTCAACTAGACGGCGACTGTTCGAGTTGGAAGTAGGGAAGACAGTTTTGGCAGAAGACCAGTCAATAGGATGGCTATGATCCCTGACGTGACAGAAAAGAGCATTGTTAGTGTCGGCAAGCCTAACTACCCTTAGAGATCTACCGTGAAGGTAATCACTGAGTAGACATAGCATAGAGCCTGCAATTCCCAGAGCTTGCAGTTTTGCTAACAGGCCCTGGTGCCACACCCTCTCTTTTTCTCTCTCCATCTCTCTCTCTCTCTCTCCTCTCTCTCTCTCTCTCTCTCTCTCTCTCCCCATCTCTCTCTCCCCCTCTACCTCTCCCTTTTCTCTCCCTTTCTCCCCACCGTCTGCCCCGCTTTCCTCTCTTTTTCCATCCTCCCTTCCCAGCCCCCCTTTTTCCCTCTAAAAAATAACTGGTAACTCAGAGAAGGACTCGAAGACCTCAGGGATCAGAAGGGATTGGTTCTGGTAGGGAAGAATGGATGGAAGAGCAATGCAAAAGGATGGAATAAGAGTGGGAGAGAAAACTTGAAGAACGTGCTGCAAAAACGGTGACAGAGCTTTCTGTGAAACTGGAAAAGAGGTTGGAGGAGGAAAAGAAGCATTGGGAGTCCCAAGTCGAAGCTGCAGCACCCGGGATAAGGGTATTAGAATATGAGGTGAGTAGGCTGAAGCGAGCTACAGGGGTACTGACCAGAGGAGGAATATCAACTGAAGCTGGTACACCCCTACCGAACGAGGGTCCCAACGGGAAGGAAGGAGACATAACTTACACTAAGGTCCTATCTTCCCTATCAGCCCACCAAGCAGAGCCAAGGAATGAAGGAGGAGAGCAGCTGGGTGTAGGTGGTGAGGGTGACAGGTTATATGCAGAGACACGACCATGCCACCAAGAGCTAGAGGAAAAAATAAGGGAGAAAATGGCCATGTACAGACAGGAACCAGAGACACAAAGAGAAAGGCAATGGGAGAAGGAGAGGACGAAGTCAGTGTTTATTCATGGGCTTCAGGAGAGAGGGAAGGAGAGTGAGATTGTAAATTTTTAGAGAATAGGGGGATATCTGAAGGGAAGAAAACGACTGTTCAAGCTGATCTTCAGGATAGAAGCAATGCAAAACAGGATCCTCTAAGAAAAACCACGGTTGAAGGATTCGGCAGCATATGAGAGGGTGTTCCTAGAATGACAGCAGCTGAGGGAGAGGACACAAAAGCGAAAGCAGCTAGGAGGAGAGACAAGGACAGAATCAGCAGAGGACAACCAGAGCAAGGCAGAGCAACAAGAGCAAGCACACACAGAACCATCCCCAGAACCCCACAACCAATCACGCTAACCCAACGCAGACCACAATCCACACTCACAGCCACACTATGCTGTAGAATCCCGCAGTACACTCACAGACCCCCAAACGTATGGTACACCACTGCTGATGGAATAACAAATAAGTGGGAGGAGTGGCATGAAAGAGTCAAAGAGGCGTCACCGGACATCATAGCCCTCACAGAAACCAAGTTTACAGGTATGATAACAGATGCCATCTTTCCAACGGCATATCAGATCCTGAGGAAAGACAGAGGGAACAGAAGTGGTGGAGGAGTGGCACAGGTGATCAAAAACCGATGGGATTTTGATGAGCTGGAGAGAGGAGACAGAGGAGAAGCAAGAGATTACATAGTACTAACGCTTGAGTCTGGAGGTCCAAAGGTGGTAATTGCTGTGATGTATAACCCACCACAGAATAGCAGGAGGACAAGGCAAGAGCATAATGAAAGTAATAGAGCGGTGGTTGACACACTGGCTGAAGTGGCCAGAATAGCTCATGCAAGCAGAGCAAAGCTACTGATCATGGGTCACTTCAGCCACAAGGAAATTGGTTGGGAGAACTTGGATCCACCTGGGGGCCAAGAAACGTGGAGAACTAAGATGATGGAGGTGATACTGGAAAACCTCATGTACCAACTCGTAAGGGACACTACCAGACAGAGAGGATGAGCCAGCGAGACTGGACCTAGTATTCACCTTGAGTAGTGCAGATATTGAGGACATCACATATCAAAGACCCCTTGGGACCAGCGATCATGTGGTTTTAAGTTTGAATACACAGTAGTTACAAGTGGAGGGGGAAGCAGGAAGGGCTGGATGAATGAAGCCAGACTATAAGAAAGGGGACTACTCATGCATGATGAACTTCTTCAACGGGGCTCAGTGGGACAGAGAACTGGCAGGGAAGTCAGTAGACGAGACCATGGAATATGTGACATCAATATGCAAGGGAGCCGAGGAGAGGCTTGTACCCAAGGGTAAGAGGAATAATGAAAAAGCCAGGATGAGCCCATGGTTCACCCAAAGGGGCAGGGAGGACAAACCCAAGTGTGCTAGGGAATGGAAGAAGTATAGAAGGCCAAGAACCCAGCAGAATAAGGAGACCAGTCGTAGAACCAGAAATGAATATGCTCAGGTAAGACGGGATGCCCAAAGGCAATATGAGAATGGCATAGCAGTGAAAGCCAAATTTGACCCAAAACTGTTGTACATCCACATCAGGAGGAAAGCAGTAGAGACCCAGGTAATCAGGCTGAGGAAGAAAGGAGGGGAGGTCACAAAAAAACGATCGCAAAGTATGTGAGGAGCTCAACAGGAAATTCAAAGAAGTGTTCATGGAGGAGACAGAAGGGCCTCCAGAAAGGCAGATGGGTGAAGTACATCATCAAGTGTTGGACACAATACATACAACCGTGGAAGAAGTGAAGAGGCTGTCATGCGAGCTAGAGACCTCAAAGGCGACAGGGCTGGATAATACCTCTCCATGGGTTCTGAGAGAGGGAGCAGAGGCACTTTGGGTACCACTAACTGTCTTCAACACATCTATCGAAACAGGACGACTACCGTAAGTATGGAAGACAGCAAACGTAATCTCAGTTTTTATAAAAGGAGACAGACACGAAACATTGAACTACAGACCAGTATCATTGACGTGCATAGTATGCAAGGTCATGGGAAAAGTTATCAGGAGAAGGTGGTGGAGCGCTTAGAAAGGAATGAGCTTAACAACGACAGCCAGCATGGTTTCAAGGACATGATATCCTGTGTCACAAACCTACTGGAGTTCTATGACAGGGTGTCGGCAGTAAGACAAGAGAGATAGGGGTGGGTAGATTGCATATTCTTGGACTGTAAGAAGGCGTTTGACACAGTTCCACACAAGAGATTAGTGTGGAAGCTGAAGGACCAGGAAGGGATAACAAAGAAGGCACTACACGGATTAGGGAATACCTGTCAGGAAGACAGCAGCGAGTCATGGTACGTGGCGAGGTGTCAGAGTGGGCGCTGGTAATGAGCGGGGTGCCACAGGGATCAGTGGTAGGAAAGGTGCTGTTTCTAGTATTTGTGAACGATATATATATATATATATATATATATATATATATATATATAAATATATAATATAATATATATATATATATATATATATTTGCAAGGAAATCGCAAGAGCAGGCGAAATATACACAAACTCTGATCTCTCGCCGAAGGAGACTCGAACCTACGAACCTTGGAACAAGGTACGCAGTGCCTTACCATTCTCACCATCCTGGACCAATACCTTGGCGTTCAGCTTGCGCTTGACGTTTGATCCAAGGCAGCAAGCTTTCAGGGAGAAGGCGTAATTACAGCTTTTCACCTCATCCCCTGCATGCATCAGCCTTACTAGAGATTTTAACAATGCAAGAAATTCGCAAGAGCAGGAGAAATATACACAAACACTGATCTCTGGCCGAAGGATCAAACGTCTAGCGCAAGCTGGACGCCATAGTATAGGTCCAGTGTGGTGAGAATGATAAGGCACTGCATACTTTGTTCCAAGGTTCGTAGATTCGAATCTCCTTCGGCCAGAGATCAGTGTTCGTGTATATTTCGCCTGCTCTTGCGAATTCCATGCATTGTTAAAATCTCTAGTAAGGCTGATGCATGCAGGGGATGAGATGAAAAGCTGTAATCCTTCTCTCTGAAAGCTGGCTGCCTTGGATCAAACGTCTAGCGCAAGCTGGACGCCAAGGTATTGATCCAGTGTGGTGAGAATGGTAAGGCACTGTGTACCTTGTTCCAAGGTTCGTAGGTTCCAGTCTCCTTCGGCCAGAGATCAGTGGCTTATTTATTATATATATATTTATTTATATATTATTTATTATATATATATATATATATTTATATATATAAATATTATAGGGAGGTACCACCTCTAGAACTGTCATGGGGGACCCTCATCTCAGAGAAAGAAATAAACTTGCTTCAGGGAAAATCAGGTTCTCCTGAAGCTGTTTGAGAATTTTCTCCTACCCACCCATAAATTTCAAGTATGTTTTATTTAAAGACAAAATAATTGGCCAAACATTCCACAATAAATACAACAGAAAGTAAAACAACATAGGTAACTCAGAGCTATTCGAATACTTCGTCGGCTCCTGCGGTGGGCGCTTGCCCAGAATGCTGCAGGCATTTTCCTCTCTGGATAGCAAACGAGTATCTGAAAGAGGAAGCTGGTGCCCTTGTGGTCCTTGGTTTCTATGATGAGCTTTTCACCCGGTCTTTGAGGACTTTAGAGCCACACTTGTTCCATGCTCAAGGGTCTCCGACCCTATTGGAATGATGTTATAGCAAGGAGGAAGGTTTTCAAATTTTCGGATCTTCTGGGTCTCCCTTTGGCTGGCAGCTCACCCCTTCCACTACAGAGTATGGCAAGTAGGTGTCTGCCAATGTGGCAGCACAGGTGTAGTCCCAGGCAATCTGCTTTCCATCCTTCCAAGGTAGCATAGTGGCTCCATCAGGACGCTTTTGGACTTCCATCAGGACCTCTGTACTTGGGGTTCCCGTTGAAGCTGGGCAAGGGCTGTGGCGAGGCTTCTCTTATATGTTACTATATCCTCATGTTTGGCATAATTCCTTCTGCTGTGTGGAAACGAGGACCATGAGTCCGAATTGATCAGCTGTCGGCCCTGCCGCAAAATATACCTATGTTCGGTGAGGATGGGGGCGGCTAGGCGAAGGCAACACGAATCGATGGCCTGTGGGGTCGAGACGGGTGCCAGGGAGGAATTGGGAACAGCTTAACAGGAATCTCCGAGTGTGGTGCTTCACTGCAGGAGACCAAAGCTTTGTTCTTTCCGAAGCATTAGAGAGCGATTGTGTTGGCGATTTTTTCATGATCGGTTTGTCCCAGTGGGACTAATTGTGCTGTTTGGGAGGAGCTGGTCTACTGGAGGAGTCTGTAAGGGTGTCCCACCGAATCGTGCTCAGTGAACCTGGGGTCTTGAGCTTCTACAAGTGTCTCTAAGCGTTCGTTTTTGACTGACTTTCTTCTTGGACTAAAGCACTGGAAGCCAACCCTCCTGCCTGTCAACGCAGGTAAAAGCAACATGCGTTGCATTACGCACCACTATTACCTCCAGTCGCACTGGGAGGGTTGCTGATCCCATTGCTCATACTCTGTGACATGTTCAGTGCCTTTTACAACGTTGCTCTCATGTTCAGTGCGGTTCATATTCATTCGAGTGTTGGGTGTCAAAAAGAGGTATGGGCACTCCTCAAGAAGTAAGTGAGTCTTGGCCTTAGTAAGACACTTGTGAGGAGATACAGAGCATCATGGGCATCAAGATCGCATTATTTCTTCTCCTCCATTCTCATCAGGTCATTCAATTTGTCCCTGAGGACAGGTATCGTGGCCTGGTGACCCTGCGGTTGCCCCCAAGAGGTTACGTTGGACCGGAGTGTAGTTGAGACTTCTGGGAGGATTCTTCGTACATGCATTGATTATTTCCTGGTTCGCTGTGATGATTTTCACATTGGAGGGATTGAGGAAGAGTCCCAAGGTCTTCTCCCTGTGTTTTCACCTGTTGTTGGTCCCCCACGAGGGACACTTCAGATTACTGCAGAGTGCCCGTCTTTCCAGGTTACAAGATATTGAGCTCACTGCGTAGGCTGGAGTTGTTCTCTTACTGCCAAGCAGAAGAGATTGGAGCTGAGGTGGGACACCCTGTCTGAACACACTCTGATGAATGAATTTAAGTTCCTCCCCAAACAAGAGAATTGAGGGTTTGCTGTAGCCGGTGAAAATGAAAGGGAAAAGGAGACTGGGGAACCGAACCGAACAGCTGGCAAAACAGCATACTCTCTTCACCATATTAAAGGATTTTCTAAATCATGTTTGACTATGGCCTTGTCTTCGGGTAGGTCCCTGATGTAGGCCCCTTGCCGCATGAGCTGCAGCTTCACTGCCTTGAGAGACCCAAAGCCCAGTTGGTGTGTTGGTGGAGGGTAAGTGGCAGCTTTTAGGCGAATGTTTCTCACTGCTGCTTTGGCAACGAGACGGCGAAGAGTGTTTCCAACTGCAAGGGTCTGATTCCCCCATCCTCTTATATATTTATATATATATATATATATATATTTATATATATATATATATATATATATATATATATTTATATATATTATACTATATATATTTATATATATATACTTATCGTGCGAAATATGTAAAACTGAGTAAGAATTAGCAAGAACTTCATTTAAAATTAGTCCTTTCTGAATTTTTCTTATACGTTTAAAGATATATTTTTTCATTAATGTAATGTAAAAAAAAAATTAAATAAATAAAAAACTTTAATTTTGCACCAAAAAAAAAAAAGAATCTTAGAAAACTTACCTAAACCTTATTATAACAACAGCATTTATTTTTAGCCTAACCCATTATATTTTAAATACGTTTACAGTAACTTAGTAATAAACAAACACAATCAATATATATTTTTCGTTTAGGTTCAGAATGATTTTAGGCGAAATTATTGAATACACAAAATTTTCGCTGGTCCTATATGGACAAGATTGGTCTGTTGCTTGTTTAAGCCAAGATGGAAAGTTCTGCCTATTCGGCACGACATATATCTATATACTTATCACGCGTATATATATATTATATATATATATATTATCTATATATATATATATTTATATATATATATATATATATTTATATATGTATATATATATATATAATATATATATATATAGATATATCTTTATATAACATTTATTATATATATATATATATATATATATATATATATATATATATTCTTTTTAAGAAGTCGGCGTCTCCCACGAGGCAGGGGTGACCCAAAGAAAGAAAATCCCCAAAATTGAAAATGCTTTCATCCTAATTCAACACTTTAACTAACTCCATTACTAATCACTGTTTTTGCAGTAGGTGATCAGAACACGAGCAGTTTAGAGCATATAGTTAAAGATACACAACATATCCCTCCAAACTGCTAATATCCCGAACCCCTCCTTTATGAGTGCAGGCATTGTACTTCCTATTTCCAGGGAATCATGTCCGGCTATACAAAAAATGAAAACGTGTTTTCCTGAATTCCCTTTCACTAAAAATTACCCGCTCACACTCCAAAAGATCGTCAGGTCCCCAAATTACCATTCGCCTCTATTCACTCCTATCGAACATGCTTATGCACGCCTGCTGGAAGTCAAGCCTTCGCCCACAAAACCTCCCCTTACCCTTCCTTCCAACCTTTCGAGGCGACCCCCTACCCCGCTTCCTTCTCCTGCAGATTTATACGCTTCTCCATGTCTTTCTACTTTGATCCATTCTCTCTAAATGGACCACCAAACCACTCAACAACCCCTTTCAGCCCTCTACTAATACTTTGATTAAACTCCCAACCTTCCTAATTTCCCACACTCCGATTTTCTGCATAATATTTACATACACAACTGTCCTTAGACAGGACATCACTGCTCCAACTGCTCCTCGCCGCTGCATTCACAACCCAAGCTTCACACCCATATAAGAGTGTTGTACTACTATAACTTTCATACATCCCTTCTTTGCCTCCATAGATACGTTTTTGCCTCTACATATACTTCAACGCATCACTCACCTTTTTTCCCTCATCAATTCTATGATTATACACCTCGTCCTTCGTAAATCCATGCGCGACACTTCAGCACCTACAATAAAACATTCACTTCTTCCATTACTCCTCCTCCCCATTTTAATATCCAATTTTTCTTTATCTAAAATCTCTGATACTATATCACCTTATTCTTTTCTATGTTTTTCACTTTCACTTTCTACCTTTACACACACTTCCCAAAACTCATCCACAACCTTTGCAATTTTTCTTTAGGAATCTCCCATAAGCCACAGTATCATCAGCAATATGCACTGTGTCAATCCCATTTTGTATTAATTCCCATATTTATCCCACCCATTCTCCCGAACACCCTAGCATTTACTTCTTTTACAACCCCATCTATAAATATATTAAAACAACCATGTGACATCCTGTCTAAGTCCTATTATTACCGGGAGGGAAGTAGTCTCCCTCTCTTCTACACACCTAACCTGCATGCCTCACTATCCTCATTAAAAAAACTTTACAGCATTAAGTAACTTCACCACCCATTCCATTTCAACTTTGCAACATCTGCCCATTGCTCCCCTTTCCACTCTTCATATGCCTTCCTAAATCCATAAATGCTAATAAATACTTCCTACCTTTATCTAAATACTGTTCACACAACACACTCACACCAAACACAACACGGCAGTGTATATATATATATATATATATTTATATTTATATATATATATATATATATATATATATATAAATCTTAGCCTTACTAGAGGATTTGACATGCAAGAAATTCGAAGAGAGGAGAGCATGCGAAATATACACAACATGATCTCTGGCTGAAGGAGACTCGAACCTTCGAACCTTAGAACAAGGTACGCAGTGCTTTACAATCTACCCACATGGACCAATACCTTGGCGTGTAGCATGCGCTACACGTTTGATCCAAGGCAGCCAGCTTTCAGGGGAGAAGGCTTACAGCTTTTCATCTATCCCCTGCATGCATCAGCCTTACTAGAGATTTGAACAATGCAAGGAATTAGCGGGGCCATGCGAAATATACACAAACACTGATCTCTGGTTGAAGGAGACTCGAACCTACGAACCAAACGTGTAGCGCATGCTACACGCCAAGGTATTGGTCCAGTGTGGGTAGATTGGTAAAGCACTGCGTACCTTGTCCTAAGGTTCGTAGGTTCGAGTCTCCTTCAGCCAGAGATCAGTGTTTGTGTATATTTCGCCTGCTCTCGCGAATTCCTTGCATTGTTCAAATCTCTAGTAAAGCTGATGCATGCAGGGGATGAGATGAAAAGCTGTAAGCCTTCTCCCTGAAACCTCCTTGCTCATCCGCAATTCTACACTCTGTCTTGCCTCTAATTCTTTCAATAATAACCCTATCGTACACTTTTCCTGGAATACTCAGTAAACGTATTCCTCTATAATTTTTACAATCTCTTTTGTCCCCCTTCCCTTTATATAAAGGGACTATACACGCTCTCCGCCAATTCCCTAGAGTTACCTTCCCCTCTTTATTATTTATTAAACAAAAATACAACCATTCAACACTATGTCTCCCTCTACTTTTAACATTTCTGTCATGATCCCGTCCAGTTCCAGCTGCTTTACCCCTTTCATTCTACGTAATGCCTCACGCACCTAGCCCAACTCAATCCGCTCCTCTTCACTTCTAAGAGATCGTTATACCTCACTGGCAAGTGCATGAAATTACCCCTTCCTTTCTTCGTAGACATTAAAAGTTCCTGAAAGTATTCTCGCATCTACCCAAACTCCATCTCCCCATCTATACTAACTCCCTTCCCTGTTTTTTAAACTGGACAAATCCATGTATTCCTGGCTTCCTTAACTTGTTTACTCACTCAAATTTTTTTCTTATTTTCATTAAAATTTCTTTACAGTGCCTCTCCCACTCTATCATCTGCTCTCTTTTGCACTCTCTTCACCTTTCTTTTACTCTCAACACCACTCTTCTTATAACACATTGCTTTGTAAATACATCTCATAAGCTACCTTTTTCTCTTTTATCACACCCTTTACTTCGGTATTCCACCAATTCACCTCATCTGTATATATATATATATATATAAATATTTATTATATATATATATATATATATTATATTATATATATATATATATGTATATATATATGTCGTGCCGAATGGGCAGTACTTGCGATCTTGGCTTAAATAGCAAAGGCTTATCTTGCCATATAGACAAGTGCTCAAATTTTGTGTATGCAATAATTTCGCCAAAAATCATTCTTAACTAACGAAAAAAATATATTTTGCTTGTGTTTGTCTGGTATTAAATTATGTAAACAAATCTAAAATATAATTAGCTGGGTTAGGCTAAAATAATTTGGTCTTGTTATAAAATGGTTTGGTAAGTTTTCTTAAGTTCTTTTTGTTTGCAAAATTATAATTTTTTACATCAACATTAATGAATAAAATAAATTTTTAAAACGTATAAGAGAATTTTTATGAAAGGACTCTTAATTTTAAATGAGTTCTTGCTAATTGACCAGTTTTACTATCGGCACGACCTTATATATATATATTATTTATTATATTATATAATATATATATATATATATATATATATATATATATATATATATATATATAGATATATATATATTATATATATATATATATTATATATATATATTTATATATATATATATATATTATATATATATATATATATTAAAGTGGAAGTTGCACAGGTTGGTGGATAAATTTGGTAGGGTATGAAAAGAAGAAAATTAAAAGTGAATATAGGAAAGAGTAAGGGTTATGATGATAACAAAAAGATTAGGTGATGAAGATTGGATATCAGTTTGTAGGTGAGAGAGTATGGAAGGAGGTGAGTATTCAGATATTTGGGAGTGGACGTGTCAGCGGATGGGTCTATGAAAGATGAGGTGAATCATAGAATGATGAGGGAGAAAAAAGAGATGTTTTGGGTTTTTTTGGAGTGGGCACTTTAGGAGTCTGTGGAGACAAAGAACTTTGTCCTTGGAGGCAAAGGAGGGGAATGTTATGAGAGTTATTAGTTTTACCAACGCTCTTATTTGGTTGAAGCATGGGTGATCAATGTTTGACGGCGAGGGAGAAGGTCTTGGAGGCAGTGGAGATGTCATGTCTGAGGGCAATGTGTTGGTGTGATATAATGAAGAAAAATTCGTAGCTTGGAATTTAGGAGGAGGTGCGGGGATTGCAAAACTGTTGTCCAGAGGACTGAGGAAAGAGTTGTTGAGGTGGTTCGGACTGTAGAGACGAATGGAGAGAAACAGAAAGGACTTCACAGAGTATATCAGCCAGTAGTGGAAGGAAGGCGGGTAGGGGGCGGCCAAGGAAAGGTTGGTGGAGGGTGTTAAAGAGGTTATGTGTGCGAGGGGCTTGGACTTCCAGTGAGGGAGACAAATGGTTTTTAATAATGACGCTGCTGATGGAGTTGTGAAGCAAATCGTAACATTTATGAGGATTCAGAGGAAATACGGCAGGCCGGACCTTGAGTCCTGGACGAGGGAAGTACAGTGCCTGCACTCTGAAGGAGGGGTGTTAATGTTGCAGTTTGAAAATGTAGTGTAAGAACCCTTCTGGTAAGACAGTGATGAGTGAATGATGGCGAAAGATTTTCTTTTGCGGCCACCCTGCCTTTGTGGAATCGGCCTGTGTGATAATAAAATTAATAAATAAATATATATATATATATATATATATATTATATATATATATATATATATTTATATAATATATTTTTATTTATATATACTGTCGTGCCGAATAGGCAGGAACTTGCGATCTTGGCTTAAATAGTAACGTTCTTCTTACCATATAGACAAATGAAAATTTGTGTATGCAATATTTTCGCAAAAAATCATTCTGAACCTTACGAAAAAAAATATATTTCACTGTGTTTTCTCCAGTATTTATATTATTGTAAACAAATCTAAAATATATTTAGTTAGGTTATGGTAAATAAATTGTTCTTGTTATATAGGTTAGGTTGTTTTCTAAGATTTTTTGGTGCCAAATTAAAAAATTTTACATTAACATTAAATGAATAAATATATCTTTAAACGTATAGAAAAAGTTTTAGAAAGGACTTAATTTTAATGAGCTTCTTGCTAACTGACCAGTTTTACATATTCGGCCACGACACATATAAAAATATATATATATATATATATATATTATATATATATATATATAATATATATATATATATATATATATATATATATATATATAAAAAATATTGTATGGTATATATAAATATATATATATATATCTATTATATATTTATATAATATATATAGAATTTTTTTCTATATAAATATATATATATATATATATATATATATGTCGTGCGAATATGTAAAACTGGTCAATTAGCAATAACTCATTTAAATTAAGTCTTTCTAAAAATTCTTTATACGTTTTAAAGATATATTTTTTTCATTATGTAATAGTAAAAAAAGAAATTAATTTTGCGCCAAAAGATCTTAGAAAACTTACCTAACCTTATTATAACAAGAACAATTATTTTAGCCAAACTCAACTATACATATTTAGATTTGTTTTAACAAATAATTTAATACTAAACAAACAGAGATCCCACAAATATTACTTAGGTTCAGGAATGATTTTGGCGAAATTATTGCTTACACAAATTTTCACTTGTCCTATATGGCAGATAGACGTTGCTAGTGAAGCCCAAGATCGCAAGTTCTGCCTATTCGGCACGACACACATATTTAAATACCTATATATTATATATATATATATATATATTATATATATATGCAAGGATTTCCCGAGAGCAGGCGATATAAACACCAAACACTGATCTCTGGCTGAAAGGAGACTCGAACCTACGAACCTTAGGAAAAGGTACGCAGTGCTTTACAATCTACCCACACTGGACAATACTTGGCGTGTAGCTTGCTCTACACGTTTCATCAAGGCAGCAGGTTTCAGTGTTGTGGTTTATTTGCATGCTCCGGAAATTCCTGCATTGTTAAAATCTCTAGAAGGCTGATTGCATGCAGGGGATTGAGATGAAAAGCTGTCAAGCCTGCTCCCTGAAAGCTGTCTGCCTTGGATCAAAAGTGTAGGCAAGCTACACGCCAAGGTATTGTCCAGAGTGGGTAGATAGTAAAGCACTGACGTACCTTGTCCTAAGGTTCGTAGGTTCGAGTTCCTTAAGCCATAGATCAGTGTTTGTGTATATTTCGCCTGCTCTTGAGAATTCCTTGCATAGTTAAAATCCTCTAGTAGGCTGATGCATCAGGGGGATGAGTGAAAAGCTGTAAGCCTTCTCACTGATAGCTTGCATTTGCCCTAGTATCGAACGTGTGGTGCAAGCTACACGCCAAGGTATTGTGCAGTGTGGGTAGGATTGAGTATTTTAAAGCACTTGCGTACCTTGTCCTAAGGTTCGTAGGTACGAGTCTCCTTCAGCCAGGGGGGAGGGGGATCAGTGTTTATATATATATACTTTATATATATATATATATATATATATATATATTATATATATATATATTTGTATATATACGCGTTGCAACTCGTGTAAGAAGAAGTAGCAATTATGTACCTGTTATCTGGCGTGTTTGAGACTGCAAGAAAAGACACCAACAATAATGGTATTCAAACATGGTAAATGGTTCAGTCGCCCATATATTTCTCTCTATAATTGCAGATTATTTGAATTATAATATAATTTCTATCATTAAATTTAATTAGTTAAAGCTGATGCTATATGTACATCACTGGGAATTTGCATTGGTCAAAATTATATTTCAAGTTCTAGTGACATATCAACAATGATACTTTAATATGCTTTCAAGCTCCATTGTGTAAGGCCGTAGCGAAAGGGCTTACTTGAGGAACACATCTTGGACCACAGAGAATACATGAAGACGTCTCCTGCGTTGGCAACTAATTCTTAATGTTTCAACTGATTATTGAACCACGTTGTCACTTGACTTCATGAACCTGGTGATGTTTTGGCTCCAACTGACTTTGGTAAGTTAAAAAACAATAAATTTAAGTTCTGAAATGGAAGTAATTAACTTTAAACAAAATGCCTTTCACATTAAAACTTTTTTTTATAATGCTACACAATGATCACTTTTTGAAGGACAAAGTATCTTTGTATAGTTCTTTAATGATTAACAAATATTTTAAATTCGATTTCTTAGAAAATTTCTTAGACAAACAACACTTACAATGATCAATATACAGGATTAATTTTATAGTATTATTCTAACATGTTCAGGACACTTACGATTGTTGTGGCGGGTTTTGGTCAGTGGAGTGACCACTGAGATTGTACATGGATCTCACTGTGGCGAACAGTCGGGTCAGTGCCATCCCTCAGATCTCACTACATAATAACAACTCCTCTAATAAACATGGAACCATCATGTTTCTTTGGTCAAAAATTGACTGGTCTTTCTTAACGGGCGTGAGCCTCTTCCATCGGGACACTCAGGGGCTGTTCTGGTGGTCGGACCAGCAGGACTGGAGTATACATGGCTGCTTACAGGCAAGTCTCAATATATCTTTTTGCAAACATTTCTAAAACCAAAACGAGAAAATTATACATATTAAAAGGTAAATAAAAATATTCTGTATTTTATGAACCAGTGGTCAAATAAATTAATATAATCAAAATAATAAAAGAACTATTCAATATATATAATTGGGATGTGCCAGATAACGAAAATCGACAAGTCTCTTTGACAAGCATTAATCTAGATAACAGACCAAGTAACTGCCATTATCATTATCATTTCAGAGAATTAAGTTTTGTGTTATTTAAACTTTTGGTGTTACTTATCAAACATTGTCCTATAAGTATTACCTTAAATTAAAATTTATTTTTCTAATACAATTTTAAAATGAAAATATAGGAAAAAATATTTAAATTCAGATATAGGGTTCAGCAAAAAATGTTTGTCATTGTCTCCTCCAATATCTATTATCATATCTATCTATCTATCTATATATACTATATATATTTATATATCTATATTATATATTATATATATTTATATTATATATATATATATTGGCAAACAATTGCAAGACGGGCGATCTTTACTAAGCCGGACAAGCCAGAGGGAGTGGAAATGTTATAGCTCAAGTACTTTCAACACAGAAAATCTATGTCTACAGTACTAACGAGAAACTTATTTTCTCAAACCACGTGTCCTGTTATTAACGATTAGAAAAGCTTAAGGCTGTTTTTTTATATCTTTATAATTTCCTACTTGACATCTCAGAAACCCTCACATAAACCTGTACCCCATATGGGGAGTAGAGGTATGAGGTAGGGTGGGGTTGGCACGACCACTAACCCAGGTCTAAGGTACGTGGCCAGTGACACCTACGCTACTCTGAGGACCTCTCTCATGCTTTGGTTTGCCTCCTTGGAACATTTGCACAGCTCTGATGGACGTCACTGAAAGTGTGAAAATACTTGAGCTAAAGATCTCCACCCCCTGTGGCTTTTGTCCTGCATATATATATAACAAGTCGGACTCTCTCCACCGAGGCAAGTGTTGCAGGTGTATGGTGTAGGAGGTAGGTTACTGAAAGCAGTGAAGAATTTTTTCGAGGATAGTGAGGCTCAGTTAGAGTATGTAGAAAAGTGGGAGATTATTTCCCAGTAAAAGTAGGCCTAGACAAGATGTGCACTGTCGATAGTTCACCGTGGTTGTTTAATATATTTATTGATAGGAGTTTTGGAGTTGTAAAGATGAAGTAAAGCGAGGGTCTTGGCAAGAGGCTGGAGTTAAAAGATAAGAATCACACATAAAGGGGAGTTGTCACAGTTGCTCTTTGCTGATGCACTGTGCTCTTGGGAGATTTGAGAGAAGTTGCAGGAGGTTGGTGGATGAATTTGGTAGGGTATGCAAAAGAAGTAATTAAAAGTGTATACAGGAAAGAGTAGGTTAGAGGATAACAAAAAAGTTAGGTGATGAAAGATTGTATATCAGATTGGGAGGGAGAGAGAGTATGGAGAGATTGAATGTATTCAGATCATTGGGAGTGAGTTGTCAGTGGATGGGTTCTATGAAAGATGAGGTGAATCATAGAATTATGAGGGGAAAAAAGGTGTGACGGTGCACTTAGGAGTCTGTGGAGACAAAGAACTTTGTCCTTGAGGAAAGAGGGGAATGTATGAGAGGATAGTTTTACCAACGCTCTTATATGGGTGTGAAGCATGGGTGATGAATGTTGCAGCGAGGAGAAGGCTGGAGGCAGTGGAGATGTATGTCTGATGCAATGTGTGGTGTGAATATATGCAGAGAATTCATAGTTTGGAAGTTAAGGTGGAGGTGCGGGATTACCAAAAAACTGTTGTCCAGAGGTCTGAGGAAGGGTTGTTGTTGAGGTGGTTCGGACATGTAGAGAGAATGGAGCGAAACAAAAAAAAAACAAAAAAAACAGAATGACTTCAAGAGTGTATCAGTCTGTAAATGAAGGATGGGTGGGTAGGGGTCGGCTAGGAAAGGTTGGAGGGAGGGATAAAGGAGGGTAGTTTGTGTGCAAGGGTTTGGGACTTCACCGGCGGCATGCGTGAGGTGGTTTGATAGGATGTGAATAGAGACAAATGGTTTTTAATTTACTTGACGTGCTGTTGGAGTGTGAGCAAAGTAACATTTATGAAGAGATGCAGGGAAAACGGCAGGCCGGACTTGAGTCCTGGAGATGGTAAGTACAGTGCCTGCACTCTGAAGGAGGCGGTGTTAATGTTGCGGTTTAAAAACTGTAGTGTAAAGCACCCCTTCTGGCAGACAGTGATGGAGTGGAATGATGGTGAAAGTTTTTCTTTTTCGGGCCTCCTGCCTTGGTGGAATCGGCCAGTGTGTAATAATATATATATATATATAATATTATATATATAGATATATATATATATATATATATTATATATTATAGTTAATATATATATATATATATATATTATATATGTGTGTTTATATATATACATAAAATATAATATATATATATATACCTATATATATATAAATATATATATATATATTTATATATATATATATAAATTATATATACATATTTATATGTGTGTGTATATATTATATATATATATATATTATATATATATTATAAAAATTTTAAATATTATATATATATATATATATATTATATATGCAAGGAATTCGCAAAGAGCAGGCGAAATATACACAAAAAACACTGATCTCTGACTGAAGGAGACTCGAACTACGAACCTTGGATCAAGGTACGCAGTTGCTTTACCCAATCTACCCACACCCCCAATGGACCAATACTTGGAGTCAGTTGCGCTAGACTTTTAATCAAGGCAGCAGCTTTCAGGGGAGAAGCTTACAGCTTTTCATTCTCCCCCCCCCCCCCCCCCCCACCCCCCCCCCCCCCCCCCCCCCCCCCCCCCCCCATCCCCTGCCTGCATCAGCCCGCCTTACTAAAGATTTTGAACAATGCAAGAAATTCGCAAGAGCAGGCGAAATATACACAAGCATGATCTCTGGTGAACGGGAGACTCGAACCTACGAAGCTTGGAACAAGGGTAGTAGTGCTTTACCATATATTTCGCCTGCTCTTGCGAATTCCTTGCATTGTTCAAATTTCCAGTAAGGTTGATGCATGGCAGGTGATGAGATGAAAAGCTGTAAGCCTTCTCCTGAATGCTGGCTGCCATGGATTGAAGTCTAAGCAAGCTGAACTCCAAGGTATTGGTTCAGTGTGGGTAGATTGGTTAAAAGCACTGCGTACCTTGTTCCTAGGTTCGTAGGTTCGAGTCACCTTCAGCCAGAAGTCGGTGTTTATTTATATATGTATATTATACTATATTATATATATATATATATATATATATATATATATTTATATATATAGATATATATTTATATATGTATGTAGTTCTTGTTCTTATTACTTTTCCTTTTTATCCATGGTGAAAGTGGGTAAGATCTTCCTCCGAAAGCCAAGAGTGTTGTAATAGTCAACGAAAATTGCAGGGAAGAATGAGCTAGTAACCCTTTACTGTAATAATTACTAAAAGAATGAGATGCAGAAGACTGTCAAATTGGGAAGTCTGAATGTGCGTGGGATTTTGTGCAAATGATAAAATGTGTTTATTGTGGGATATTATTGAATGAAAAGAAGCTGGATGTCCTGGTGCTAAGTGAAACAAAGCTGAATGGGGTGGAGAGTTTCAGGTGAAGAGGAATAATAAATGGATTAGGTCAGTGGTATCTCATAGTGCTTCCGAGCTAAAGAAGGAGTAGCAATAATTGTTGAAGGATAAGTTTGGCAGGTAATAGAGACTGATAATTGTATTAGTTCAATGATTATTGTTAGTAGAATAAGGTTTGGATGTCAGAAGGGTTATAGTTAAGCGTTTTAGCACCTGGAGAAGATGAGAAGTGTAGAGGAGAGAGAGTTTGGGAAATGTTGAGTGAATGCGTTGGGAATTTTGAACCAGTGTGAGAGTACTAGCGGGTGGGGTGATTTAAAATACTAAAGTGGGTAAAAATGTTGTGGAGGGAGTAGTAGGTAAAATTTATGGTGGCCAGGGGGTAAATGAAAATGGGGAGATTTTAATTGGAGCTTGTGTAGAAAGAGGTTTGGTAATAAGTGATACATTATTTTTTGAAAAGAGGATAAATTAATATAACAAGGTATGACATAGCCGTAATGAAAGTAGTTTGTTAGTTTATGTATTGATGGATAAAAGGTTGAATGGGTAAGCTCCAGCGATGTAAATGTTTATAGAGGAGGCAGACTGATATTCGGTTCATTATCTAGTTCGTAGCTAAAATTAAGTAAGAGGTAGAGGGGGCAAGAGGAAAAATGGCAACCAACAAGAGGGAGATGAAAGTTTATAACTAAAGGAGGAGGAATAGTTCGGGTGAGTATAAGAACTAATGGAGAAAGGTGGGCTGGTGCAAATATGAATAGTGGGGGGGGTTGAAGAGGGTGTAATAGCTTAAGAAATGCAGCTTTAGAATGTGGGGGAGAGTTTGTGGTTATAGGAGGGCTGGGCGGCAGGAGGAAAGGAGGAGTAATTGGTGGAATGATGAAGTAAAGGGTGTGATAAAAAAGAAAAAGGTAGGTTATGAGAGGTTTTTACAAAGCAGGAAATGTATAAGAAAGAGTAGAGTATATGGAGAGTAAAAGGAAAGTGAAGAGAGTGGTGAGAGAGTGCATAGGAGAGCGATGATAGAGTGGGAGAGGCACTTGTCAAGGAAATTTTAATAAAAATAGAAAAAAATTGGAGTTAGTTAAAAGGTAAGAAAGTCTAGGAACGGATGGATTGTAAGTTAAAAACATAGGGGAGTTAATAGGATGGGAGCGGAGGGTTTTGGGTAGAAGTCTGAGAATATGTTGAGGAACTTTCAAATGTCGACGATGGAAAGGGAGGGGGGTAATTTATGCACTTGCAGGGGGGTATACCATGTTTGAGGAGTGAAGAAGAGCAGGATGTGAGTGTGGGGGAGGTGCGTGAGGCATTACGTAGAAGGAAAGGGGGTAAAGCAGCTGGAACTGACGGGATCATGGCAGAAATGTTAAAAGCAGGAAGAGACATAGTGTTAGAGTGGTTGGTATTTTTGTTTAATAAATGTATGAAAGAGGGGAATTTAACTAGTGATTGGCAGAGAGCATGTATAGTCCCTTTATATAAAGGGAACGTGGACAAAAGAGATTGTAAAAATTATAGAAGAATAAATGTACTGAGTATACCAGGAAAAGTGTACGGTAGGTTTATTACTGAAAGAATTAGAGGTAAGACAGAATGTAGGATTGCGAATGAGCAAGGAGGTTTTAGAGAGGATAGGGGATGTGTAGATCAGGTGTTTACACTGATGCATATATGTGAACAGTATTTAGATAGAGGTAGGAAAGTTTTTATTGCATTTATAGATTTAGAAAAGGCATATGACAGAGTGGATAGGGGAG
Organism: Cherax quadricarinatus; assembly: GCF_026875155.1. NCBI lineage: Eukaryota > Metazoa > Arthropoda > Malacostraca > Decapoda > Parastacidae > Cherax > Cherax quadricarinatus. The sequence goes on along the minus strand of NC_069412.1, from coordinate 7,840,396 downwards.
CAATGTGGCAGATGTTGCATGTATATGGAATAGGTGGTAAGTTACTAAATGCTGTAAAGAGTTTTTATGAGGATAGTGAGGCTCAGGTTAGGGTGTGTAGAAGAGAGGGAGACTACTTCCCGGTAAAAGTAGGTCTTAGACAGGGATGTGTAATGTCACCATGGTTGTTTAATATATTTATAGATGAGGTTGTAAAAGAAGTAAATGCTAGGGTGTTCGGGAGAGGGGTGGGATTAAATTATGGGAAATTAAATACAAAATGGGAATTGACACAGTTACTTTTTGCTGATGATACTTTGCTTTTGGGAGATTCTAAAGAAAAATTGCAAATGTTAGTGGACGAGTTTGGGAGTGTGTGTGTAAAGGAAGAAAGTTAAAAGTGAACATAGAAAAGAGTAAGGTGTTGAGGGTATCAAAGGATTTAGATAAAGAAAAATTGAATATACATAATTGGGGAGGAGGAGTATGGAAGAAGTGAATGTTTTCAGATATTTGGGAGTTGACGTGTTAGCGGATGGATTTATGAAGGATGAGGTTAATCATAGAATTGATGAAGGAAAAAGGTGTGTGGTGCGTTGAGGTATATGTGGAGGCAAATAACGTTATCCGTGGAGGCAAAGAAGGGAATGTATGAAAGTATAGTAGTACCAACACTCTTATATGGGTGTGAGGCTAGGTTTGTAAATGCTGCAGCGAGGAGGCGGTTGGAGGCAGTGGAGATGTCCTGTCTAAGGGCAATGTGTGGTGTGAATATAATGCATAAAATTAGAAGTGTGGAAATTAGGGGGTGTGGAGTTGTTGAGGTGGTAGAATGACATGGAGAGCGTATAAATCTGTAGGGGAAGGAAGGCGGGGTAGGGGTCGTCCTCGAAAAGGTTGGAGGGAGGGGGTAAAGGAGGTTTTTTGAGTGAGGGGCTTGGACTTCCAGCATGCGTGCGTGAGCGTGTTAAATAGGAGTGAATGAAGACGAATGGTATTTGGGACCTGACGAACTGTTGGAGTGTGAGCAGGATAATATTTAGTGAAGGGATTTAGGGAAACCTGTTATTTTTATATTGTCGGACTTGAGTCCTGGAAATGGGAAGTACAATGCCTGCACTTTAAAGGAGGGGTTTGGGATATTGGCTGTTTGGAGGGATATGTTGTGTATCTTTATACGTATATGCATCTAAACCGTTGTATTCTGAGCACCTCTGCAAAAACAGTGATTATGTGTGAGTGAGGTGAAAGTATTGAGTGATGATGAAAGTATTCTCTTTTTTGGGTATTTTTTTTTTTTGGATCACCCTGCCTCAGTGGGAGACGGCCGACTTCTTAAATATCTGGCAAGACAGTGATGGAGTGAATGATGGTGAAGGTTTTTCTTTTCTTATATATATATATATAATATATATATATTATATTTTATATATATATATATATATATATATAATATATAAATATATATATATTATATATATATATATATATATATATATATAACACATCAACTGTTTCGCACCAAAGGGGGTGGCCCGAAAAGAAAAACCTTCACCATTATTCACTCCATCACTCCATCCAGATTAACGCTTACGCCACAGTTATAAAATTGCAACATTAAGACCCCTCCTTCAAAGTGCAGGCACTGTGCTTCCCATCTCCAGGGCTCGTGTCTGTCTTCCTTACCTCACATACTTGCCCAGGACCTGCGGATAGATGTTGTTCCACCGTGTTTGAGGTATCAAGCAGCTTCTTCGGCTCCTCCTCGGTTGTGTGTATTTCATCCAGCACTTGTTGGTATATCCTTGACTTTCGGAGCTATGTCGTTTTCGTATTGTCGCTGGGCCTCCCTCCTTATCTATGTATACTCGTTTCTGGCTGTTCGACTAATCCCTTTATTTTCCTGGGTCGTTTGTCTTTTGTATTTTATCCATTTTCTAGCATTCTTAGTTTTTGCCTTCCTACACCTTTGGGTAAACCAAGAGCTCATTCTGGTCTTCCCATTATTTCTATCACCCTTGGGAACATACCTTTCCTCTGGATTTTTGCATTTTGTTTTCACGTGGTCCATCATCATTTCTGAATTCCTTCCTTCCATCACTTATACAAGAGCACCGGAACTAGAACTGACCTTTGTGGAACGCCACTCGACACGTGGGTCTGCTCTGACACCTTATCAGGTATGAACACTCGTTGTTTCCTTCTTGTAAGGTACCTGATTCAATACAGTGCTTTTCCTATTACTCCTGCCTGAACCTCTAGTTTTTTAACCGGTTTCTTACAGTCTCTTACAATCTTCTTTCAGTCCAAGAAGATGCAAATCTACCCATCCCTCTCTCTCCTGTCTAGCTACTGTTACTTTGTCGTAGAACTCAAGTAGATTCGTGACAAACGATTTTACATCCCTGAAGCCATGCTAAATGTTATGTATAAGCCCAATGTTTTCAGTGTGCTCCACCACTCTTCCAAAAATCTTCTCCATGACTTTACATGCTATACATGTCAGTGACTTTGTCTTTAGTTTATTGTTTCTTGTCTGTCTCCTTTCTTAAAAATTGGAACTACATTAGCTGTCTTCCACACTTCAGGCAGTTGCCTTGTTTCGATAGATTTATTGAAGATTGCTCTTAGCGGCATACATAGTTCCTTTGCTCCCTCTCTCAGAACCCATGGAAAAATGTTAGCTGTGCCCACAGTCTTAGAGGTATCTAGTTCATCCTTCTTGTTCATATACAGTGTGTCCAGCTCTTGCTGGTGCACCCTACCACGTCGGTTTGCTGGGGGCATTTCTGTCTCCACTGTGAATACTTCTCTAAAGTTTGTGTTAAGGTCTTTACACACTCCCTGGACACTCTTTGTGAGCTCCCCTCCTTCCTTCCTCAGCCTGATTACTTGATCCTTGACTGTTGTTTTCTTCCTGAAGTGACTGTATAACAACTTTGGGTTAGATCTGGTTTTTGATACTACATCATTCTTATATTGCTGCTGGGCCTCTTTCCATTTCTATGCATATTCGTTTCTGGTTCTTCTACTCAACTCCTTGTTTTCTTTAGTACTATGCCTTCTATAACTTCTCAATGCTCTAGCACAATTGGCTTTGGTCTCTTCACACCTCCAAGTTAACCATGGACTATGATCTTTCCAATTTTTATCTTACCGTTTGGTATGAACTTTTCTACCTCCCTGCATTTTGTGTTTACTTACTCCATCATTTCATTACTGTCTTTCCCCTCCAGTTCTCTTTCTCAGTGCACCTCACATATGCGAATTGCCTCACATATGCATAGTCCCCTGTTTTGAACTTTGGCTTCTCTCATTCTTCTCGTGTTGTTTCATTATCTACTGTTGACTCTACAAGGCAATCAAAACTCAGGAAAACGTGGTCACTAGCATCAAGAGGTCTTTCATGTGTAATATCCCATATGGAAATGGAAATATAAACACATATGCAGTATAATGTGATCCTTTATTGACTACGTTTCGCCCACACAGTGGGCTTTTTCAAGTCATAAACAGAACTACCTGGGGTGGAAGGAACGCGAGTATTTATAGTCAGGTTCAGAATGCTGAGGTCAGGTGGAGAATGCTGCGTCTGATGATGTATTGAGAGGGGTTATAGAGTCTAAAATCTTGGGTAGCTTGGAAAGGAGATTGGATAAGTTTGTGAGCAGACCTTCTACAGTGTTCTTATGTGGGATAGCGATGAAGAAGTTTCTTGGCAAGTGGTTCAGATGTAGCATTCTCCACCTGACCTCAGGATTCTGAACCTGACTATAAATACTAGCGTTCCTTCCACCCCAGGTAGTTCTGTTTATGACTTGAAAAAGCCCACTGTGTGGGCGAAACGTAGTCAATAAAGGATCACATTATACTGCATATGTGTTTATATTTCCATTGTGTCGGTATTTTATACCATTTATTTCCAATATCTCCTATGTCTGAACTGATCAAGGTAAATACAAGGTTCAGTCTTTCTGGAACATCCTCTCCACTCCTCTCTCTCTGCTTGTATCTGGTTAAACATTAAGTTTTCTATTACTGTTTCCAGCATCATAGCCCTCCACGTTACTTGTGACCTATGTGGCTCCAAGATTTCTAGTCAATCTTATGACTGAAATCCCAACGACAAATAACTTTGCTATCCCCATGTGGGCTTTTCTGGCCACCTCGGATAGTGTATCCTCCATTGTTCTATTGTTCTCATCATACTATTGCGTTGGTTTCTTGCTGTTAAGTGATGGGTTGTACATTACTGCTATCATCAACTATTGACCTCCGGTCTGAAGCATTCCTAAGATGAAGTAAAATGTTTCCCCTCTATTCAATCCTCCCAGTTCTTCAAAACACCACTCAAAACTCTTTTCTCAGGATCTAATATCCATTTGCAAAGATCACATTTGTTATCATCCCCATAAGCTTTGATTCCGTGAGTTCCATGAAATTCGGGTTTATCTCAGTGATTCGTTCTTGCCACTCCTCAATCTCATTTGTTATTCCATCTGTGTTTGTTTCTGGTTTTTGTGTTTAATAATATATTTATTTATTACAAGTACATGTACATGGTATACAGGCCTTGCTGACACCAGTGACATACTACTGTACAGAAAGCCCCTTGTTATGTTGAGCATTTCAGGAAAATTAGATCAGTGTCCCAGGATGCGACCTACACCAGTCGACTAACACCCAGGTACCCATTTTACTGATGGGTGGACATAGACAACAGGCGTAAAGAAACACTCCCAATGTTTCTACCCTGGCTGAGAATCGAACCCAAACCCTCACCGTGTGAAGTGAGAGCTTTAGCCACCATGGGGCGACAGGATTTCAGGGGGTTCTGCGATCATTTTGTTTGATGTTGCTCCTGAGACTGAGCTTTATTGTCTGTCGATGCCTGCCCTATCTCTCTTTCCTTCAACTGGCTTCTTCTTACTCTCACTTTTAGTTGTTCCCATTCTTTTTGAGTTCTGTCGCAGATGAGGTAAACTTGCTGATATTCTCCAGTCTTTTAACAGTGGTTTCTGTCGTAGTATCCTGTTCTGGACCACTTCTGTTTAGAATATCAATCTGGCATGGCAGTTTTTTTCCTCTAATACCCACCTCAAGCCTGTGAAAATTTGTTACCTGGGACATGTCCTTCACTCCTGTTATTACAATAATGCTCTCAATCTCTTTTTCCTCCCAATGTTTTCTTTCATCACAGGTCTTCCCTTTAGCCTCCTGAAGCCCTTGAAAAATTATTGACTTCTCCCTCTTTGCTTCCCAGTTCTTTTCCCTCCATATCTCTAGATCTGATTAAAGCATCTTCTTTGTTGTTTCCCTTATCTCGCAGACGCCCTGATGGTCTGATATTATTTCTGTAAGAGACTTTTTAGCTCCTTCCGCTCACTATCCACTGATGTTTCTATTTCCACCATCTTGTTCCTTTCGGTAATTTTTTTTATACAGTGCACCAGCACTTCCATTTCTTCCTCCAGTCTCTGTATCTTTTCCTCAGCAGCTACAGCTCATACCTTGTACTTCTTACTTTCTTCAGCTATCTTGTTCATCACTGAACTGCAAACTTTGTTTAGCAGTTTTTCCTATTCCTGTTCCATTTTGCTCTTGAGTCTTTCTGCCCATTCTTCCTTCTTAAACCAGTAATCCTCGGTTCACTTGCCTCTATGACCTCCCTTTTCAGATCCAATTTTTTTCATCCTGTTAGGATACTCTGGGTACTGTATAAGGTATTCCTCTCTGGGGTACCATTTTTTGTGAGAGATATACTCACCTAATTGTGGTTGCAAGGATCGATTGATAGTTCCTGGCCCTGCCATTTCACTGGTCCTCATTAGGTTCACTCCCTCCCTGCTCCACGAGTATTATCATAACTTTTCTTAAAGCAATGCATGATACCTGCCTCCACTAATTCACTTTCCAGACTATTTGCGTGTGTGAGTACTCACCTCACATAGTTGAGGTTGCAGGGGTCGAGTCCAAGCTCCTGGCCCCGCCTCTTCACTGGTCGCTACTAGGTCACTCTCCCTGAACCATGAGCTTTATCGTACCTCTGCTTAAAGCTATGTATGGATCCTGCCTCCACTACATCGCTTCCTAAACTATTCCACTTCCTGACTACTTTGTGGCTGAAGAAATACTTCCTAACATCCCTGTGATTCATCTGTGTCTTCAGCTTCCAACTGTGTCCCCGTGTTTCTGTGTCCAGTCTCTGGAACATCCTGTCTTTGTCCACCTTGTCAATCCTCTCAGTATTTTGTAAGTCGTTATCATGTCCCCCCTATCTCTCCTGTCCTCCAGTGTCGTCAGGTCGATTTCCCTTAACCTCTCCTCGTAGGACATACCTCTCAGCTCTGGGACTAGTATTGTTGCAAACCTTTGCACTTTCTCTAGTTTCTTTACATGCTTGGCAAGGTGTGGGTTCCAAACTGGTGCCGCATACTCCAATATGAGCCTAACATACACAGTGTACAGGGTCCTGAACGATTCCTTATTAAGATGTCGGAATGCTGTTCTGAGGTTTGCTAGGCGCCCATATGCTGCAGCAGCTATTTGGTTGATGTGCGCTTCAGGAGATGTGCCTGGTGTTATACTCACCCCAAGATCTTTTTCCTTGAGTGAGGTTTGTAGTCTCTGACTCCCTAGATTGTACTCCGTCTGCGGTTTTCTTTGCCCTTCCTCAATCTTCATGACTTTGCACTTGGTGGGATTGAACTCCGGAGCCAATTGATGGAGCAGGTCTGCAGCCTGTCCAGATCCCTTTGTAGTTCTGCCTGGTTTTTGATCTACTGAATTCTTCTCATCAGCTTCATGTCATCTGCAAACAGGGACATCTCGGAGTTTATTCCTTCCTTCATGTCGTTCACAAATACCAGAAACAGCACTGGTCCTAGGACTGACCCCTGTGGGACCCTGCTGGTCACAGGTGCCCACTCTGACACCTCGCCACGTACCATGACTCGCTGCTGTCTTCCTGACAAGTATTCCTTGATCCATTGTAGTGCCTTCCCTGTTATCGCTGCTTGGTCCTCCAGTTTTTGCACTAATCTCTTGTGTGGTACTGTGTCAAACGCCTTCTTGCAGTCCAAGAAGATGCAATCCACCCACCCCTCTCTCTCTTGTCTTACTGTTGTCACCTTATCATAGAACTCCAGTAGGTTTGAGAGACAGGATTTCCCATCCAATGACTTTGCATACTATACATGTCAGTGATACTGGTCTGTAGTTTAGTGCTTCATGTCTCCGTCTTTCTGGAGCCCCTTCTGTCTCCTCTGTGAACACTTCTTTGAATCTCTTGTTGAGTTCCTCACATACTTCACGGTCATTTCTTGTTGTCTCTCCTCCTTCCTTCCTTAGCCTGATTACCTGGTCCTTGACTGTTGTTTTCCTCCTGATGTGGCTGTATAACAGCATCGGGTCAGAGTTGGGTTTCGCTGCTATGTCGTTTTCATATTGTCGTTGGGCCTCCCTTCTTATCTGTGCATATTCATTTCTGGCTCTACGACTGCTATCCTTATTCTCCTGGGTCCTTTGCCTTCTATATTTCTTCCATTCCCTAGCACACTTGGTTTTTGCCTCCTTGCACCTTTGGGTGAACCATGGGCTCATCCTCGCTTTTTCATTATTCCTGTTTCCCTTGGGTACAAACCTCTCCTCAGCCTCCCTGCACATTGTTGCTACATTTTCCATCATCTCATTAACTGGCTTCCCTGCCAGTTCTCTGTCCCACTGAACCTCGTTCAGGAAGTTCCTCATTCCTGTGTAGTCCCGTTTCCTGTAGTTTGGTTTCATTTGTCCTGGCCTTCCTGCTTCCCCCTCCACTTGTGTTTCTACTGTGTATTCGAAGCTTAAAAACCACATGATCGCTGGCCCCAAGGGGTCTTTCATATGTGATGTCCTCAATATCTGCACTACTCAAGTTTTCCAGTACCACCTCCATCATCTTAGCCCTCCATGTATCTTGGCCCCCATGTGGCTCCAAGTTCTCCCAGTCGATCTACTTGTGGTTAAAGTCACCCATGATCAGGAGCTTTGCCCTGCATGCATGAGCTCTTCTGGCCACTGCAGCCAGTGTGTCAACCATCGCTCTATTGCTCTCGTCATACTCTTGCTCTGGCCTCCTGCTGTTCTGTGGTGGGTTATACATCACTGCAATTACCACCTTGGGACCTCCAGAGTGAAGCGTTCCCGCTATGTAATCACTTTCTTCTCCGCTGTCTCCTCTCTCCAGCTCTTCAAAATTCCATTGGTGTTTGATCAGGAGTGCCACTTCTCCACCCCCCCTGTTCCTTCTGTCTTTCCTCAGGAATCTGGTATCCCGTTGGAAAGATGGCATTTGTTATCATACTTGTAGGCTTGGTTTCTGTGAGCACTATGATGTCCGGTGGTGCCTCTTTGAGTCTTTCATGCCACTCGTCCCACTTGTTTGTTATTCCATCAGCGTTTGTGTACCATACCTTCAGTTTCCTTTCCAACACTGTGGTTTGGGGGGCCTGTGGGGGTGGGAGACCTGGTAGCATACTTTGGGATTCTATGGTTGGGGGTTGGGTGGAAGCTGTGGGTGTGGATTGTAGTGTGTGTTCGGATGGTGTGATAGGTTGCAGGGTTCTGAGGATAGTTGTGTGTGTGCTTGCCCTTGCTGCTCTGTTCTGCTCTGACTGACCTCTGCTGGTTCCATCCTTGTCTCCTTTCTTAGCTCCTTTCGCTTTTTTGTCCTCTCCCTCAGCTGCTGTCGCTCTGTTTGTGTTCTGTCTCTGTCTAGGAACACCTTGTACTCTTCCGAGTTTTTCAACCGTAGTTTCTCTTGGAGGATCCTGTTCCGCACTGTTTCTGTCCTGAGAATCAGCTTGATCAGTCAGTTTCTCCCCTTCGAGTACCCCCCTATTCTCTGAAAATTTACAATCTCGTCCATGTCCTCTCCCCCTATTTCCGTGATGATTTTCTCAATCTTTCTTTCTTCCTGCCATCTTTCACTGTGTGTCCTTTCCTCTCTCTTTGCGAAGCCCATGGATAAACACTGATTTTGCCCTTTCCTCCTCCCATTGCCTCTCCCTCAGTCACTCTGGTTCCTGTCTGTATGTGGTCATTTTCTCCCTTGATTTTTCCAGTGGCTCTTGGTAGCATGGTTGTGCCTCAGCATTCGACCTATCTCCCTCTCCATCTGCACCCAGCTGCTCTTCCCTTTCACTCCTTGGCCCTTCTTTGCAGGCTGATATGACCTTACCATAATTCATATCTCCTTCCTTCCTGTTCCACCTCTCAGCTTCATATGTCTTCTCTGGTCACTGCCCCTGAGACTTGCTTCAGCCTGTTTACCTCAAATTCTAGGGCCCTTACCTTGGCTACTGCAGTTTCGACTTGTGCCTCGCAATTCTTCGTCTCCTTCTCCAACCTCTTTTCCCATTTCACAGAGAGCTCTTTCTCCATTTTTTAAGAAAGCTCTCCTAATTTTCTCTCCCATTCTTGCTCCATCCTTTTCCACTGCTCCTCCATCCATTCCTCCCTACCAGTACCATTGTCATCTGATCCCTGATTCCTGTGAGTCCCAACAATTTTTTTTTATTGAAAGAAAGTGAGAGAGAGAGAGAGAGAGAGAGAGAGAGAGAGAGAGAGAGAGAGAGAGAGAGAGAGAGGGAGAGTGACAGTGGAAAGGGGGAGAGAGTGAGAGAGAGGGAGAAAGAAAGAGAAGGGGAGGGTAGAAGGAGAGAGGGGGAGAGAAGGGAAAATGGGAGAGAGAGAGAGAGAGAGAGAGAGAGAGAGAGAGAGAGAGAGAGAGAGAGAGAGAGAGGAGAGTGAGAAGGAAAAAAAAGGGGGGAGAAAAAGAGTGAGAGAGAGAGGGGAAGAGGGAGAGAAGGGAAAGATAGGATAGAGGGGAGAGTGAGAAGGGAAAAAAAAGAGAGAGAGAGGAAGAGAGGAGGAGACAGAGAGAGAAAGAGAGAGAGAGGAAGAGAGAAGAAGAGAGAGAGAGGAAGAGAGAGAGAGGAAGAGAGAGAGAGAGAGAGAGAGAGGAGAGAGAGAGAGAGAGAGAGAGAGAGAGAGGGGGGGGGAAAGGTAAGAGAGAGAGAGAGGGAGAGAGTGAGAAGGAAAAAAAAGGGGGGGAGAGAAAGAGTGAGAGAGAGAGGGGGAGAGGGAGAGAAGGGAAAGATAGAAGGAGAGAGGAGGAGAGTGAGAAGGGAAAAAGAGAGAGAGGGAGAGGAAGAGAGAGGAAGAGAGAGAGAGAGAGAGAAAGAGAGAGAGAGAGAGAGAGAGAGAGAGAGAGAGAGAGAGAGAGAGAGAGAGAGAGAGAGAGAGAGAGAGAGAGAGAGAGAGAGAGAGAGAGAGAGTGTATACTCACTTACTTGTACTCAACTAGTTGAGGTTGCAGGGGTCGAGTCGTAGTTCCTGGCCCCGCCTCTTCACTGGTCACTATCATGTCACTCTCCCTGAACTGTGAGCTTTATCATACCTCTGCTTAAAGCTATGTATGGATCCTGCCTCCAATACATACCTTCCCAAACAATTCCACTTCCTGACTACTCTGTGGCTGAAGAAATACTTCCTAACATCCCTGTGATTCATCTGGGTCTTCAACTTCCAGCTGTGTCCCCTTGTTGCTGTGTCTCATTTCTGGAACATCCTGTTTTTGTCCACCTTGCCAATTCCTCTCATTATTTCATATGTTGTTATCATGTCCCCCCTATCTCTCCTGTCCTCCAGTGTCGTCAGCTCGATTTCTTCTAACCTCTCCTCGTAGGAAATACCTCTTAGCTCTGGGACTAGTCTTGTTGCAAACCTTTGCACTTTCTCTAGTTTCTTTACATGCTTGGCAAGGTGTGGGTTCCAAACTGGTGCTGCATACTCCAATATGGGTCTAACGTACACGGTGTACAGGGTCCTGAATGATTCCTTATTAAGATGTCGGAATGCTGTTCTGAGGTTTGCTAGGCGCCCATATGCTGCAGCAGTTATTTGGTTGATGTGCGCTTCAGGAGATGTGCCTGGTGTTATATTCACCCCAAGATCTTTTCCCTGAGTGAGGTTTGTAGTATCTGGTCCCTTAGACTGTACTCCGTCTGCGGTCTTCTTTGCCCTTCCCCAATCATCATGACTTTCCACTTGGTGGGGTTGAACTCCAGGAGCCAACTGCTGAACCAGGTCTGCAGCCTGTTAGATCCCTTTGTAGTTTTGCCTGGTCTTCGATCGAATGAATTCTTCTCATCAACTTCACGTCATCTACAAACAGGGACACCTCAGAGTCTATTCCTTCCGTCATGTCGTTCACAAATACCAGAAACAGCACTGGTCCTAGGACTGACCCCTGTGGGACCCCGCTGATCACAGGCGCCCACTCAGACACCTCGCCACGTACCATGACTCGCTGCTGTCTTCCTGACAATTATTCCCTGATCCATTGTAGTGCTTTCCCTGTTATCCCTGCTTGGTCCTCCAGTTTTTGCACTAATCTCTTGTGTGGAACTGTGTCAAACGCCTTCTTGCAGCCCAAGAAAATGCAATCCACCCACCCCTCTCTCTCTTGTCTTACTGCTGTCACCATGTCATGGAACTTCAGTCGGTTTGTGAGACAGGATTTTCCATCACTGAAACCATGTTGGCTGCTGTTGATGAGATCATTCCTTTCTAAGTGTTCCACCACTCTTCTCCTGATAATCTTCTCCATGACTTTGCATACTATACGTGCCAGTGACACTGGTCTGTAGCTTAGTGCTTCATGTCTGTCTCCTTTTTTGAAGATTGGGACTACATTTGCTGTCTTCCCTGCCTCAGACAATCTCTCTGTTTCGATAGGTGTATTGAATATTGATTGTTCTTAGGGGTACACATAGCGCCTCTGCTCCCTCTCTCAGGACCCATGGAAAGATGTTATCCGGCCTCATTACCATTGAGGTATCTAGCTCACTCAGAAGCCTCTTCACTTCTTCCTCGGTTGTGTGTACTGTGTCCAGCACTTGGTGGTGTACCCCATCTCTCCATCTTTCTGGAGACCCTTCTGTCTCCTCTGTGAACACTTCCTTGAATTTCTTGTTGAGTTCCTCACATACTTCATGGTCATTTATTGTTGTCTCTCCTCCTTCCTTCCTTAGCCTGATTACTTGGTCCTTGACTGTTGTTTTCCTCCTGATGTGGCTGTATAACAGCTTCGGGTCAGATTTGGCTTTTGCTGCTATGTCGTTTTCATATTGTCGTTAGGCCTCCCTTCTTATCTGGCTCTACGACTGCTATCCTTATTCTCCTGAGTCCTTTGCCTTCTATATTTCTTCCATTCCTTAGCACACTTGGCCTTTGCCACCCTGCACCTTTGGGTGGACCATGGGCTCATCCTCGCTTTTTCATTATTCCTGTTACCCTTGGGTACAAACCTGTCCTCAGCCTCCCTGCGCATTGTTGTTACATATTCCATCATCTCATTAACTGACTTCCCTGCCATTTCTCTGTCCCACTGAACCCGGTTGTGGAAGATCCTCATTCCCGTGTAGTCCCCTTTCTTGTAGTTTGGCTTCATTCGCCCTGGCCTTCCTGCTTTCCCCGCTACTTGGAGCTCTACTGTGTATTCGAAGCTGTGTGTACTCAACTATTTGCATTCACCTATTTGTGGTTGCAGGGGTCGAGTCTTAGCTCCTGGCCCCGCCTCTTCACTGATTGCTACTGGATTCACTCTCTCCCTGCTCCATGAGCTTTATCAAACCTCATCTTAAAACTATGTATGGTTCCCGCCTCCACTACGTCACTTTCTAGGCTATTCCACTGCCTGACAACTCTGTGACAGAAGAAATACTTCCTAACATCCCTTTGACTCATCTGAGTCTTCAACTTCCAATTGTGACCTTTTGTTTGTGTGTCCTCTCCATGGAACATCCTGTCTTTGTCCACCTTGTCTATTCCGTGCAGTACTTTATATGTCGTTATCATGTCTCCCCTGACTCTCCTGTCCTCCAGTGTCGTCAGGCCGATTTCCCTTAACCTTTCTTCATAGGACATTCCCCTTAGCTCTGGAACTAACCTTGCAGCAAACCTTTGCACTTTCTCTAATTCCTTGACGTGCTTGACCAAGTTCTTGTTCCAAACAGGTGTTGCATACTCCAGTATGGGCCTGACGTACAAGTGGTACAGTGTCTTGAACGATTCCTTACTAAGGTATCGGAACGTCGTTCTCAGGTTTGCCAGGCGCCCATATGCTGCAGCAGTTATATGGTTGGTGTGTGCTTCCGGGGACATGCTCGGTGTTTTACTCACCCCAAGATCTTTCTCCTTGAGCGAGGTTTGCAGTCTTTGGCCACCTAGCCTATACTCCGTCTGCGGTCTTCTGTGCCCTTCCCCTATCTTCACGACTTTGCATTTGCGGGATTAAATTAGAGAAGCCAGTTGCTGGAACAGGTGTCCAGTCTGTCCAGGTCTCTTTGAAGTCCTGCCTGATCCTCATCTGTGTGTGTGTGTGTGTGTGTGTGTGTGTGTGTGTGTGTGTGTGTGTGTGTGTGTGTGTGTGTGTGTGTGTGCGTGTGTTCGTGTGTATGTGTGTGTGTGTGTGTGTGTGTGTGTGTGTGTGTGTGTGTGTGTGTGTGTGTGTGTGTGTGTGTGTGTGTGTGTTTGTGTTGTTTGTGTTTGTGTGTTTGTACTCACCTAATTGTACTCACCTAATTGTTGTTGCAGGGGTCGAGACTCAGCTCCTGGCCCCGCCTCTTCACTGATCGCTACTAGGTCCTCTCCCTCTCTGCTTCCTGAGCTTTGTCATACCTCTTCTTAAAACTATGTATGGTTCCTGCCTCCACTACTTCACTAGCTAGGCTATTCCACTTCCATCGACTCTATGACTGAAGAAATATTTCCTAACGTCACTGTGACTCGTCTGAGTCTTGAGCTTCTAGTTGTGACCCCTTGTTTCTGTGTCCCCTCTCTGGAACATCCTATCTCTGTCCACCTTGTCTTTTCACCGCAGTATCTTGTATATCGTTATCATTTCTCCCCTGACCCTTCTGTCCTCCAGTGTCGTCAGTCCGATTTCCCTCAACCTTTCCTCGTACGACATTCCCTTGAGCTCTGGGACTAGCCTTGTTGCATACCTTTCTACTTTCTCTAACTTCTTGACGTGCTTGACCAGGTGTGGGTTCCAGACTGGTGCTGCATACTCCAGTATGGGCCTAACATACACAGTGTACAGTGTCTTGAACAATTCCTTATTAAGGTATCGGAACGCTATTCTCAGGTTTGCCAGACGCCCGTATGCTGCAGCAGTTATTTGGTTGATGTGTGCCTCCGGTGACGTGCTCGGTGTTATGGTTACCCCAAGGTCTTTCTCCCTGAGTGAGGTCTGTAGGCTTTGTCCATCTAGCCTATACTCTGTCTGCGGTCTTCTTTGCCCCTCCCCAATCTTCATGACTTTGCATTAGGCAGGACTGAATTCGAGAAACCAGTTTCTGGACCACATGTCCAGCCTGTCCAAGTCTTTTTGCAGTCCTGCCTCATCCTCATCCGATTTAATTCTTCTCATCAGCTTCACATCATCTGCGAATAGGGACACTTCAGAGTCTATTCCTTCCATCATGTCGTTCGCATATATCAAAAATAGCACTGGTCCTAGAACTGACCCCTGTGGGACCCCGCTCGTCAGAGGCGCCCACTGTGATACCTCTTCACGTACCATGACTCGTTGCTGCCTCCCTGTCAGGTATTCCCTCATCCATTGCAGTGCCCTCCCTGTTATATGCGCCTGATCCTCCAGCTTCTGCACTAATCTCTTGTGGGGAACTGTGTCAAAGGCCTTCCTGCAGTCTAGGAAAACGCAATCAACCCACCACTCTCTCTCTTGTCTTACTTCTGTTACCTTGTCATAAAACTCCAGGAGGTTTGTGACACAGGATTTGCCTTCCATGAACCCATGCTTGTTTTCATTTATAATCTTGTTTCGTTCCAGGTGTTCCACCACTCTCCTCCTGATAATCTTCTCCATGACTTTGCAGACAATACATGTCAGAGACTCAGGTCTGTAGTTTAATGCCTCATTTCTGTTTCCTTTCTTAAATATGGGGACTACATTTGCTGTCTTCCATTTCTCAGGTAGTTGCCCAGTTTCAAGAGATGTGTTGAAGATTGTGGTTAGGGGCACACACAGTATCTCTGCTCCTTCTCTAAGAACCCATGGGGAGATGTTGTCCAGTCCCATCGCCTTTGAGGTATCAAGGTCACTTAGCAGGTTCTGCACCTCCTCCTCGGTTGTTCGTATGTCATCCAACACTTGTTGATATATTCCCTCTTGGTGTTCCCTTCTGTGCTGTCGTCCCACAGCCCTTCCTGTCTCTGCTGCAAAAACTTCCTTAAATCTCCTGTTTAGCTCCTCACACCTCCTGATCATTTCTTGTGAGTTCTCCCCCTTCTGTCCTCAATCTGATCACCTGGTCTTTGACTGTTGCTTCCTCCTGATGTGGCTATACAACAATTTCGGGTCAGTCTTGGTTTTCGATGCTATATAATTTTCATACTGTCACTGGGCCTTCCTCCTTACCTGTGCATACTCGTTCCTGGCTCTGCAACTGATCTCCCTATTTTCGTGTGTTCTCTGCCTTCTGCACTTTTTCCATTCTCTATTGCACTTTCTTTTTGCCTCCTTACACCGTCGGGTAAACCAGGGGCTCGTTCTGGTCTTCCCATTGTTTCTGTTGGCCTTGGGAATAAACCTTTCAACTGCCTCCTTGCATTTTGTTGTTACATATTCCATCATCTCGTTTACTGGCTTTCCTGTCAGTTCTCTGTCCCACGGAACCTCCTGCAGGAAGTTCCTCAACCCTATGTAGTCCCCTCTTTTATAGTCAGGCTTTTCCCATTCAACTCCTGTTACTCTCTCCACTTGCAACTCTACTATGTATTCAAAGCACAGAACCACGTGGTCGCTAGCTCCTAGGGGACTCTCATACGTGATGTCCTCAATGTCTGAACTGCCCAGGGTGAACACAAGGCCCAATCTTGCTGTTCATCCTCCCCTCTCACTCTGGTAGTGTCCTTAACATGTTGGTGCATGAGGTTTTCCAGCACCACGTCCAACATCTTGGCTCTCCATGTTTCGGAACCCCCATGTGGCTCCAGGTTTTCCCAGTCAATCTCCCTGTGGTTGAAATCCCCCATAACCAGCAACTTTGCTCTGCTGGAGTGAGCTCTTCTTGCCACCTCAGCAAGAGTGTCCACCATTGGTCTGTTGCTCTCTTCATATTCCTCTCTTGGCCTCCTGGAGTTCTGTGGTGGATTATACATCACTGCAATGACCAATGTGTGTGTGCGTGTGTGTGTGTGTGTGTGTGTGTGTATTCACCTATTTGTACTCACCTATTTGTGGTTGCAGGGGTCGAGTCACAGCTCCTAGCCCCGCCTCTTCGCTGATTGCTACTAGGTCCTCTCTCTCCCTGCCCCATGAGCTCTATCATACCTCGCCTTAAAACTATGTATGGTTCCTGCCTCCACTACGTCACTTTCTAGGCTATTCCATGGCCTGACTACTCTATGACTGAAGAAATACTTCCTAACATCCCTTTGATTCATCTGAGTCTTCAACTTCCAATTGTGACCTCTTGTGTCTGTGTCCCATCTCTGGAACATCCTGTCTTTGTCCACGTCGTCTATTCCGCGCAGTATTTTATATATCGTAATCATGTCTCCCCTGACCCTCCTGTCCTCCAGTGTCGTCAGGCCGATTTCCCTTAATCTTTCTTCATAGGACATTCCCCTTAGCTCTGGAACTAACCTTGTCGCAAACCTTTGTACTTTCTCTAGTTTCTTGACGTGCTTTATCAAGTGCGGGTTCCAAACAGGTGCTGCATACTCCAGTATGGGTCTGACATACACGGTGTACAGTGTCTTGAATGATTCCTTACTAAGGTATCGGAATGCTGTTCTCAGGTTTGTCAGGCGCCCATATGCTGCAGCAGTTATCTGATTGATGTGTGCTTCCGGAGACATGCTCGGTGTTATACTCACCCCAAGATCTTTCTCCTTGAGTGAGGTTTGCAGTCTTTGGCCACCTAGCCTATACTCTGTCTGTGGTCTTCAGTGCCCTTCCCCTATCTTCATGACTTTGCATTTGGCAGGATTAAATTCGAGAAGCCATTTGCTGGACCAGGTGTCCAGTCTGTCCAGGTCTCTTTGAAGTCCTGCCTGGTCCTCATCAGATTTAATTCTCCTCATTAACTTCACATCATCTGCAAACAGGGACACTTCTGAGTCTAACCCTTCCGTCATGTCGTTCACATATACCAAAAATAGCACTGGTCCTAGGACCGACCCCTGTGGGACCCCGCTCGTCACAGGTGCCCACTGTGATACATCATTACGTACCATGACTCGTTGTTGCCTCCCTGTCAGGTATTCTCTGATCCATTGCAGTGCCCTTCCTGTTATATGCGCCTGATGCTCTAGCTTCTGCACTAATCTCTTGTGAGGAACTGTGTGTGTGTGTGTGTGCGTGTGTGTGTCTGTGTGTGTTGTTTGTGTGTGTGTGTGTGTGTGTTTGTTTGTTTGTTTGTGTGTGTGTGTGCGTGTGTGTGTGTGTGTGTGTGTGTGTGTTTTGTGTTGTTTTGTGTGTGTGTGTATGTGTGTGTGTTTGTTTGTGTGTGTGTGTGTGTGTGTGTGTGTGTGTGTGTGTGTGTGTGTGCGCGAGCGGTGTGTGTGTGTGTGTGTGTGTGTGTGTGTTCGTGTGTGTGCGGCGCGCGCTCTTGCGTGCGTGTGTTTTATAATATTTAACAATGAAAATTTATTTTTGGCGTAATTTTGCTTGCAATGCACAAATTTATTATCTGACAGGAAACATGTGAAGGTTTGTTTATCATTAAGTAATGAAAGAGATGACATGACGGGAGGAAACAACCGAGGTTGGATAAAAGAGAACAGGAATAGCAGTAATGTGGAGAGTATTGATTATGGTAAGATAGAGAACATGTTGGGCTGGGAACGATGGCAGGGCAAAGGTTAGGTGTTGGAAACAACACTGAAAGAGGTTATTAATAGACAGGAATCTCATATACAAAGATTTCAACGTCTTGGCCACTATTAATTTTTCTTTCTTAACTTAGTAACGGATGTTTGAAGAAAAATTATGCTGAATGTGTAATAAATATTGTTATGAATATATATCTCAAAATAATTTAAAAACTATTTTCTTTCAGCTTCTCTCTAGAAGAATATTCGGAAGTGTAAGTATTAACTTTGTGAATATTTATAATAATAATAATAAATCAATATATATATATAATATATATATATATATAATATATATATATATATATATATATATATAAAATATTTTATATATATATATATATATATATATATTATATATATATATAGGGAGGTACCACCTCTAGAACTGTCATGGGGACCCTCATCCTCAGAGAAAAGAATAAACTTGCTTCAGGCAAAACTCAAGGTTCTTCCTGAAGCTGTTTGAGAATTTTCTCCTACCACCCCCTATATTTCAAGTATGTTTTATTTAAAGACAAAATACAGTGGCCAAACCTTCACAAAAATACAACGGAGAGTAAAACAACATAGGTAACTCAGAGCTACATCTCGAATACTTCGCCCAGCTCCCCTGCGGTGGGCAGCGTGCCCAGAATGCTGCAGGCATTTCCTCTCTGGATTGCATAATATATTATATATATATATATATATATATATATTTTATATATATATATATATATATATATATATATATATATATATATATATATATATTATTATTATTATTATTATTATTATTACTCGCGTTTTTTAAAAATAAGTTCTGTCTCTTGTTGATATATCCTCGACACTTAAATCAATGATATTTTCAGTGTTATTTGGACACCTCAAGAAGTACATTGTAGTGTAAACTTAATTGTTAGTCAATGCATATTGTTAACTTAATCACTTCAACAGTGGGACACACTGATGCTGGCCCCAGTGGGAGGTAATATCTTGGCAAGAGATTTGTGCCCTAATATCCCTCTAGCAGTACGCTTGCTTGTTTTGGATCAACCTTATGACAAGGTGAGTATAATATTCGTTAACAAAATAATTAAATATAATGTCTTTGGACATATTACATTTGATATCCATTTGTTATCAAATGACTTATATATATATTTACTGAATCATGACTATGTTAATTGAACTCTTTCTATGATGGACACTGTAGGAAGGTACAAGGAAGTGTAAAGGACTGTTGAAGGAAGCAAGACTGGCTGATGGTGGCAACTATGAGCTGAGTACTGTAGGCTGTTTGTATCAAGGTCAACTAGTTTTTACAGCTTCTCTCCTTCGCCCTTTGACATCTTTCAAAGGCAGGCTGCTTAAGATTTCATACACTAAGGTAATGCTACACATAAAACTTAAGAAATTTGTTATAAACACACACACACACACACACACACACATACACACACACACACACACACACACACACACACACACACACACACACACACACACACACACACACACACACACACACACACACAGGAAGGATTTCTTCAGCCACTGAGTTGTTACGAAGTGGAATAGCCTGGCAAGCGATGTAGAGGCAGGAAACACATAGTTTTAAGACGAGGTATGAAAAACCTCATGGAGCAAGGAGAGGGAGGACCCAGTAGCGGTCAGTGAAAAGGTGGGCCAGGAGCTGAGTCTTGACCCATGGAACCAAAGTTAACTGAGTACACACACACACACACACGTGCACTCACACAGCTCTAGTTGCGAGCCTGGGATTTTATTGTTGTGCGTGACAGAGTCAGTGAACATCCCTACAAGTGTATGACAAGGTTTCCAAAGTCTGGAAAGTGAGATAAGGCAAAAAAAAAAAAAATTAAATTTAATTTGAATGTGGAGGTTTTTACTTGAGTCCTGAGTGATGGGCAGCTGTTGGCTGAAGGCAGTGTGTTGCCACATGAGATTACGAGAAATAGTTATGAGCAACACGTCAAGGTTGTGACCACTAATCAAAAAAACGTGCAAATATCTGGTGCGGTGATAAAGTCATTAATGTACAATTTCGAGAAGAAAAAATTATAAAACAAATTAAAGAGGCAACGCTGGGAATACAATTTGTGTCTTAAGGTATAGGTTATGAGCACAATATTAAGGACAAACTTGAATACCACGGTGTTGACGGGATCAGGTCACTGACAAAGCTAGAATTTATGATAAAAAGAGGAAATAAAATATGTGATATAGACATCGTAGATAATAAGACACAACGAGGAGAAGCTCATCTATACCTTTGACTGCAAGTGCCAAATTATCATCTATATGTAGATCAATTATTATCTATGTGTAGATCAATTATTATCTATGTGTAGATCAATTATTATCTATGTGTAGATCAATTATTATCTATGTGTAGATCAATTTGCTCGATATTTTTATTTTACGTGTCTCACACAGTTGGATGTAGACAATCACTCTCTCTCTGACCGAGCACCTCAGGGTAAGTAGGATCACTTTCTTCCTGACTGAGCACCTCAGGGTAAGTAGGATTACTATCTCCCTGACTGAGCAAATCAGGGTAAGTAGGATCACTTTCTCCCTGACTGAGCACCTCAGGGTAAGTAGGATCACTATCTCCCTGACTGAGCACCTCAGAGTAAGTAGGATCACTTTCTCTCTGACTGAGCACCTCAGGGTAAGTAGGATCACTATCTCCCTGACTGAGCACCTCAGGGTAAGTAGGATCACTTTCTCCCTGACTGAGCACCTCAGGATAAGTAGGATCACTATCTCCCTGACTGAGCACCTCAGGGTAAGTAGGATCACTCTCTCCCTGACAGAGCACCTCAGGGTAAGTAGGATCACTCTCTCCCTGACTGAGTACCTCAGGGAAAGTAGGATCACTCTCTCCCTGACTGAGCACCTCAGGGTAAGTAGGATCACTCGCTCCTTGACTGAGCACCTCATGGTAAGTAGGATCACTCTCTCCCTGACTGAGCACCTCAGGGTAAGTAGGATCACTCTCTCCCTGACTGAGCACCTTAGGGTAAGTTGGATCACTCTCTCCCTGACTGAGCACCTCAGGGTAAGTAGGATCACTCTCTCCCTGATTGAGCACCTTAGGGTAAGTAGGATCACTCTCAGATTGAGCACCTTAGGGTAAGTAGGATCACTCTCTCCCTGACTGAGCACCTCGGGGTAAGTAGGATCACTCTCTCCCTGACTGAGAACTTCAGGGTAAGTAGAATCACTCTCTCCCTGACAGAGCACCTTAGGGAAAGTAGGATCACTCTCTCCCTGACTGAGCACCTTTAGGTAAGTAGAATCACTCTGCATGACTGAGCACCTCTGGGTAAGTAGGAACACTTTCTCCCTCACTGAGCACCTCAGGGTAAGTCGAATCACTCTCTCCCTGACTGAGCACCTTAGGGTAAGTAGGATCACTCTGCCTGGCTGAGCACCTCGGTGTAAGTAGGATCACGCTCTCTCTCTCTGACTGAGCACCGTAGATTAAGTAGGATCACTCTCTCTCTCTGACTGAGAACCTCAGGGCAAGTAGGATCACTCTCTCCCTGACTGAGCACCTTAGGGTAAGTAGGATCACTCTCTCCCTGACTGAGCACCTTAGAGTAAGTAGGATCACTCTCTCCCTGACTGGTCACCTTAGAGTAAGTAGGATCACTCTCTCCCTGACTGGTCACCTTAGAGTAAGTAGGATCACTCTATCCATGACTGAGCACCTTAGGGTAAGTAGGATTACTCTCTCACTGACTGAGAACCTTAGAGTAAGTAGGATCACTCTCTCCCTGACTGAGCACTTTAGGGTAAGTAGGATCACACTCTCTGACTGAGCACCTCAGGGTAAGTAGCATCACTCTCTCTCTGAGCACTTCGGGGTAAGTAGGATTACTCTCTCCCTCACTGAGCACTTTAGGGTAAGTAGGATCACTCTCTCCCTGACTGAGCACCTCGGGGTAAGTAGGATCACTCTCTCCCTGACTGAGCACCTTAGGGTAAGTAGGATCACTCTCTCCCTGACTGAGCACCTTAGGGTAAGTAGGATCACTCTCTCCCTGACTGAGCACCTTAGGGTAAGTAGGATCGCTCTCTCCCTGACAGACACCTCGGGGTAAGTAGGATCACTCTCTCCCTAACTGAGCACCTTAGGGTAAGTAGGATGACTCTCACCCTGACTGAGCACCTTAGGGTAAGTAGGATCACTTTCTCCCTGACTGAGCACCTTATGGTAAGTAGGATCATTCTCTCCCTGACTGAGCACCTTAGAGTAATTAGGATCACTCTCTCCATGACTGAGCACCATAGAGTAAGTAGGATCACTCTCTCCCTGACTGAGCACCTCAGGGTAAGTAGGATCACTCTCTCCCTGACTGAGCACCTCAGGGTAAGTAGGATCACTTTCTCCCTGACTGAGCACCTCAGGGTAAGTAGGATCACTATCTCCCTGACTGAGTACCTCAGGGAAAGTAGGATCACTCTCTCCCTGACTGAGCACCTCAGGGTAAGTAGGATCACTCGCTCCTTGACTGAGCACCTCATGGT
Organism: Cherax quadricarinatus; assembly: GCF_026875155.1. Classification (NCBI taxonomy): domain Eukaryota; kingdom Metazoa; phylum Arthropoda; class Malacostraca; order Decapoda; family Parastacidae; genus Cherax; species Cherax quadricarinatus. Next base: position 7,817,926 of record NC_069412.1, on the reverse strand, counting down.
AAGTAGGATCACTCTCTCCCTGACTGAGCACCTCAGGGTAAGTAGGATCACTCTCTCCCTGACTGAGCACCTCAGGGTAAGTAGGATCACTCTCTCCCTGACTGAGCACCTCAGGGTAAGTAGGATCACTCTCTCCCTGATTGAGCACCTTAGGGTAAGTAGGATCACTCTCAGATTGAGCACCTTAGGGTAAGTAGGATCACTCTCTCCCTGACTGAGCACCTCGGGGTAAGTAGGATCACTCTCTCCCTGACTGAGAACTTCAGGGTAAGTAGAATCACTCTCTCCCTGACAGAGCACCTTAGGGAAAGTAGGATCACTCTCTCCCTGACTGAGCACCTTTAGGTAAGTAGAATCACTCTGCATGACTGAGCACCTCTGGGTAAGTAGGAACACTTTCTCCCTCACTGAGCACCTCAGGGTAAGTCGAATCACTCTCTCCCTGACTGAGCACCTTAGGGTAAGTAGGATCACTCTGCCTGGCTGAACACCTCGGTGTAAGTAGGATCACGCTCTCTCTCTCTGACTGAGCACCGTAGAGTAAGTAGGATCACTCTCTCTTTCTGACTGAGCACCTCAGGGCAAGTAGGATCACTCTCTCCCTGACTGAGCACCTTAGGGTAAGTAGGATCACTCTCTCCCTGACTGAGCACCTTAGAGTAAGGAGGATCACTCTCTCCCTGACTGGTCACCTTAGAGTAAGTAGGATCACTCTCTCCCTGACTGAGCACCTTAGAGTAAGTAGGATCACTCTATCCATGACTGAGCACCTTAGGGTAAGTAGGATTACTCTCTCACTGACTGAGAACCTTAGAGTAACTAGGATCACTCCCTCCCTGACTGAGCACTTTAGGGTAAGTAGGATCACACTCTCTGACTGAGCACCTCTGGGTAAATAGGATCACTCTCTCTCTGAGCACTTCGGGGTAAGTAGGATTCCTCTCTCCCTCACAGAGCACTTTAGGGTAAGTATGATCACTCTCTCCCTGACTGAGCACCTCGGGGTAAGTAGGATCACTCTTCTCTCTCTGACTGAGCACCTCGGGGTAAGTAGGATCGCTCTGTCTGTGACTGAGCACCTTAGGGTAAGTAGGATCACTCTCTCCCTGACTGAGCACCTCGGGGTAAGTAGGATCACTCTCTCCCTGACTGAGCACCTTAGGGTAAGTAGGATCACTCTCTCCCTGACTGAGCACCTTAGGGTAAGTGGGATTATCTTCCCTGACTGAGACTCGGGGTAAGTAGGATCACTCTCTCCCTGACGAGCACCTTAAGGAAAGTAGGATCATCTCCCCTGAGAGCACCTAGGGTATGTAGGATCACTCTCTAATTGGGCACTGGGGAAAAGTGGATCACTTCTCCCTGACTGAGCCCCTTTGGGGAAAGTGGATCACTTTTCCCCCTGATGAGCCCCTTTTGAAGTAGATCACTGCATGACTGGCACCTCGGGTAAGTAGGAACACTCTCTCCCTGTGAGCCCTTAGGGTAAGTGGATCCTCTCCCCCTGACTGGCACCTTAGGGAAAGAAGGATCACTCTCTCTTTTCGACTGAGCCCCTGGGCAAGAGGTTCACTCTCTCCTGATGAGCACCAGGGTAAGTAGGCCCTTTTCCCCTTGACTGAGCACCTTGAGAAAGTAGGATCACTTTCCCTGCTGAGCACCTTAGAGTAAGTCGATCACTCCTCCTGACGAGCCCTTAGAGAAGTAGGATCACTCTTCTCTTGCAGATCCCCTCGGGGTAGTAGGATTACTCTCTCCCTACTGGCACGTTAGGTAAGTGGAAAACCCCCCCCTTGGCCCCTTTTGGGGTAAGTAGGATCACACTCTCTGCCCGGCACCTTGGAAATAGGACACTCTGTCTGTGAGCATTCGGGGTAAGTAGGATTGCTTACCCCTGACTGGCCCCTTAGGGTATGGGATCCTCTCCCCCTGCTAGCACCTCGGGGTAAGTAGGATCACTCTCTCCTGATGAGCACCTTAGGGAAAGTAGGATCGCTCTCTTCCTGACTGAGCATTTTTGGGTAAGTAGGATACTCTTCGTGACTGAGCCCCCTTAGGGTAAGTAGGATCATTTCTCCCTGACTGGCCCCTTAGGGAAGTAGGATCATTCCCCCCTGGACCTTAGGGTAATTAGGACACTCTCCCCCTGACGGGGAGCATCTTAGGGAAAGTGGATACATTTCCTTGACTGAGCCCCTTGGGGTAAGTGGATCACTCTCCCCCTGATGACCCCTGGGGGTAAGTAGGATCACTATTCCCGATGGCACTGGGGGTAAGTGGATCATCTCCCCCCTGACTGAGCCCCTTTAGGGAAAGTGGATCCTCTCTCCTGAGAGCACTCGGGGTGTAGGATCATTTTCTCTCCCTGCTGGGGCACCTCGGGGTATGGATCACTCTCCCCCTGACTGAGCCCCTCGGGGTAGTAGGATCACTCTTCTTGATGAGCCCTTAGGGTAAGTGGGATCATCTCTCCCTGTGAGCACCTGGGGTAGTGGATCACTCTTCCCTGACTGAGCACCTGGGGGTAAGTAGATCACTCTCTTCCTGACGAGACCTTAGGGTAAGTAGGATCATTTCTCCTGACTGAGCACGGGGGTTTATTTGGATCACTCTCTCCCTGATGGGCCCCTGGGGGTAAGTAGGATCACTCTCCCCCTGATGGCCCCTCGGGGAAGTAGGATCACTCTCCCCCTGACTGGCACCTGGGGTAAGTAGGATCCTCTTCCCTGATGAGCACCTCGGGGTAAGTAGGAACAGTATTTTTAAAATATTTAGTGGTTTCTGGATAACTAAATTTTATGTTAATTTTCAATTACAAGAGGAGGATGAGTGTATGTTTTGGTTTTATTTAAAAGGGTTAGGCCGTTATTAAGTAGTATAAAAGTAATTTTTATTAAATATTTAACAATAGTATGAGAAAATTTTAAAAAACCCTTTTTATCCAAAAAGTGCCAAATGTTTTATTGGGGAAATTTTAAATGTCCCTACGGTTTTTTAGAAAAAAATACATGTAAATCAGTAGTATTACGCAGTTATTATAAATGTTACAAAAACACGCCCTATAATAATGTCGTTTTCCGGAATTTATTCCGAAACCTGACGCGTATTAGTCGTGAAGAGAAGCCAGAAGAGGAGAGAAGCAGGAGAGGTGTGTTTATTAGTGAGTACGAGGAGAGCGTTAGCTGGAACAAGATGTTATAAGACGTCATGACCTGATATTTGTGTAAGTAGGGGGAGGGGGGTTTGGTAATTTAGGCAATAGGTTATTTTATTTGGTTTTGGTGCTCTCATTTTTTGTCTATAAGGGCCTAGTATGAGGGGAGGCCTGTTTAAATTTTCTAGAGAGTACTGGTGGAGTGATTGCCCTGCACGTTAAGAGACCTGCAGAAAGTGGGATGGATCATGGAGCCTCCCTTCTTATTAATATTATTGTTTTTACTCACTAGTAGCAGTGTGCTAGTGAGCTAATGTGAGTAAAGGTGAACTGGAGTGTGTTGATGTTGGTATGTAGTATGCTGTATATGTTAATATAAAGTACTGTGGACTGATGCAGAGTTAGCAGGTTCGAGTCCTGCTGTGGACGTAGAGACAATGTTTATAAATAATTTCGCCTGTTTGCGAATTGTTAAGCATTTCAAATCTCTTTCGTTGTCCACTGCATGTGGCAAGATTTGATGAAATAGCTTTCAAAATAAGCTTGGTGCCCGGGGGTATGGTGCCCGGGGGTATGGCGAAACATCGTTTAGGCCCTACTAGATGCCCATACTTATCTGGGGTCTGTCTCCCTTAGGAGCCAGGACTTTTATTTACGTTATCCAATAAAAAGCGTAACAGTAATAAAATAGTAATTGTTAGTATATAATTTGGAATAAAGCGAGAAAAAATTCTAGTAACCTTCAGAAGAATGGTGAAGCCGAGCGTACACAAAGTGACAACTCCTCCTCTGAAAGACACACACACACACACACACACACACACACACACACACACACACACACACACACACACACACACACAGTGGGATGTTAGATAATATTTCTTCAGTCTTAGAGTTGTCAGGAAGTGGAATAGTCTGCAAAATGATGTGGCGAAGGCAGAATCCATACATAGCTTTAAAGCTCAGGGAGCATGGTGAGAGTGAAACCTAGTAGCGATCAGGAGAGGCGAGGTCAGGAGCCGTGATTCAACCCTTGCAACCACAATTAGGTGAGCACACACACACACACATGTACACATTCAAATACTCAGACAAACGCACACTATAGAAACACGCATACCAATATATATATAATCACAGTATCTCTCATACACACACATTAACACATAAACCCACACACAGCTATCGCAGATACACACATACTAATGTTCACACACACACACACAGACACACACACACACACACACACACACACACACACACACACACACACACACACACACACACACACACACACACACACACACACACAAACCGGTGGGGATTTGAGAAAAATGGAAGGAATGGATGGTATAGCCGAAAGGGACTACTTAGTAGCAACAATCCAATCTCTGGGTCATAAGCTGGTAACTTCAGCTAATATACAACCCGCCACAGAACTGCAGGAGGCCAAGAGAAGAATATGACGAGAACAACAGAGCAATGGTCGACACACTAGCCGAGGTGGCCAGAAGAGCTCACTTGAGGGGAGCAAAGCTACTAGTTATGGGTGATTTCAATCACAAGGAGATTGGCTGGGACAACCTGGAGCCCTGTGGGGGTCCTGAAACATGGAGAGCCAAGTTGATGGATGTGGTACTGGAAAACCTCATGCATCAACATGTTAAAGACACTTCCAGAGAGAGAAGTGAGGATGATCCAGCAAGACTGGACCTTGTATTCACCTTGAGCAGTTCGGACATCGAGGATATCACGTATGACAGGCCCCTAGGAGCTAATGATCATTTGGTTCTGTGCTTTGACTACATAGTTGAGCTACAAGTGGAGAGAGTAGCAGGAATAGGATGGGAAAACAAGCTACAAAAGGGGGGACTACACAGGCATGAGGAACTTCCTGCAAGACGTTCAGTGGGAGAGAGAACTGGCAGGAAAGCCAGTAAAAGAAATGATGGACAGTGACAACTAAATGCAAAGAGGCAGAGGAGAAGTTTGTTCCCAAGGGAAATAGAAATAATGGGAAGACAGAACGAGTCCTTGGTTCACCCAAAGGTGTAGGGATGCAAAAACTAGGTATGCTAGAGAATGGAAAGGTACAGAAGACAAAGGATCCAGGAAAATAAAGAGAACAGCCGAAGAGCCAGAAACGAATATGGACAGATAAGAAGGGAGGCTCAGCGACAATACGAAAATGACATAGCAACGAAAGTTAAGTCTGACCCGAAGCTGTTGTATAGCCACATCAGGAGGAAAACAACAGTCAAGGACCAGGTAATCAGACTGACGAAGGATGATGGGGAGTTCACAAGAAACGACCAAGAGGTATGTGAGGAGCTCAACACGAGATTTAAAGAAGTATATACAGTGGAAACCGGTAGGACTCCAGGATATCAGAACAGGGAGTTACACCAACCGAGGAGCAGGTGAAGAAGCTGCTATATGAACTCGATTCCTCAAAAGCGATGGGACCAGACAACATCTCTCCGTGGGTCCTCAGAGAGTGATCAGAGATGCTGTGGGTGCTACTAACAAAGATCTTCAACACATCCATTGAAACTGGGCAACTACCTGAGGTATGTAAGATAGCAAATGTAGTCCCAATTTTTACAAAAGAAGACAGACACGAGGCATTAAACTACAGACCTATGTCACTTTCAACTTTCTACCTTTGCACACACTCCCAAACTCATCCACTAACCTTTGCAATTTTTCTTTAGAATCTCCCATAAGCACAGTATCATCAGCAAAAAGCAACTGTGTCAATTCCCATTTTGTATTTGAATCCCCATAATTTAATCCCACCCGTCTCCCGAACACCCAAGCATTTACTTCTTCTACAAATGGAACACAAAGAGTAGTGGTCAACAGAGTTAAATCGGAGGCTGCCATAGTGAAGAGCTCTGTTCCACAAGGCACAGTACTCGCCCCCATCTTATTCCTCATCCTCATATCAGACATAGACAGAGATATACACCACAGCACCGTATCATCCTTTGCCTATGATACTAGGATCTGCATGAGGCTGTCATCTGCTGAGGACGCGGTTAACCTCCAAGAAGATATAAACAAAGTTTTCCAGTGGGCAACAGAAAACAATATGATGTTCAATGAGGACAAATTCCAACTACTCCGTTATGGAAAACTGGAGGAGATAATAACTAGAAGAGAGTATACTACAAACTCTGGCCATATAATAGAGCGGAAAAATAATGTAAAGGACCTGGGAGTAGTAATGTCTGAGGATCTCACTTTCAAGAATCACAACAGTGCAACGATCACAAGTGCAAAGAAAATGATAGGATGGATAATGAGAACGTTTAAAACGAGAGATGCCAAGCCAATGATGATTCTTTTCAAATCAATTGTTCTCTCTAGGCTGGAAAACTGCTGTACATTAACATCTCTGTTCAAAGCAGGTGAAATTGCAGTTCTAGAGAGTGTACAGAGATCCTTTACTACACATATATGTTCCGTCAAGCACCTTAACTACTGGGAACGCTTGGAAGCACTTGACTTGTATTTGTTGGAACGCAGGAGAAAGAGATATATCAAAATCTACACTTGGAAAATCCTGGAAGGAATGGTCACGAATCTGCACACAGAAATCACTCCCTTCGAAAATAAAATACTGGGCAGGCGATGCAAAATACCACCAGTTAAAAGTAGGGGCGCCATTGGTACACTAAGAGAAAACACCATAAGTGTCCGGGGCCCAAGAGTGTTCAACAGCCTCCCATCAAGCATTATGGGAATTAACAATAAACCAATGGCTGCCTTCAAGAGAGAGCTGGACAGATACCTCAAGTCAATGCCGGATCAGCCGGGCTATGGTTCGTACTTTGGACTGCGTGCAGCCAGCAGTAACAGCCTAGTTGATCAGGCCCTGATCCACCGGGAGGCCTGGTCATGGACCGGGCCGCGGGGGCGTTGATCCCCGGAATAATCTCCAGGTAAAATCCAGGTACAACACCATCTATAAATATATTAAACAACCATGGTGACATTACACATCCCTGTCCAAGACCTACTTTTACTGGAAAGTAGTCTACCTCTTCTTCTCAGTATCCTCATAAAAACTCTTTACAACATTTAGTAACTTATACTTGCAACATCTGCCACATTGCTCCTCTATCCACTCTATCATATGTCTTTTCTAAATCCATAAACGCAATAAAAACTTCCCTACTTTTATCTAAATACTGTTCACATATATGCTTCAATGTAAACACTTGATCTTCACATCCCCTACCCACTCTGAAACCTTGCTCATCCGCAATTCTGCATTCTGTCTTTCCTCTAATTCTTTCAATTATAACCCTACCGTACACTTTTCCTGGTATACTCAGTAAATTTATTCCTCTATAATTTTTACTATCTCTTTAGTCCCCCTTCCCTTTATATAAAGAGATTATACATGCTCTCTGCCAATCCCTAGGTACCTTCCCCTCTTTCATACATTTATTAAACAAAAATACCAACC
>NC_069412.1:7784102-7804792 GCF_026875155.1 Cherax quadricarinatus | reverse complement strand
CATTTATTAAACAAAAATACCAACCATTCCAACACTATGTCTCCCTCTACTTTTAACATTTCTGTCATGATCCCGTCAGTTCCAGCTGCTTTACCCCTTTTCATTCTACGTAATGCCTCACGCACCTAGCCCACACTCACATCCCGCTCCTCTTCACTTCTAAGAGATCGTATACCTCCCTGGCAAGTGCATGAAATTACCCCTTCCCTTTCTTCGTCGACATTTAAAAGTTCCTGAAAGTATTCTCGCCATCTACCCAAAACCTCCATCTCCCCATCTACTAACTCCCCTTCCCTGTTTTTAACTGACAAATCCATTTATTCCCTAGGCTTCCTTAACTTGTTTAACTCACTCCAAATTTTTTTCTTATTTTCATTAAAATTTCTTTACAGTGCCTCTCCCACTCTATCATCTGCTCTCCTTTTGCACTCTCTTCACCTTTCTTTTACTCTCCACACACCACTCTTCTTATAACACTTCTGCTTTGTAAATACATCTCATAAGCTACCTTTTTCTCTTTTATCACACCCTTTACTTCGGTATTCCACCAATCACTCCTCTGTATATATATATATATATATATATATATATATATATATATATATATATATATATATATATATATATATATATATATATGTATATATATATGTCGTGCCGAATGGGCAGAACTTGCGATCTTGGCTTAAATAGCAACGCTTATCTTGCCATATAGGACAAGTGAAAATTTGTGTATGCAATAATTTCGCCAAAATCATTCTTAACCTAACGAAAAAAATATATATTGCTGTGTTTGTCTGGTATTAAATTATTGTAAACAAATCTAAAATATAATTAGCTGGGTTAGGCTAAAATAAATTGGTCTTGTTATAATATGGTTAGGTAAGTTTTCTAAGTTCCTTTTGGTGCAAAATTATAAATTTTTACATCAACATTAATGAAAAAAATAAATTTTTAAACGTATAAGAGAAATTTTTAGAAAGGACTTAATTTTAAATGAGTTCTTGCTAATTGACCAGTTTTACATATTCGGCACGACATATATATATATATATAATATATATATTATATATATATATATATATATATAATATATATATATATATATATATATATATATATATAGATATATATATATATATATATATATATATATTTTATATATATATATATATATATATATATATATATATATATATATATATAAAGTGGAAGTTGCACAGGTTGGTGGATAAATTTGGTAGGGTATGAAAAAGAAGAAAATTAAAAGTGAATATAGGAAAGAGTAAGGTTATGAGGATAACAAAAAGATTAGGTGATGAAAGATTGGATATCAGATTGGAGGGAGAGAGTATGGAGGAGGTGAACGTATTCAGATATTTGGGAGTGGACGTGTCAGCGGATGGGTCTATGAAAGATGAGGTGAATCATAGAATTGATGAGGGAAAAAGAGTGAGTGGTGCACTTAGGAGTCTGTGGAGACAAAGAACTTTGTCCTTGGAGGCAAAGAGGGGAATGTATGAGAGTATAGTTTTACCAACGCTCTTATATGGGTGTGAAGCATGGGTGATCAATGTTGCAGCGAGGAGAAGGCTGGAGGCAGTGGAGATGTCATGTCTGAGGGCAATGTGTGGTGTGAATATAATGAAGAAAATTCGTAGCTTGGAATTTAGGAGGAGGTGCGGGATTGCCAAAACTGTTGTCCAGAGGGCTGAGGAAGAGTTGTTGAGGTGGTTCGGACATGTAGAGAGAATGGAGAGAAACAGAAAGACTTCAAGAGTATATCAGCCTGTAGTGGAAGGAAGGCGGGGTAGGGGGCGGCCTAGGAAAGGTTGGAGGGAGGGGGTAAAGAAGGTTTTGTGTGCGAGGGGCTTGGACTTCCAAGTGAATGGAGACAAATGGTTTTTAATACTTGACGTGCTGATGGAGTGTGAGCAAAGTAACATTTATGAAGGGATTCAGGGAAACCGGCAGGCCGGACTTGAGTCCTGGAGACGGGAAGTACAGTGCCTGCACTCTGAAGGAGGGGTGTTAATGTTGCAGTTTGAAAACTGTAGTGTAAAGCACCCTTCTGGTAAGACAGTGATGGAGTGAATGATGGCGAAAGTTTTTCTTTTTCGGGCCACCCTGCCTTGGTGGGAATCGGCCAGTGTGATAATAAAATAAATAAATAAATATATATATATATATATATATATATATATATATATATATTATATATATATATATATATATATATTTATATATATGTCGTGCCGAATAGGCAGAACTTGCGATCTTGGCTTAAATAGTAACGTTCTTCTTACCATATAGGACAAATGAAAATTTGTGTATGCAATAATTTCGCAAAAAATCATTCTGAACCTTACGAAAAAAATATATTTCACTGTGTTTCTCCAGTATTAAATTATTGTAAACAAATCTAAAATATATTTAGTTAGGTTATGGTAAAATAAATTGTTCTTGTTATAATAAGGTTAGGTAAGTTTTCTAAGATTCTTTTGGTGCCAAATTAAAAAATTTTACATTAACATTAATGAAAAAAATATATCTTTAAACGTATAAGAAAAAGTTTTAGAAAGGACTTAATTTTAAATGAGTTCTTGCTAACTGACCAGTTTTACATATTCGGCACGACACATATAAATATATATATATATATATATATATATATATATATATATATATATATATATATATATATATATATATATATATATATATATATGTATGTATATATATATATATATATATATATATATATATATATATTATATATATATATATATATATATATATATATATATATATATATATATATATATATATATATATATGTCGTGCCGAATATGTAAAACTGGTCAATTAGCAATAACTCATTTAAAATTAAGTCCTTTCTAAAAATTTCTCTTATACGTTTAAAGATATATTTTTTCATTAATGTTAATGTAAAAAAAATTAATTTTGCGCCAAAAGTATCTTAGAAAACTTACCTAACCTTATTATAACAAGAACAATTTATTTTAGCCTAACCCAACTATACATATTTTAGATTTGTTTACAATAATTTAATACTAAACAAACAGAGTGAAATATTTTTTTTCGTTAGGTTCAGAATGATTTTGGCGAAATTATTGCATACACAAATTTTCACTTGTCCTATATGGCAAGATAAACGTTGCTAGTGAAGCCAAGATCGCAAGTTCTGCCTATTCGGCACGACACATATATATATATATATATATATATATATATATATATATATATATATATATGCAAGGAATTCCCGAGAGCAGGCGAAATATACACAAACACTGATCTCTGGCTGAAGGAGACTCGAACCTACGAACCTTAGGACAAGGTACGCAGTGCTTTACCAATCTACCCACACTGGACAATACCTTGGCGTGTAGCTTGCTCTACACGTTTCATCCAAGGCAGCCAGGTTTCAGTGTTTGTGTTTATTTCGCCTGCTCTCGCGAATTCCTTGCATTGTTAAAATCTCTAGTAAGGCTGATGCATGCAGGGGATGAGATGAAAAGCTGTAAGCCTTCTCCCTGAAAGCTGTCTGCCTTGGATCAAACGTGTAGCGCAAGCTACACGCCAAGGTATTGTCCAGAGTGGGTAGATTGGTAAAGCACTGCGTACCTTGTCCTAAGGTTCGTAGGTTCGAGTCTCCTTCAGCCATAGATCAGTGTTTGTGTATATTTCGCCTGCTCTTGAGAATTCCTTGCATTGTTAAAATCTCTAGTAAGGCTGATGCATGCAGGGGATGAGATGAAAAGCTGTAAGCCTTCTCACTGATAGCTTGCTGCCTTGTATCGAACGTGTAGTGCAAGCTACACGCCAAGGTATTGTGCAGTGTGGGTAGATTGGTAAAGCACTGCGTACCTTGTCCTAAGGTTCGTAGGTACGAGTCTCCTTCAGCCAGAGATCAGTGTTTATATATATATATATATATATATATATATATATATATATATATATATATATATATATATATATATGTATATATACGCAGTGCAACTACGTGTAAGAAGAAGTAGCAATATGTACCTGTTTTCTTGCGTGTTTGAGACTGCAAGAAAAAGACACCAACAATAATGGTATTCAAACATGGTAAATGGTTCAGTCGCCATATATTTCACTCTAATAATTGCAGATTATTGTGAATTATAATATAATTCTATCATTAAAATTAATTAGTAAAGCTGATGCTATATGTACATCATAGGAATTGCATTGTCAAAATACATATTTCAAGTTTCTAGTGACCTATCACAATATACTTTAATATGCTTTCAAGCACCATTGTGTAAGGCCGTAGCGAAAGGGATACTTGAGAACACATCTGACCACAGAGAATAAATGAAGACGTCTCCTGCGTTGGCAACAAATTCTATAATGTTGCAACTTATTATTGAAACCACGTTGTCACTTGACTTCATGAACCTGGTGATGTTTGCTCCAACTGACTTTGGTAAGTTAAAAAACAATAACTTTAAGTTCTGAAAATGGAAGGTAATTAACTTTAAACAAATGCCTTTCACATTAAAACTTTTTTTTATAAATGCCTAACACAATGATCACTTTTTGAAGGAACAAAGTATTTTGTAGTTCTTTAATGATAACAAATATTTAAATACGTATTTCTTAGGAAAATTTCCTTAGACAAACAAAACTTACAATGATCAATATACAGGATTAATTTAATAGTATATTCTAACATGTTCAGACACTTACGATGTTGTGACGGGTGTTTGGTCAGTGGGAGTGACCACTGAGATGTACCTGGATCCTCACTGTGGAAACCAGTGGGTCAGTGCCATCCCTCAGTCTCCACTCAATAATAACAACTCCTCTAATATACATGAACCATCATGTCTCTGGTCAAAAATTGACTGGTCTTTCTTATACGGGCGAGAGCCTCTTCCACGACACTCAGGGGCTGTTCTGGTGGTCGGACCAGCAGACTGGGTATACATGGCTGCAATACAGGCAAGTCTAAATATATCTTTTGCAAACATTTCTAAAACCAAAACGAGAAAATTAAACATATTAAAAGGTAAATAAAAATATTCTGTATTTATGAACCAGTGGTCAATAAATTAATAATAATCAAAATAATAAAGAACTATTCAATATATATAATAGGGATGTGCCAAGATAACGAAAATCGACAAGTCTCTTTGACAAGCATTAACTAAGAAAACAGACCAAGTAATGCCATTATCATTATCATTTCAGAGAAATTAAGTTTTGTGATATTTAACTTCTGGTGTTACTTAACAAACATTGTCCTATAAGTATTACCTTAAATTAAAATTTATTTTTCTAATACAATTTTAAACATGGAAAATATAGGAAAAATATTTAAATTCAGATATAGGTTTCAGCAAAAATTTTGTCATTGTCTCCATTCCAAATATCTATCTATCTATCTATCTATCTATCTATATATATATATATATATATATATATATATATATATATATATATATATATATATATATATATATATATGCAAACAATCGCAGACGGGCGATCTTTACTAAGCAGGACAAGCCAGAGGGAGTGGAAATGTTTAGCTCAAGTACTTTCACACAGAAAATCTATGTCTACAGTACGTAACGAGAAACTTATTTTCTCAAACCACGTGACCTGTTATAAACGATTAGAAAAAGCTTAAGGCTGTTTTTTTATATCTTATAATTTCCTACTTGACATCTCAGAAACCCTCCTACCCCATATGGGGAGTAGAGGTATGATGGTAGGGTGGGGTTGGCACCGACCACTAACCCAGTCTAAGGGTAACCGTGGCCAGTGACACCTACGCTACTCTGAGACCTCTCTCCCTACTTTGGTTGCTCCCTTGGAACATTGCACAGCTCCTGATGACGCACTGAAAGTGTGAAAATACTTGAGCTAAAGATCTCCACCCCCCTGTGGCTTGTCCTGCATATATATATAACAAGTCGGCTCTCTCCCACCGAGGCAGATGTTGCAGGTGTATGGTGTAGGAGGTAGGTTACTGAAAGCAGTGAAGAATTTTTACGAGGATAGTGAGGCTCAAGTTAGAGTATGTAGAAAAGAGGGAGATTATTTCCCAGTAAAAGTAGGCCTTAGACAAGGATGTGTGATGTCACCGTGGTTGTTTAATATATTTATTGATGGAGTTGTAAGAGAAGTAAATGCGAGGGTCTTGGCAAGAGGCGTGGAGTTAAAAGATAAAGAATCACACATAAAGTGGGAGTTGTCACAGTTGCTCTTTGCTGATGACACTGTGCTCTTGGGAGATTCTGAAGAGAAGTTGCAGAGGTTGGTGGATGAATTTGGTAGGGTATGCAAAAGAAGAAAATTAAAAGTGAATACAGGAAAGAGTAAGGTTATGAGGATAACAAAAAGATTAGGTGATGAAAGATTGGATATCAGATTGGAGGGAGAGAGTATGGAGGAGTTGAATGTATTCAGATATTTGGGAGTGGACGTGTCAGTGGATGGGTCTATGAAAGATGAGGTGAATCATAGAATTTATGAGGGGAAAAGGGTGACCGGTGCACTTAGGAGTCTGTGGAGACAAAGAACTTTGTCCTTGGAGGCAAAGAGGGGAATGTATGAGAGTATAGTTTTACCAACGCTCTTATATGGGTGTGAAGCATGGGTGATGAATGTTGCAGCGAGGAGAAGGCTGGAGGCAGTGGAGATGTCATGTCTGATGGCAATGTGTGGTGTGAATATAATGCAGAGAATTCATAGTTTGGAAGTTAGGAGGAGGTGCGGGATTACCAAAACTGTTGTCCAGAGGGCTGAGGAAGGGTTGTTGAGGTGGTTCGGACATGTAGAGAGAATGGAGCGAAACAGAATGACTTCAAGAGTGTATCAGTCTGTAATGGAAGGATGGTGGGGTAGGGGTCGGCCTAGGAAAGGTTGGAGGGAGGGGATAAAGGAGGTTTTGTGTGCGAAGGGTTTGGACTTCCAGCAGGCATGCGTGAGCGTGTTTGATAGGAGTGAATGGAGACAAATGGTTTTTAATACTTGACGTGCTGTTGGAGTGTGAGCAAAGTAACATTTATGAAGAGATTCAGGGAAACCGGCAGGCCGGACTTGAGTCCTGGAGATGGGAAGTACAGTGCCTGCACTCTGAAGGAGGGGTGTTAATGTTGCGGTTTAAAAACTGTAGTGTAAAGCACCCTTCTGGCAAGACAGTGATGGAGTGAATGATGGTGAAAGTTTTTCTTTTTCGGGCCACCCTGCCTTGGTGGGAATCGGCCAGTGTGATAATAATAAATATATATATATATATATATATATATATATATATATATATATATATATATATATATATATATATATATATATATATATATATATATATATATATATATGTGTGTATATATATATACATAAATATATATATATATATATATATATATATATATATATATATATATATATATATATATATATATATAAATATATATATACATATATATATGTGTGTGTATATATATATATATATATATATATATATATATATATATATATATATATATATATATATTATATTTATATATGCAAGGAATTCGCAAGAGCAGGCGAAATATACACAAACACTGATCTCTGACTGAAGGAGACTCGAACCTACGAACCTTGGATCAAGGTACGCAGTGCTTTACCAATCTACCCACACTGGACCAATACCTTGGAGTCCAGTTTGCGCTAGACTTTAATCCAAGGCAGCCAGCTTTCAGGGAGAAGGCTTACAGCTTTTCATCTCATCCCCTGCATGCATCAGCCGCCTTACTAAAGATTTGAACAATGCAAGAAATTCGCAAGAGCAGGCGAAATATACACAAGCACTGATCTCTGGCTGAAGGAGACTCGAACCTACGAAGCTTGGAACAAGGTACGTAGTGCTTTACCAATATATTTCGCCTGCTCTTGCGAATTCCTTGCATTGTTCAAATTTCCAGTAAGGTTGATGCATGCAGGGGATGAGATGAAAAGCTGTAAGCCTTCTCCCTGAAAGCTGGCTGCCATGGATTGAAGTCTAGCGCAAGCTGAACTCCAAGGTATTGGTCCAGTGTGGGTAGATTGGTAAAGCACTGCGTACCTTGTTCCAAGGTTCGTAGGTTCGAGTCTCCTTCAGCCAGAGATCAGTGTTTATATATATATTATATATATATATATATATATATATATATATATATATATATATATATATATATATATATATATATATATATATGTATGTAGTTCTTGTTCTTATTACTTTTCCTTTTATATCCATGGTGAAGTGGCGTAAGAATCTTTCCTCCGAAAGCCAAGAGTGTTGTAAAAGTCAACGAAAATGCAGGGAAGAATGAGCTAGTAACCCCTTTTACTGTAATAATTACTAAAAAGAATGAGATGCAGAAGACTGTCAAAGTGGGAAGTCTGAATGTGCGTGGATTTTGTGCAAATGATAAGAAAGAGATGATTGTGGATATTATGAATGAAAAGAAGCTGGATGTCCTGGTGCTAAGTGAAACAAAGCTGAAAGGGGTGGGAGAGTTTCAGTGAAGAGGAATAAATGGGATTAGGTCAGTGGTATCTAATAGAGCTTGAGCTAAAGAAGGAGTAGCAATAATGTTGAAGGATAAGTTATGGCAGGAAAATAGAGACTGATAATGTATTAGTTCAATGATTATGTCTAGTAGAATAAAGGTTGGATGTCAGAAGTGGGTTATAGTAAGCGTATATGCACCTGGAGAAGAGAGAAGTGTAGAGGAGAGAGAGTTTGGGAAATGTTGAGTGAATGCGTGGGGAATTTTGAACCAAGTGTGAGAGTACTTGCGGTTGGGGATTTAAATACTAAAGTGGGTAAAAATGTTGTGGAGGGAGTAGTAGGTAAATTTCTGGTGGCAGGGGTAAATGAAAATGGGGAGCTTTTAATTGAGCTATGTGTAGAAAGAGGTTTGGTAATAAGTAATACATATTTTTTGAAAAAGAGGATAAATTAATATACAAGGTATGACATAGCCCGTAATGAAAGTAGTTTGTTAGATTATGTATTGATGGATAAAAGGTTGATGGGTAAGCTCCAGGATGTACATGTTTATAGAGAGGCAACTGATATATCGGATCATTATCTAGTTGTAGCTAAAATTAAAGTAAGAGGTAGATGGGACAAGAGGAAAATGGCAACAACAAGAGGGAGATGAAAGTTTATAAACTAAAGGAGGAGGAAGTTCGGGTGAGATATAAGCAACTATTGGGAGAAAGGTGGGCTGGTGCAAATATGAATAGTGCGGGGGGGTTGAAGAGGGTTGTAATAGCTTAAAAAATGCAGCATTAGAATGTGGGGGAGAAGTTTGTGGTTATAGGAGGGTGGGGGCAGGAGGAAAGAGGAGTAATTGGTGGAATGATGAAGTAAAGGGTGTGATAAAAAAAGAAAAAGGTAGGTTATGAGAGGTTTTTACAAAGCAGAAATGTTATAAGAAGAGTAGAGTATATGGAGAGTAAAAGAAAGGTGAAGAGAGTGGTGAGAGAGTGCATAAGGAGAGCGGATGATAGAGTGGGAGAGGCACTGTCAAGAAATTTTAATAAAAATAAGAAAAAAAATTGGAGTTAGTTAAACAAGGTAAGAAAGTCTAGGGAACGAATGGATTTGTCAGTTAAAAACATAGGGGAGTTAATAGATGGGAGACGGAGGTTTTGGGTAGAAGTCGAGAATATGTTGAGGAACTTTCAAATGTCGACGAGGAAAGGGAGGGGGTAATTTCATGCACTTGCCAGGGAGGTATACCATGTTTGAGGAGTGAAGAAGAGCAGGATGTGAGTGTGGGGGAGGTGCGTGAGGCATTACGTAGAAGGAAAGGGGGTAAAGCAGCTGGAACTGACGGGATCATGGCAGAAATGTTAAAAGCAGGAAGAGACATAGTGTTAGAGTGGTTGGTATTTTTGTTTAATAAATGTATGAAAGAGGGGAATTTAACTAGTGATTGGCAGAGAGCATGTATAGTCCCTTTATAAAAAGGAAACGGGGACAAAAGATTTTGTAAAAATTATAGAAGAAAATTACTGAGAAAACCCGGGGAAAAGTGACGGTAGGTTTATTACTGAAAGAAAGAGGAAAGACAGAATGTAGGATTGCGAAAGCAAGGGGGTTTTAGAGAGGATAGGGGATGTGAATCAGGTGTTTACACGAGCAATTGTAACAGTTTTTAGATAGGGTAGGAAAGTTTTTATTGATTTTAGATTTAAAAAGGCAATGCAGAGGGATGGGGGGCAATGTGGCAGATGTTGCATGTATTTTAAAAGGTGGAAAGTTCTAAATGCTGAAAAGATTTTTATGGGGATAGGGGGCTCAGGTTGGGTGTGTAGAAAGAGGGAGACTACCCCCCGGGTAAAAGTGGTCTTAAAGGGATGTGTAATGCCCACCAGGGTTGTTTAATATTTTATAGATAGGTTGTAAAAGAAGTAAATGTTTGGGTTTGGGTTCGGAGAGGGGTGGGTTAAAATTAGGGGAAATTAAATACAAAATGGGAAACACAGTATTTTTTGCTGATGATACTTTGTTTTTGGGAGATCTAAAAAAAAATTGCAAATGTTAGGGGCGAGTTTGGGAGGGGTGAAAGGAAGAAATTTAAAAAGTAAACATAGAAAGAAAAGGTGTTGAGGGTATCAAAGGTTTTTAGATAAAGAAAAATTGAATAACAAAATTGGGGGGGAGAGTATGGAAGAAGTAATTTTTTAGATATTTGGAGTTTGTTAGGGGATGGTTTTATGAAGATGGGGTTTAAATCAAAAATTTGATGAAGGAAAAAGGTTGTGGGTGCGTGGGTATAGGGGAGGCAAAAAACGTTACCGGGGAGGCAAAGAAGGGAATGTATGAAAGTATAGATACCAAACTCTTATAGGGGTGTGAGGCTAGGTTTGTAAATGCTGCCGGGGAGGCTTGGGGGCGTGGAGATGTCCTTTAAGGCAATGTGTGGTGGAATATAAGCATAAAATTAAAAGTGTGGAAATTGGGGGGGGTGTGGAGTTTTGAGGTGGTAGAATGACATGGAGAGCGTAAAAATCTGTGGGGGAAGGAAGGGGGGTGGGGGTCGCCCTCAAAAGGGTTGGAGGGAGGGGAAAAGGAGGTTTTTTGAGTGAGGGTTTGGATTTCCCGCATGCGTGCGTGAGCGTGTTAAATAAGTAAAATGAAGACAAAGGGTATTGGGACCTGCGAATGTTGGAGTGTGAGCGGATAATATTTAGTAAAGGGATTTGGGGGGAAACCTTTATTTTTATATTGTGGGATTTGAGTCCGGAAAAGGGGAAGTACAATGCCTGATTTTAAAAGGGGGGGTTTTGGGAATTTTTGGCTGTTTGGGGGGATATGTTGTGTATCTTTATAGTATAGATCAAAACCTTGTTTTCTGGCACCTCTAAAACAGTGTTATTGTGAGTGAGGTGAAAGTATTGGTGATGGAAAGTATTCTCTTTTTTGGGTATTTTTTTTTTTTGGATCACCCCCCCAGTGGGAACGGCCGCTTTTTAAATATCGGGAAAGCGGATGGAGTAATGAGGGTAAAGGTTTTTTTTTTTCTTATATATATAATATTTTAAATATATATATAATAAATATATAAATTTTTATATATTATATAATATATATATTATAATATATATTATAAAATTAAATATAATATATATATATAAAACACATCAACGTTTCGCCCCAAAAGGGGGGTGGCCCGAAAAGAAAAACCTTCCCCATTTTTTCACCCCTCACTCCTCCAGTTAACCTTACGCCACTTTATAAAATTTCAACTTTTAAGACCCCCCCTTCAATGCAGGCCATTGGTTTCCCATCTCCGGGCTCTGTCGTCTTCCTTACCCACATACTTGCCCAGGACCTGGGGATAGATGTTGTTCCCCGGTTTGAGGTACAAGCAGTTTTTTTTGGGCCCCTCCTGGGTGTGTTATTTCATCCAGCATTTTGTTGGTAATCCTTGATTTTCGAGCTATCGTTTTCGTATTGTCGCTGGGCCTCCCTCCTTATCATGATACTCGTTTCTGGCTGTTCGACTAATCCCTTTATTTTCCCGGGGCGTTTGCTTTTTTTATTTTTCCATTTTCAGCATTCTTAGTTTTTGCCTTCCTCACTTTTGGGTAAACCAAAAGCTCATTCTGGCTTCCCATTATTTTATCACCCCTTGGGAAATACCTTTCCTCTGGATTTTTGCATTTTGTTTTTTACTGGTCCCTCATCATTTCTGAATTCCTTCTTCCCTCACTTATACAAGAGCCCCGGGAAATAGAACGACCTTTTTGAACGACTCGACACGGGGTCTGCTCGACACCTTATCAGGTATGAACATCGTTGTTTCCTTCTTGTAAGGGACCCGATTCAATACAGTGTTTTCCTATTATCCTGCCTGAACCTCTATTTTTTAACCGGGTTTTTACAGTCTCTTACAATCTTCTTTCAGTCCAAGAAGATGCAAATCCCCCATCCCTCTCTCTCCTTCTAGTACTGTTACTTTTCCGTAAAAACTCAAGAGATTGTGACAAAAGATTTTACATCCCGAAGCCTGCTAAAAGTTATGATAAGCCCAATTTTTCAGGGGGCTCCACCACTCTTCCAAAAATCTTTTCCAAACTTTAAAATGCTATACATGTCATGACTTTTTTTTAGTTTATTTTTCTTGTCTGTTCCTTTCTTTTAAAAAATTTGGGAAAACATTAGCTTTTCCCACTTCAGGGAGTTGCCTTGTTTCGATATTTTTTGAAGATTGCTCTTTTCGGGATACATAGTTTTCCCTTTTCTCCCTCTCTCCGAACCCATGGAAAAATTTAGCTGTGCCCAAGTCTTGAGTATTAGTTCAACCTTCTTGTTCATATACAGGGCCGTCTTGTGGGGCACCCTACCACGCGGTTTTG
Source organism: Cherax quadricarinatus (assembly GCF_026875155.1). Taxonomy (NCBI): domain Eukaryota; kingdom Metazoa; phylum Arthropoda; class Malacostraca; order Decapoda; family Parastacidae; genus Cherax; species Cherax quadricarinatus. The sequence goes on along the minus strand of NC_069412.1, from coordinate 7,791,880 downwards.
GGGGCATTTTTGTCTCCACTTGAATACTTCTCTAAAGTTTTTGTTAAGGTCTTTACACACTCCCCTGGGCATCTTTTTGAGCTCCCTCCTTTCCCTTTCCCCAGCCCTATTACTTATCCTTTATTTTTTTCTTCCTGAAGTGACTGTATAAAAACTTTGGGTTAGATTTTGGTTTTTGATACACACTTCTTAATTGCTGCTGGGCCTTTTCCATTTCTATCATATTCGTTTTTTTTTCTTTCTCAATCCCTTTTTTTCTTTTGTACTAGCTCATAACTTCTCTGCTTAGCACAATTGGCTTTGGCTCTTCACACCTCCAAGTTAACCCTGGAATGTCTTTTCCAATTTTTATCTTACCGTTTTTTATGAACTTTTCTACCCCCCTGCATTTGTGTTTACTTTCTCCATCATTTCTTACTGTCTTTCCCCTCCATTTCTTTCTCAGTGGGCCCCCCCATATGCAAATTTCCTCCATATGCATAGTCCCCCCGTTTTGAACTTTGGCTTTTCTCATTCTTCTCGTGTTGTTTTATTATCTACTGTTGACTCTACAAGGCAATCAAAACCGGAAAAGTGGTCACTCATCAAGGCCAGTTAATATCCCATTGAAATGGAATAAAACCTATGCAGTAAAAATTTATCCTTTATTGACTACTTTTGCCCCCACAGTGGGCTTTTTTTAAGTCATAAACAGAACTACCTGGGTGGAAGGAACGCGAGTATTTTTAAACAGGTTTTAAATCTGAGGGCAGTGAGAATGCTGCGTCTGAGTGTTTGAGGGGGGTTTTGAGTCAAAATCTGGTACTTGGGAAAAGGGATTTGGGTAATTTTTTGAGCAACCCTTTTACGTGTTCTTTTTGTGGGGTAGCATGAAGAAGTTTCTTGGGAAGTGGTTTAGATTAGCATTTTCCACCTGACCTCAATTTGAACCTGACATAAATTTTAAACGTTCCTTCCACCCCCGGTAGTTTTGTTTATGATTGAAAAAGCCCATGTTGTGGGCGAAACGAGTCAATAAAGGATCACTTTAAAAACTGCTATTGTTTTTATTTCCATTGTTGCCGGATTTTTATCCCCATTTATTTCCAAAAATCTCCTATGTCAAAACGGATCAAGGTAAATAAAAAGGGTTTCGGGCCCTTTTGGAACATCCTCCCCACTCCCCTCTCTTTTGCTTGTATTTTTTTTTTAAAACTTTAATTTTTCCCTATTATTGTTTCCCAGTTTTTAAAAGCCCTCCCGTTTTTGTGACCTAGTGGCCCCCAAGATTTCTAGTCAATCTTATGTTTAAACCCCCAACGACAAATAATTTTTCCCTACCCCATGTGGGTTTTTCCCGGGCCCACCTGGGAAGGGGAAATCCCCATTGTTCTTTGTTTTCAAAAACTATTGCGTTGGTTTTTTTGCTGTTAAGTGAGGGGTTTTGAAACATTACTGCAAATCATCAACTTTTGACCTCCGGCTAAGCATTCCTAAGATGAAAAAAAAAAAATTTTCCCCCTCTTTTTCAATCCTCCCAGTTCCCTTCAAAAAAACCACTAAAAAACTCTTTTCTCGGTTTCTAATATCCTTTTGCAAAGATCACATTTGTTTTTCATCCCCAAAACTTTTTTTCCTTGATTCCATGAAATTGGGGTTTATCGCGGGTGATTGTTTTTGCCTCCCCCAATCTCATTTGTTTTTCCTCTTTTTTTTGGGTTCGGTTTTTTTGTGTTTAATAATATATTTATTTATTAAAGTACATGTACATGGTATTTCAGGGCCTTTTTGACAAAAATTTACATACTACTGTACAGGGAAAACCCCTTGTTTTTAAACATTTTTGGAAAATTTAATTTAGTGGGCCCAGGATGCGGGCCTTTCACCATCGGGCTAAAACCCAGGTACCAATTTTAAATGATTGGGGGGGACATAGACCCAAAAGGGGGTAAAGAAACACTCCCAAAAGGGTTTTTACCCTGGCTGAGAATCGAACCCAAACCCCCACCGGGGTTTTAAATGAGGCTTTAGCCACCATGGGGGCGACAGGGTTTCAAGGGGGTTTTCATCATTTTGTTTGAAAGTTTTCCTTTAACTGAGCTTTTTGTCTTCGAAGCCTCCCTATCTCCCTTTCCTTTAAATGGCTTCTTCTTACTCCCCACTTTTTTGTTGTTTCCCCTTCTTTTTTAGTTCTTCGCGATGAGGAAAAATTGGTTTATATTCTCCAGTCTTTTAAAAAAGTGGGTTTTTTTGGGCGTTTGTATCCCGTTTTGGACCACTTCTGTTTTGAAATTTTTCAATCTGGCATGGCATTTTTTTTTTCCCCTAATACCCACCTCAAGCCTGTGAAAATTTGTTTTCCTGGGGGGCATGCCTTCACTCCTGTTATTACAATAATTCTCTCAATCTCTTTTTTCCCCCCCAATTTTTTTTCTTTACAGGTCTTCCCCCTTTTCCCCCCTGAAGCCCTTTTAAAAAATTTTTTTTGACTTCTCCCTTTTTTGCTTCCCCAGTTCTTTTTCCCCCCATAAAAAATTTGATCTGATTAAAACATCTTCTTTTTTTTTTCCCTTATCTCGCAGGAAAGCCCTGATTTGGGCTGAAATTTTTTCTGTAAGAACTTTTTTTTGCTCCTTCCGTCACTATCCCCCTGATGTTTCTATTTCCCCCATCTTTTTTTCCTTTCGGGAATTTTTTTTATCAGTGCCACCAAACACTTCCATTTCTTTCCCCCCGTCTCCCCGATCTTTTCCTCACAGCTACAGCTCTTCCTTTTCTTCTTTCTTTTTTTCAGCTATCTTGTTCATCACTGAACCCGCAAACTTTGTTTAGCAGTTTTTCCTATTCCTGTTCCAAAATTTTTCTCTTTAGTTTTTTTCTGCCCATTCTTCCCTTTTAAACCCCGTAATCCCCGGTTCACTTGCCTCTATGACCTCCCTTTTTTAGATCCCAAATTTTTTTTATCCGTTAGGGTACTCTGGGTCTGTAAAAAGGTAATTCCCCTCTGGGGTTTCCATTTTTTTTGAGAGATATACTCCCCCTAATTTTGGTTGCAAGGATCGATTATAGTTCCTGGCCCTGCCATTTTACTGGTCCTTTAATTTGGTTTACTCCCCCCGCTTTCCCCGATTTTTAAACATAACCCTTTTTTTTAAAACAATGCATGATACCTGCCCCCACTATTTTTCCCTTTTCCCGACTATTTGCGTGTGTGATTACTCACCCACTAGTTTTAGGTTGCAGGGGTCGAGTCCAACTCCTGGGCCCCCCCTTTCAAAAAGGGGCGCTACTGGTCACTCTCCCTGAACCCTGAGCTTTATCGAAACCCCTTTCTTAAAAACAAAGTTTGGAACCTTGGTACTACATCCCCTTCCTAAACATTCCCCTTCCTGACTACTTTGTGGCTGAAGAAAAACTTCCAACTTTCCCCGTGATTTATCTGTGTCTTCAGCTTTTCCAAATGTGTCCCCGTGTTTCTGTGTCCAGTCCCCCTGGAACATCCTGTCTTTGTCCACCTTGTCAATCCTCTCAGTATTTTGTAAGTCGTTATCATGTCCCCCCTATCTCTCCTGTCCTCCAGTGTCGTCAGTCATTTCCCCTTAAACCCTCTCCTCGTAGGACATACCTCTCAGCTCTGGGACTAGTATTGTTGCAAACCTTTGCACTTTCTCTAGTTTCTTTACATGCTTGGCAAGGTTGGGTTCCAAATGGTGCCGCATACTCCAATATGAGCCTAACATACACAGTGTACAGGGTCCTGAACGATTCCTTATTAAGATGTCGGAATGCTGTTCTGAGGTTTGCTAGGGGGCCCATATGCTGCAGCAGCTATTTGGTTGATGTGCGCTTCAGGAGATTTGCCCCGGTTTTAAATCACCCCAAGATCTTTTTCCTTGAGTGAGGTTTGTAGTCTCTACTCCCTAGATTGTACTCCGTCTGCGGTTTTCTTGCCCTTCCTCAATCTTCATGACTTTTGCACTTGGTGGGATTGAACTCCGGAGCCAATTGATGGAGCAGGTCTGCAGCCTGTCCAGATCCCTTTTTTAGTTTTTGCCTGGTTTTGATCTACTGAATTCTTCTCATCAGCTTCATGTCATCTGCAAACAGGGACATCTCGGAGTTTATTCCTTCCTTCATTCGTTCACAAATACCAGAAACAGCACTGGTCCAGGACTGACCCCTGTGGGACCCTGCTGGTCACAGGTGCCCACTCTGACACCTCGCCACCCTACCATGACTCGCCCGCTGTCTTCCTACAAGTATTCCTTGATCCATTGTAGTGCCTTCCCTGTTATCGCTGTTTGGGCCCTTTCCAGTTTTTGCACTAATCTTTTGTTGGTACTGTGCAAACCCCTTTCTTGCAGTCCAAGAAGATGCAATCCCCCACCCCCCTCTCTTGTCTTACTGTGTCACCTTATCATAAACTCCAGTGGGTTTGAGAGAAGGTTTTCCCCACCCAATGACTTTGCATACATCAGTCATGATAGGTCTGTATTTTAGTGCTTCATGTCTCCGTCTTTCGGGACCCCCCTTCTTCCCCTGTGAACACTTCTTTGAATTCTTGTTGGTTCCTCACATACTTCACGGTCATTTTTTGTTGTCTCTCCCCCTTTTCTTCCTTAGCCTATTACCTGGCCTTGACTGTTGTTTTCCCCCTGATGGCGTATAACAGCATCGGGTCAAGTTGGGTTTCCTGCTATGCGTTTTCATATTGTCTTTGGGGCCCCCCTTTTTCTTATCTTTTGCATATTCTTTTTTGGCTCTAAATTATCCTAAATTTTTGGGGTTTTCCCCTTCTATATTTCTTCCATTCCCTGAATTTTTTTGTTTTTTTTTTTTTTTTTTTTTTTTTTTTTTTTTTTTTTTTCCCTTGGGGTAAAAACCTCTCCTCAGCCCCCCTGCACATTGTTGTTTTACATTTTCCATCATCTCATTTAACTGGCTTCCCTGCCAGTTCTCTGTCCCACTGAACCTCGTTCGGGAAGTTCCTCATTCCTGTTAGTCCCTTTTCCCTTATTTTTGGTTTTTCATTTGCCCTGGCCTTCCTGCCCCCCCCTCCACGTGTTTCTACTTTTATTCGAAGCTTAAAAACCACTTACGCGGGGCCCCAAGGGTCTTTCATATGTGATGTCCTCAATATCTGCATCCCAAAATTTTTCCAGACCACCTCCACATCTTGGCCCCCCATGTTCTTGGCCCCCATTGGCTCCAAGTTCTCCCATCGATCTACTTTGGTTAAAGCACCCATGATCAGGACTTTCCCCTGCATGCTGAGCTCTCTGGCCCTGCGCCATGGTAAACCACGCTTATTGCTCTCGTCATACTTTTGCTCTGGCCCCCTGCGTTCTGTGGGGGGTGTTTACATCACTAAATTACCCCTTGGGACCCCCAGAGTAAAGCGTTCCCGCTATGAAAATCTTTTTCCCCTTTCCGCGTTCCTCTCTCCAGCCTTCAAAATTCCATTGGTGTTTGATCAGGGGTGCCACTTCTCCCCCCCCCCTTTCCTTTGTCTTTCCTCAGGAACGGGTATCCCTTGGAAAGTGGCTTTGTTTCATACTTGTAGGTTTTGGTTTCTGTGAGATATGATGTCCGGTGGTCCCTCTTTGGTCTTTCTGCCATTCCCACTTTTTTGTTATTCCATCAGCGTTTGTTTTCCCAACCCTTTCAGTTTCCTTTCAACACTGGGGTTTTTGGGGGGCCTGTGGGGGGGGAAGCCCGGGTAATATTTTGGGACTAGGGTTTGGGGGTTGGGTGGAAGTTGGGTGGGGATTGTAGTGTTGTTCGGATGGTGTATAGGTTGCGGGGTTTCGGGATATTGTGTGTGTGCTGCCCTTGCTGCTCTGTTCTGCCTGATGACCTTTGGGCTGGTTCCACCCTTGTTCCTTTCTTAGCTCCTTTCGCTTTTTTTGTCCCCCTCCTCAGCTGCTGTCGCTCGTTTGTGTTCTGTCCGTCTGGGAACCCTTGTACTCTTCCGGTTTTTCAACCGTATTTCTTTTGGGGTCCTGTTCCGCACTGTTTCTGTCCTGAAAAATCAGCTGACAGTCAGTTTTCCCCTTCGAGTCCCCCCCCTTTTCTCTGAAAATTTACATTTTGTCCATTTCCTCTCCCCCTATTTCCGTGATGATTTTTTCAATCTTTCTTTTTTCCCGCCATCTTTTTACTTTTTTCCTTTCCTTTCTCTTTGCGAAGCCCATGGAAAACGATTTTTCCCTTTCCTCCCCCATTGCCTCTCCCTCATCCTTGGTTTCCTTTGTATGTGGTCATTTTTCCCCCTTTTTTTTCCAGTGGCTTGGTACATGGTTGGCCCCCAGCATTCGACCTATTCCCTCTCCATCTCACCCCGTGCTCTTCCCCTTTACTCCTTGGGGCCCCTTTTTTGCAGGCTGATATGACCTTCCAAATTCTATTCCTTCCTTCCTGTTCCCCCCCCCTCAGCTTCATATTCTTCTCTGGCACTGCCCCCCGAGACTTCTTCAGCCTGTTTACCTCAAATTTAGGGCCCTTACCTTTGGGTACTGCAGTTTCGACTTGGGCCCCGCAAATTTTTGTCTCCTTCTCCAACCTCTTTTCCCAATTTACGAGAGCTCTTTCTCCTTTTTTAAGAAACTCTCCTAATTTTTCTCCCATTCTTGCTCCATCCTTTTTCCCCTGCTCCTCCATCCCTTCCCCCCTACCATCCATTGCATTGTCCCCGATTCCTTGAGCCCCAAAAATTTTTTTTATTGAAAGAAAGTGAGGAGAGAGAGGAAGGAGAGAGGAGAAAAGAGAGAGAGAGAGAGAGAGGGGAGAGTGACGTGGGAAAGGGGGGGGAGAGTGAGAGAGAGGGAAAAGAAAGAGAAGGGGGGGGTAAAGGAGAGAGGGGGAGAGGGAAAAAAGGGGGGAGAAGGAGAGAAGAGAGAGAGGGGAGAGAGGGAAAGAGAGAGAGGAGAGGAGGAAGTGAGAAGGAAAAAAAAGGGGGGAGAAAAAGAGTGAGAGAGAGGGGAAGAGGGAGAGAAGGGAAAAATGGATAGAGGGGGAGAGGAGAAGGGAAAAAAAAAGAGAGAGGGAAAGAGAGGAGGAGAAAGAGAAAGAAAGAGAGAAGGGAAGAGGAAGAAGAGAGAGAGGGAAGAGAGAGAGAGGAAGAGAGAGAGAGAGAGAGAGAGAGAGAGAGAGAGAGAGAGGAGAGAGAGAGAGGGGGGGGGAAAGGTAAAGAGAGGAGAGGAGAGAGGAGAAGGAAAAAAAAAAGGGGGGGGAAAAAAGAGTAGAAAAGAGGGGGGAAGGGGAGAAAGGGGAAAGATGAAGGAGAAAAGGAGGAAGTGAGAAGGGAAAAAAAGAGAAGGGGAGGGAAGGAGAGGAAGAAGAGAGAGAGAGAGAAAAGAGAGGAGAGAAAAGAGGGAAGGAGGGGAGGAGAGAGAGGGGTGAAGGAGGAGAGAAGAAAAAGGGGGGGGAAAGAGAGAGAAGAGAGAGAGAGAGAGATTTACTCCTTTCTTGTCTCCCAAATGTTAGGGTTTAGGGGTCAGTGAGTTTCCCGGCCCCGCCTCTTCACTGGGCACTACATGTCACTCTCCCCCGAAATGTGAGCTTTTCAACCTTGCTTAAACTATGTAGGGTCCCGCCCCCAAAAAACCTTTCCCAAACAATTCCCCCTTCCCGACTACTCTGGGTGAAGAAATACTTCCTAAAATCCCTGTGATTCATTGGGTCTTCAACTTCCAGCTGTTCCCCTTTTTTGCTGTGTCTCATTTTGGGAAAATCCTGTTTTTGTCCACCTTCCAATTCCTTCATTATTTTATATGTTGTTATATGTCCCCCCTATCTCT
>NC_069412.1:7757799-7783602 GCF_026875155.1 Cherax quadricarinatus | reverse complement strand
CACCACTATAGTAATCAAGAGAAGGTGGGACCTCTTTGCCGAACACTTTGCTACTAAATGCAAGTTCCTGATCCAGCAAGGGACCCTCCTTGGCTAGCTGCAAGAACTGTCAAAACTGTCAGTGGTGACAATAAGGCAGGAGGAGGTGCATTTCCTTCTTAAATCACTTGACCAAGGAAAGACTGTGGGCCCAGACGAGTTGAGCCCAAGATTGCTGAGAAGATGTGCAGACCAGCTAGCAGCACCTCTAACTCGCATCTTTCAGCACTGCCTAGTACAGTGTAAATGGCCCTCTCTGTGGAAAGAGGCAAATGTAGTCCCTGTTCACAAAAAGAAGAGCAGAGCAGAAATCAGCAACTACAGACCAGTGTCACTCCTGTCAATCACTAGTAAGATCCTTGAGACAATAATCTCAAGACAAATGACAGTTTTTTTTTACTACCACTCACCACTTTGTAACCGTCAATATGGCTTCAGGAAAGGTTACTCTGCTGCTGATCTGTTGTTAAACCTCTCCACTAAGTGACACCAGTCGCTGGATGAATCCAAAGTCAGCTGTGTGGTAGCACTGGACATTGCTGGTGCTTTCGACCGGGTGTGGCACCGGGGCCTCTTAGCAAAACTTCAAGCACTGGGAATTGCAGGCTCTACGCTATATCTCCTCAGTGATCACCTTCATGGTAGATCCCTAAGGGTAGTTCTCAATGGAACGGAATAAGCAAGACATCCTATTGGGGCAAGGAAGCGTGCTAGGACCATTGTTATGGGATGTCTACTTCAATGACCTTCATTTCATCTCAGAATCCCATGCATATGCAGACGACTGTACACTGACATTCACTTATCCAAGAGAAGAAATGCCAGCTGCTCTAAGCTACATCAATCACCAGCTAAGAGCTATATCAGCTTGGGGAAATAGATGGCAAGTAATATTTGCACCTGAGAAAAGGCAAATGATGATGGTCTCTAGGCACCATGATGATAATACTGGTGCAGTAGTAAGGATGAATGGGAGGGTATTGGCACCTGGGGAAGACGTTGATATCCTTGTGGTGAAATTTGACTCCAAACTGACCATGAAGAACAATGTTGTAAATCTTGCAAGCATGGCAGCCAGGAAGCTCACAGCACGTCGCCGTATCTCGCATCTGCTTGTCAGTAGGGGTTGTAAGATTCAGTACGAGGCTCAAGTACGCTCGCACCTTGGGTATGCTCCACTTTCTTGGTTTGCCTGTCCCCCTCTCATCTGCGACTGCTTGACAGAGTAGAGAACAGAGCAAGACGTCTCATCTCTCGCCTGGACCAATCCTGGAGAGATCTGTCATTTCATCAGAGACTTCAACACAGGAGGGATGTGGGTGGCCTTAGTGTTATGTACAAGGCCAATATTGTCAAAGTACCACACTTGGATGCACTTCGAGGACAGCGTGAAACAAGCTTTTATGCCACAAGACGGGCAGAAAGCAGCAACTTCACTCTGGCTGTACCCTTCTCCAGAATATCACTCCATCTGAGATCATATATACCCAGGATGACTCGAGTTTGGAACACATTCGTACAACATAATGATGTCAACGAGATAAAGTCAGTTGATCAAATGAAAATGCTGGCTCACAGATGGCCCCAACTTCATCCTGTTCCCTACTTGTATGTCTCGTAACAATAAAAATGCTTTCAAATGAGCTGATGTAGGTAACAGCTCTTAGCTTGTCAATAAAGTTAGGAATCCTTAACCTTTAAATAGCTTGTCAATAAAGCTATCACTTTCTTCAGTAGTCTTTTCTGTATAAACTAATAAAGCACTATTCAAGTTATTACGTTACATCTTTCTGTAGAAAGTCAATAAATGTGTTGTGCAATAACAAATACATTGGAACACAGGTTCGAACTCATTCATCAAATTATGCTCAGCATTATGACTTGTAACTGTAACCGTTATAATTAATTCAAGCAATTTAAAGGTAGTTTAGGGAAGGCTGAGTGGGAAGCAATATAATTGTTGAAAGTTCTCTCCTATTTAGTGTAGAGGAATCACATATCAGATACGTGTGATATTATAAACTGAAAAGACTGGTTAATGGTTCAGTAAGAACCTCCCTACATCGTATAAGAACCCCAGAATAGAGTTAATCTGGGATAGGGAACATATTTTTCTAAAATCGGTCTACTTATTTAACATCCATGTCTCCAGCGACCGTGATATAACATAACATGTTTTCCTCAGATGCTCTGTAACTATTTATTACTAGAATTTTGTTTGACTCCTTCGTGAGATTTGATATTGAAAGCTAAATCAGTAGACGAATTTGTCAGTATATATACAGAAATTAATGGAAGCTATATTGGAAACTGTCCTCAAAATATTCCCTCCATCTTCCTGATACCTCCAACTCTCCATTCAGTAATTATTTTCTTCTATTTTTAACTATCAAATCCACTCGTTCTCTAGGCTTCCTCAATTTATTAATGTCACTCCAAAAATTTTTCTTATTTTCAACAAAATTTGTTGATAACGTCTCATCCACTCTCTCATTTGCTTTCCTTTTACGTTGACTAACCACTCTCTTAACCTCCCTTTTCCTCTCCATACACCTCTCCCTCCTTGCATCACTTCTACTTTGTAAAAACCTCTTACATGTTACTCTTTTCTCTCTTACCATATTGAAAAATGGCATAGAATTTACCTGGGAGATGGCAGAGGATGGGAGACTTCGACTATAACTTCCTCTTCTTAGTAAATATTGTTTCTATCGTAACTTCTCGTATTATTTCAATGCCACTCAAGAGTTGTAAATACCAGTACATCCACTTCCGGTTACGAACAATTCTCCGATTACTTATTCAAGCATTTATTAACTGATCATCCTGAGGCAGTTGCTGAGCAAATATCAGGAATCCGTTGACTTCAGATTGCACAATCACAGTAATGTGTCAAATCATATACTAGTGAAGCGTGTGTGTCAGTCTGGTCCTTGAATAACTGCATTGTCCTGAACTCACAAATTTACCATTCTGGTGTAACTGTGTTTATAAATAAAATTGCATTGGTTCGTATTCCACCTCCTACCTCGCAGATTCATTCCACTATTCAGCTCTCCAGAGAGTTGGTCGTGTTTGAGTGTCACAGCCATTCAATATCTTAGAGGCCTTGAATATATCCCGTAGTTTTTGTTTCCTAAAAGAGAAAAGGTTGAGAGTTTTGAGTCAAAAAGCACACATATACACAAGTACACACATACATATGCAAAAGTGCACACAAGTACATGAATACATACGCACACATACACATGTATTTTTATGTGTTGATGTATTAGAGTTTCATGATTGTCCTACACTCTTCGTATTGCGTGCATTATGAGTGTGTGTGTTAGTCTTCTGAGATACAGATATTTCTTTCTCGGATCTCGCATTGATCAAAATAATTATATATAATTTTTATATAACTCCGATTCCAGCGCTGTGATCCTGTGTCTTTGGAAACAAACAAGGTGTGTTGGGTTCATAAGAAGAAGAGGACACTGAACCTCCATGGTAGTATCATACGTTTCGCAGTCCGAAACAGAAACAGGGTGTGTTAATTTCGCAGGTCAAACAGAAACAGGGCGTGTTAGTCTCGCAGGTCTGAAACAGAAACAGGGTGTGCTAGTTCCACAGGTCTGAAACAGAAACAGGGTGTGTTAGTTTCCCAGGTCTGAAACAGAAACAGGGTGTGTTAGGTTCCCAGGTCTGAAACAGAAACAGGGTGTGTTAGTTTCCTAGGTCTGAAACAGAAACAGGGTGTGTTAGTTTCGCAGGTCAAACAAACAGGGTGTGTTAGTTTCGCAGGTCAAACAGAAACAGGGTGTGTTAGTTTCGCAGGTCAAACAGAAACAGGGTGTGTTAGTTTCGCAGGTCAAACAGAAACAGGGTGTGTTAGTTTCGCAGGTCAAACAGAAACAGGGTGTGTTAGTTTCGCAGGTCAAACAGAAACAGGGTGTGTTAGTTTCGCAGGTCAAACAGAAACCGGGTGTGTTAGTTTCGCAGGTCAAACAGAAACAGGGTGTGTTAGTTTCGCAGGTCAAGCAGAAACAGGGTGTGTTAGTTTCGCAGGTCAAACAGAAACAGGGTGTGTTAGGTTCGCAGGTCAAACAGAAACAGGGTGTGTTAGGTTCGCAGGTCTGAAACAGAAACAGGGTGTGTCAGTTTCCCAGGTCTGAAACAGAAACAGGGTGTGTCAGTTTCCCAGGTCTGAAACAGAAACAGGGTGTGTCAGTTCCCCAGGTCTGAAACAGAAACAGGGTGTGTTAGTTTCAAGGTCTGAAACAGAAACAGGGTGTGTTAGTTTCGCAGGTCACACAGAAACAGGGTGTGTTAGTTTCGCAGGTCAAACAGTAACAGGGTGTGTTAGTTTCGCAGGTCAAACAGTAACATGGTGTGTTAGTTTCGCAGGTCAAACAGTAACATGGTGTGTTAGTTTCGCAGGTCAAACAGAAACAGGGTGTGTTAGTTTCGCAGGTCTGCAGCAACAATGACTGAGACGAGCTTCATGAAACTCACGACTCTTAAACTCCTGGACCAGGTGGAAAATTTGAAACAAATGCAGTATAATCGATTCTTTATTGACTACGTTTCGCCCATACAGTAGGCTTTATCAAATAATAAACAGATCTAGCTAAACAGAGGGTACATGAGTGTATATAAGGAACACAGTAACGTAATGGTCACGTGACGAATGTTGAGAAGTTTAACATTTTATACACATTATCGCCAAGTTATTGAACTAAAGAATCTCTACATTAATACTTATTTATAAGAGAACCTTGAATTAAATATAAAATAATAATATTAATAATAACAATAATAATAGATTTAATATATATTTTTTTTATAAAAATAAAGGTAAAATGTGGCATTGTAGTCAAAACACAAATTTTTTTTAGAAAACGTGGAAAATTATTATATTGTGGATTTTAAACTATGAAATATGAGGTTCATATTTTCGGTTTATCTCGGCTTCAAACAACCAGGTATGAAAAACTGTTTTTTTTAATAAAGACGATTTAAAATACACTGTTTTAAATATGCTTTTAGAAATTCCGGAAACCTTTCAACATTTAATTAATCAGGTCCAGGTGCTCGCCGCTAATTCGCAAAATATCTCAAAAATTTTTTTTTTGAGATCAGAGGTAAAAATACAACAATGAAAAAACGAAAATATAACCTAAAACTAGACAATTATTTATAATAAGTTTGACAGATTGGGCAGAAGGCTTTTGATTTTTGCAGGATAATTAATTTTCATTTTAATGAAAATTGTTGTGCCGGTCTAGTGAAATTATCAACAGACTAAAAAAGAAACATAACCAAAAAAAATTATGCCATTTTATTTTAGAAAAATGTTTAAACATCATGTTTAAAGAAATTTATCTCATAATGTGCAAGTGAATTTACAATGAACTTTAAAAAAAAATTATCATTTTAGGTGGCGTAAATGCTAATAATATTACCATGCATCTTATTAGTAAAACATTACTGAAAGTTTGAAGCTGTTAAAAAGCAACATTCCTAAACCATTACTAGGAAACGAAAATAAACCCCGAAGGAACTTAAGCAACGAGTGTAGTTAAATCACCTCGAGGGGATACCAAATAATTATCTTCACTGCCAAGTGTTGCTGTTGGTAGTGAATGTTAGTTTACTACTGTAATCTTGTTATCTAGATACAGAGAAGTCTTCAACCATGCCCTAACCTATTGGCATGACCTGCTTCCACTAGCGGATACTGCTTTACTCTTGGAAACGAACTATAGCAGTGACCCAAAATTATGTATTACTCATTCTTAATTTTTGTTCCACAGTGTTCTGTACAAGTAATGAAAAACAATAATCAATGTAATCTCTATCCTAATTTGTATCTGACGATTTTTACTTGAGCTGCAGAATGCGTAATGCCCAACTTTACATAGAAATTAAACATATAAGGTTCATAAATGAAACTCCCAACCCACAATAAGCATGTAAATGTTTACTCTGCTGCTACACGAGGCTGGAATTGTGGCTCTCCGTCGAGAATGACTGGGCGCTGCACACGCTCTTCTCTGGCCAGCATCACTCACTGTTCTTTAATAGCTAAGACTTGTGCGCCTCCTACACTGGCTGTCCCCCTTGGCCTGTGAGCTCAGTATTCTTCACTGATAAACATTTGTGAGTCTCCACAAGTTGAAGCATTTAATCAATTTGAGAAATAGTGGTAATTTTAATATGCTTGAAATGGCAGTAGCCATTTTAATGATGTACCTCTTTGCTCCGTCTCTAAGTGCAACTAATATTTTCAAGCAAAATAATAGTTAGATAATTAAAAATGCTTGTTAATTAATGCATGTTAAATAGCAAAATATTTGACTGAAAAGCTGACTGGATTATATAAAGTCACATTTGGATAAAATATCATGAACTAGATGTATTTCAGTTGCTTTGTGACAGAACATCAACTAGAAGCCCAAGTAGCTGTAGCTCAACATATTAAGAAGGCCAATACATTAGGTCAATACACAAGCGGCTTAAGAGCTGTAATTCATCACTTTTAAGAAGTACAAGAGTTGTATTTCAACATCAAGAAAATAAAGATAAGTGTCACTAAAAGTTTGAATTTTAACGTGTTCACAGATGAAAATAAGGACTATTTATCATCAGAAAGTTGTTTGTTAGTCTTGCCAATGAAAAAATTATCTAACATGTAATTTGATTTAGGAAATATATTTTTCTTTGAAAAAATCCATAATTACTCTAAATAGAAAAGATTTTTTCAAAGTAAATATGCGATTAAAAAACATAAAAAGTTATATAATTTAGGCATACTTGAACACGTAACGAGATTCTTTAACACTGGGTGGAATAATTATATTCGCAGGGTAATAATTCTAGGTAGAGTATACATATTAAATAGGATAATCATGCTAGGTACTATAATCACGTTGGCTAGGCTAATCATATCGGGTAGACTACGGAGAACTGGCCTGGTACCCGACCCAGAGTAACCTGAGAATTTTAGCACCTGTCCATTCTAAGGTCGGTTATCTGGGGAGAAGGAATGGCAGTCAGGTGCTGGGTCTGAGATAATGAATGTTAAGTATGTGGGGGTTCCCTCATCATGGGTTGGACGGGCACATGTATGGATAAAGTGAGGGAGGGGGGTGAGTTATACCTGCCTGCCAGTATTATTGAAAATGGTATAAAATATCAACAAGTTGAAGGCTGGTAAATTAAACACGTGTGCAACACATGGGTATCTTTATTGTGGAAACTTGTCTCCACAGACGCTATATCAGTTCATACAAAGGAAAATAGTGAATAACAGGGAGAATATGATTGAGGTGTATAAATGGAAAACAAGAATAAATAAAGGGGATGCATATAGCGTGCTAAAACTATCTTGCCAAGACAGGACTCACGGCAATGGATTTAAGTTGGAAAAATTCATATTCAGGAAGGATTTGGGAGGGCACTGGCTTGGTCATGGAGTTGTGGATGAGTGGAACAAACTCCCAAGTACCGTCATAGAAGAACGTTGTGTAGATTTAAAAATAGGTTAGATAAATACATGAGTGGGGGTGGAGGGGTGTGAGTTGGACCTGACTAGCTTGTGCTACTAGTGTCTGATGCTGTGCTCCGTCCTTAAGTTAATGTGACCTAACCTGACTAGGCTGGGTCATTGGACCTGCCTCGCATGGACCAGTAGGCCTGCTACAGTGTTCCTTCTTTCATATATCCTTATGTTCTTATATCATGTAGATTCATGTTGCGCAGGATATCATACTGGGTTGGACAATCATGTTGTGAGGATACTCATGCTAAATAGGACCATCATATAAAGAAGGGTAATCAATTTAGTAAGGACACTCAATATAGTAAGGGTAATCAATTTAGTAACGGTAATTAATTTAGTAAGGTAATCAATATAGCCTAAGATAATTATGTTGGATAGGATACTTATAATGGTAGGATAAATCGTATTGACTTAGGATAATAGGTGTAGTAAGTTAGTGTAAATTTGCCAATTAATTGCTTCCTCAGAAGGGTAAAAAAAAAATAATCCCCCCCCCAAATTATTCTAAATTTGATAAACTGGGAAGTGCCTTTCTTAATAACAATAACAATTTTCCTATTAATGCAAGTAATATCTATGGTTAGAATTATAACAATAACTTTTAAATGGGTGGACTGTTAAGTCAGTGGAAGGCCTCAGTCAGATGACCAGAAGCTCCAGTGGCGGTTATCAAATGACTAAGACCAGGGTCAGGGAAGAACTGTCCTATTTCCTGACCAATGTTACCTAACCTATTAGTGCAAGACTTGGGTGCTGAAAATCTGAGGGTGAACCAAAGAGGCTTTAATAAGTTAACCTCACTGAATCTGCTACAAAAGTACAAGGAACAACTATAAGTATCTCCATATAATGGAAGCCTAAAATTGCTTGTTCATGCAACGCCAGTTCCTTTACTGTAAATGAAAAATACACACAGACAAATGACAAATGAGAGAAACAGCCCAGCCGCCGTGGAGAGAAGACGTCGTCGTTCCTGCTCTTCAGCTGAGAAACTCTGAACACTGTTGCTCGAGATTTTTCTTGGGTTTATCCTAAGTAGTTCTTCACCAGAGCTGAGAGGAAACTTGCTTGCAGTCACTTCAAGCCCCATCCCATCAAGAGGGTAAGGCGGTGACTTGCTTGCTTGTTCACCCCTCTCATCGCCATCCCCCCATCCTTCCCCATCCTCCCCTCACCCAAACATCAACACTGGCCCACACACTAACACACTACATACATTGCTATCCTTCTGACTTTCCTATCTTCTTCTTTTTCGGCAACTTCGCTTTGGCGAGTTAACACAAGGCATTTTGACTATCAGGTAGCCCTTGTGGTTTTTTAAAATCCGGCCGATCTTTGCCTTAGGCCCTTTCCCCTCACCACTCGAGGGTAGGCTATTTTAGGGCTGACCTTCATAAGTCAGCTGAAATAGGATGTTAGATTAACATTAAGGAAAGATCCCTTTTGTTAAGAAACTCCTCTGCCAGATGTTCCTTCCTAGACATCATGGCGAGGATACGAGTAAGATTACGTATTGATGGAAACCAAAAGTCGATGAAAGAAATTCTAGCATGTATTTGCTCGAACTCAACTGTTGCTCCAGTGGATGTTTTTCAAACCCACGCTGGAGCAGTACTTCTCCTCTCTTCGGAAGAAGAGTTACTTCAACTGCTGAAGCATGATGTTCTTGAAAAACTGAAACTTCTGGTGTTACCCCAGTTGCACCTGAGAGCTATCAAGCTCAGAGGACTGTGTTTGTTGCCAGAATCAACAGTTTCATGAGACATAGCACAGCGAATGAAATTGTTGAGGACTTTAATACAGAGAATTCTGAATTTAGGGCTGTAGAAGCACATAAATTCTCTAAACCTAATAACAACAAGGTAACCTTAAAGTTAATACTTGAGACACCTGAGGAGGCCAAACTTGTATGTCAAAATGGCTTCAAATGTTTTGGCACCAGATGTACACCTGACCAAATCTCTCTTGAACGATTTGTCAGTGTGACACAATGTTTTAAGTGTTATGCCTTTGGTCATAACACCAACAAATGCAGTACTCAAGGGCAGATTTGTGGCATTTGCTCTGGCCAACATTCTTATCGAGACTGTAATAATTAAAAATACACCCAAATATGTCCTCTGCAACGGAAAACATCATGCTGTTTCTGCTATTTGTCCTGAAAGAAAAAAAGATAATGCAGAAAATTATTGAAGCCAAGAAACTGTCCACTTCTAAGAAGACAACTCCCCAGGTACCGCCAACGATGTCCCAAACTTCCTTCCCAGCTCTGCCTGGATCAAGTGGGACTCCTCAGGTCTCTACCAATGGTTCCAATGTTTGGAATTCTGCCCCTCTTGGAGCGCCCCAATCTAACCCTCACCTACAACATACACAAACGCAACAACAAGGTTCAGTCTCATCTCCTATGTCTCAGGAATCCACAGCCGGGGATATGACGAGAGCACAACTAATGTATATGATGGCCAAAGACATAGCAGGTGGTGACATTCAACTCTGCTCTCAGGTTTTAAATGATCTGTTAATGGCTAATGGGATCACTCCCTTCACGATCCCAGAAAATGTGAAGGCTATTATGACCCAGCCTTCTCATAACAAGAAGTACGTACCCTACTCTACATTTAAAAATAAGTCTAAGTCATCCCTGGCCCAGGGATCGCCCACCTCGCATACCCAGGTTGTCAACTCCCCTCAACCCGATAAGTCAACACCTGAACATAACAATGCCCCAGAAATTGGTGCCTACTCTCCCGCTATTGAAGCTGAGCCTGTTGAACAGGAACTTTCCCAGGGTAACTCACCTTGCCTACCTAATTTTCCCTTGGAGCCTCCACAGTCTCCCATTAACTCTCACGAGCCTCTGCTTCCTGTAACTGGGAATATCATACCTCAGTTTTCTGATGATGACTCTAACGATTCTAATGAGTCTGTTAATATTACCACCTCTAGTGAAGATGATGGCATTTTTTAATACACAAGCAACTACGCAGAAGTTCCCTCCTCCCCTTGACGAGTCCAGCAGGGATAGTGTGGATACCAAACATGACATTACTTGCAGGCGTTCAGACCGCAGTACACGAGCGAAGTGCAAGAAATAATGGGGATTACAATTTTCCAACTTAATGTTCAACATTTCTAATAACCGTTACCTCCTTGAGGTTGAACTACATAATTACAATCCCGATGTTATACTCTTGAACGAGACAGCTGCAAGAGTGATCAACATATTAAATTACGTGGTTACTCTACTGTGGAGAAATCGAGAGGACCCTTTAGTGGTGTAGCCATCTTAGTTAAATTAGGCTATACATTTAAAAATATTCATGTTTATGAAGATAACATTCTTGCAATAGAAATGACAACGTCTCATGGACAACTAGTGATAGTAACTGGATATTTTCCCCTGAGACAACAATATATAGAGTCAATTCCTCTACATAGGATATTAAGCAGAAATATTCCAACAATTCTAGCGGGAGATTTTAATGCTCATCACCTTGCCATCTTCAACTGTGGAGCTGGTATTCCACTGGGTGACTTAAAAGGAAAACCACTATTCAATATCATGACAGCTAGAAACTTGTCATTTCAAGGCCCATTCTTTAAATCGTACATTGGACCTCATCCAGGGACACCAGATATAGTACTGACAAACAGAGACTGTGACATCTTTCACTGTCGTATCTCTCCTGGTGGAAACGTAGGATCTGACCATATCCCTGTTATAATACAACTACAAACTTCTCCATTTAGAATACCTGTACCTCCTAAACCCAATCTTAACACCCTACGATTTGACCCCTTCAGGGCATTTCTGGGTGACGATGAAATTGTGTCATTGGAAAATCTACCTTCCACTGCAATTGATGATGCAATAAGGTCCCTGCATAATCGAATAATTGAAGCTACTAATGCAACTTGTCAATTAACTTCCACAAAGATATACCAATAATATAAACCTACTAGGGAAATTAGAGACAATTTAAGAAATTATCAAGCAGAATGTCGAAGGCATCTTCAAACGCAACAACCACCAGTAGCTACACTGCACCGATTAAGGCAAGAATTAATTAACATGATTAGTCATCACAAACGGGACTTATGGAAATTGCTAGTTCTTCAAGCTAATCAGTATAAACGTGAACCAGCAAAATTTTGGAGTAAGATCCGACAACTTTTAGGGGCAAAGCACAAGGCTCCTAACTACCTAGTTCATACCTTCACTGATGAGGATGATGAAGATGTTGAAATTAAACTTAACAATCCACAGGACCAGGCTAATTTGATGGGTGATGTATGGGAGAAAATTCTCTCCCGCAATAACAGTCGTCAATTTAACAATAATCATTATCAGTTGGTAAATGAATGGAGAGATGAGAACTTGGATGATCTAAAACCACTACCTTCCATCGATACTTCAACTCTTGAAGATTCCCACCCGCTTACTAGACCTGTTACATTACTAGAGATGAGTCAGGTTATTGGAAGAGATGGCGAAATAGAGCCCCTGGCCTCTCTGCAATAACAATGAAACAAATAAAGTTCCTACCCAGAAATTGTAAACAGTCTTTGGTAAATATCTTTAATGCCATCTTGGCCTCAGGACATTTTCAGTGGTTTTTAAGACTGCTAGGATGATCTTTCTTGGTAAGCCCAATAAAACTCCACCAACCTGGGAACTATAGCCCTATATCTTTACTTGAAGTCAGGGAAAGTTCTTGAGAAAGTCATTTCCAACAGTTTGAACTACTATTTTTTTTTTAAAATCACTTTTTTAGAAAAACAATTTGGTTTAAACACAAAAG
Organism: Cherax quadricarinatus; assembly: GCF_026875155.1. Taxonomy (NCBI): domain Eukaryota; kingdom Metazoa; phylum Arthropoda; class Malacostraca; order Decapoda; family Parastacidae; genus Cherax; species Cherax quadricarinatus. The sequence continues at coordinate 7,771,212 of NC_069412.1, read as the reverse complement.
GTACAGTCATGCAAAAAAATGTTTTTTTCATATGTACAATCAAAACATCGGGGCAATCTTTCCTTTTTACCCCCCAGAATGTTCTAAACCTTTTGATAGTTAAAGGGCATGAGGGCCCTTTATAACAAATCATTGCCCTCCCAGAAATAACTGGACTTTTCTCAATTAATTATTTTTTAAAAGAAAAACATTCCCCCTTTCATGGGGGCACGAGCCTTTATACCGACAGGGTGCCCCACAAGGTTTTGTCTCATCCAATTCTGTTCAACGTTTATGTAAAATGCCCTTTTCCTCAACCAAGTTTAATTTAAAATTGAACACAGTTGCAGGATGTTTTTCTGTGTCTCTCAACTCCGGGGTAACAAAAATACAAGTATAGAGAGCATAGAAAAAGAATATTAAAACTTCGTAAAACATCTTTTTGGGAAAAGAAAGGGAAAAAATTAGACTAACCCTAAAAGGGGTCCTTGTTAACGATAGGATTTTTTGATAACAATTGAAGAAAAGGGGGTTATCTCCATCGAGGTACACCCTACCCATTAGAAAACAATAACAAGATTTTGGGATTGAAATAGCAGCTGCTCCCTCAACATCCATAAAATAAAAAGATAAACATACCCAAAACCCGGCTTGCGTCTCTTCGATTAAATAAACCCCTCAAATGAAAAAAAACATCTGTAAAAATGAAAAATAGACCAATCTCAAATACCCTTGTGTCCCAATGTCATTAACAACAAAGCCCAAACATGAACGGTTACAAAGGGCCCGAATAAGCTCTTCGCTTCATTCCGATACCAGGAGGAGAACAAGTTAAAATGGCAATTTAAAATAAAACAAATATTACTGCCATAAATTACCCTCGGCACCTAAAAAAGAAACAACTCTAACAAGCAAGAACTATACATCCCAAAATAGAGAACATCCTATACAAGTGGTAAATACCAGGGATTAATTAATACTCCTCCCACGGGACTAAAAGAAGCTCCCCACAGGGGGCCCCCGTGTTTTATCCATAAAAGGACTACCATCGCCCCCCAGATATTGAGCAACCCCCTGAGAAAAAGTTGGGGTAGCACCAAAACCCCTTCTATGATACTGAGAAAATCATCGCCCCAATTGGGGAGACATTTATATAACATCTAATGTAAAAATTATGCTATTTACATGGCTGACACCCCCTGTAAGAACCCTTTTCACGTAATTCTAAAAACTGCCCGAAAATTTTGCATAATATCCGGGAAAATCGCAAAAAAAAAAAAAACGCAAAATTTTCAATTTGTATAATTACTACCAATTCAGAGCAACTTATAATTGTTAATCTATGTGACTCATGGGTTAATTTTTCCCCCTTAAAAAATATTTTATCATTTCACTAATTTTTTAAATTACACCAAAGTGGTTGTGTCATTTAAACCTTTTAATCCTACCTCCCCCCCCTCCCACCCTTTTCAATATTTCCATCCTTACCCCCCTTTCCCTACCCATCTTCCCAAAGCCGGTCAAAAGAAGGAAAAAAGAAATGAAAAATATTAAACAAATTTTAATATCTTTTCTGCGCCATCTTGACTAAATTAAAAACATCTTGGCATAAAAAAAAATATAAATGGATAAAAATGAACAGTGTTCAAGACCCTCTTCGTATGGATAATAAGGATAGCACAAAAAAAGTAACATTATCCTTTACTGACGCTATATTTGATTTCTAATTTCTTATCATTATTTGAAAGTTTTTTTTTCATATCAAAAGAGTGTTGATAATTGAAATTTTGCTAAAATGTAGCGGGTCATAAATTCTTAAGACCAGTGTCAGGGCATTTCCACTTTTTGATATTAAAACAACAAAACCCGAGAGTCATCAACTTTTTGCACCCCCAGCAAAAACGTATGACGAGGGGGAAAAAAAGGGGAGTGGGGCACTGAGGAGTCTATGGAGACAAAGAAATTTTCCGATGGAAGAAAGGAGGAATGGATGAGAGTATAGTGAATCAAAAACTCTTAAAGGGGGATGAAGCATCTTTTTAAAGTTGCAACAAGAAGAAAGGTGGAGGGGAAGTGTCTTGTCTGAAGGCAAAAGTGCGGTGGAAAATTAGCAAAGAATAAATTGCTTGGGGTTAGGAGTGCGGGATTAAACAAAAATTTTACAGAGAGCTATGTGAAATTGTTTTAGGTGGTTCGGACATTTAGGACGCTGGAACAAAAAAAAAATGACTTGGAAGAGTAAAGGTCTGTAGTGGACCGAAGGCTGGGCAGGGTGTCGGCCCAGAAATGGGTTTGGGGGACGGGTTTTAAAAAGAATTTTTGTTTTTTGATTTGGGCTTGGATTTCCCGACTGAGGGTGAGTGTTAGATTAGGAGAGTGGGGCAAATATTTTTTTGACTTGACCCGTTGTTTGAGTTGAGCAAAGTAACATTTTTGCGGGAATCAGGGGAAAGGTTTGAGTACGTGCCTGCACTTTTTAAGGGGGTGGGATATTTTGCAATTTTGAACTGTAGCTCGATGCCTCTGGGAAGGCAGTATGAAATGTTATGCTAAAAGGTTTTTTCTTTTTAGGGTACAAACCTTAGGAAAGAAATGGGAGAATGCCATAATAAAAATTTAAAATTATTATATAATTAATATTATATATATAATATAATATATATATATAATATATTATATAATATAGTAACAAAACAACCACTCTGAAAAAATAGAGAAAAATTTCCAAGCGCTTCGTGACTACTCACATTATCAAGGAACAGAAAAATAAAGCTCCAAGGAAGCTATAAAGGGGTCTGGCCCACCCCCACTAAATCCCACAACGGTTAAACAAACCGACGCGCCCCGACCCCCCTTGGTAGGCCTTTGCACAACTCACCCACAAACTATTTACCCAAGAAATTTAAAAATTATTTTTTCGTGTATTAAATCTTCCCCCAAATTTTATTAATTTTAAAAGGATCAATTTATATAAACCAAAGGAAATATTCATATTATTGTCAAAACTGCTTTTTATGAAACAGATTCATTAGATTCAATTATATTTAATTATATATTTGTTTCTAAAAAGCCAGTTGACAATAATATGAAATTTCCTTTCGGTTTATATAAATTAGAGCCATTTTAATTAATAGAAGTTGGGAAGAATTTAATACACTGGAAAATAATAATTTTTAAATTTTTTGGTAGAATAGTTTGTTTGGGTGTGAGTTGTGCAAAGGACCTATCCAAGTTGGGGTCGGCTGCGCGTCGGTTTGTTTAACAGTTGTGGGATCTGATAGTGAGGTGCATGGCCAGACCCCTTATATAGGCTTCCTTGGATGACTTTTCTTTCATAGGTTCGTTGATAATGTGCGTAGCTCACGAAAGCGCTTGGAATTTCTCTATTCTTTCAGAGTGGTTGTTTTGCATATTCTGAAATTCACTTGTTTACTGTTGATCTTATTGCCATATATATATTTTTATTATATATATTATATATATATATATATATTAGAGATATATATATATTTATATAATAATATATATATATTATGTCGTTGCCGACTATGTAAAACTGGTCAATTAGCAGAAACTCATTTAAAATTAATCCTTCTAAATTTTCTCTTATCGTTTAAAGATATATTTTTTAGATAATGTTAATGTAAAAAAATGTTTATTTTTGCTACAAAAGAATCTTAGAAAACTTGCCTAACCTTATTATAACAAGAAACAATTTAGTTTAGCCTAACCCAAACTAAATATATGTTAGAATTGTTTACAAATAATTAATACTAAAACAAAAAACAGGAAATATATTTTTTTTTCGTTAAGGTTCAGAATGATTTTTGGCAAAATTACTGCATACACAAATTTTCACTTGTCTTTATGGCAAGATGAACGTTGCTATTTTAGCCAAAATCACCAAGTTCTGCATATATATATATATATAGATATATATATATATATATATATATATATATATATATATATATATATGATATACACCTCTGGTGTTAAATTTTGTGACCCATTAGCCTCGGAGAAGTGGATAAATAAAAAAGGCTTCAAGGAAAAAATATGTATGGTATATATGGAAGGAACTCGAAGGAGCAGGGCGGAACGAACATATACACAAACACTGATCTCTGGGCGAAGGAGACCGAACCTACGAACCTTGGAAAACAAGGTACGCTGGGTTATACCATTTCACCACACTGGACATACCTTGGGCGGCCTAGCACAATGCGAGGTCGATGATCTGATCCAAGGCAGCCCAGCTTTCAGGGAGAAGGCTACAGATTTTCATCTTATCCCCTGCATGCATCGACCAACGAGAGATTTTAAAACGTGCAAGGAATTCGCAAAGAGCAGGCGAAAGATACACAAACCACTGAAACTTGATCTCTGGCCGAAGGGAGACTGGAACCTACGAACTTGAACAAGGTACGCATTGCTATACCTTGGATCAACGTCTAGGGCCATTTGTACTAGCGCCCAAGTATTGTTCCTGTGTGGTGTGAATAGCGTATAGCACAGTTGTACCTTGCCTCCAAGGTTCGTAGGTTCGAGTCTCCTTCGGCCCAGGAGAGCAGATTTATATTTAAATATCTATATATGTCGTGCCGAACCGAATAGGTAAAACTTGCGATTTTGGCTAAAAAGCAATGCTCTTCTTCCGATAAGCATGGAGAAATTGCGTATGCAATACTTTCGCAAAAATTCTTCTATACCTACGAAAAAAAAAATATTTTTTAAGGTGTTTGTTTTTATTAAATTACTGTAAACTTATCTAAATATGTTTAGATGGAATAAGTTAAAATTAAATTGCGTATGTTATAAAAAGGTTGGGTAAGTTTTCTAAGTTCTTTTGGTACAAATTATTAATTTTTTCCTTTAACATAAATGAAAGAAATATTATTTTTAAATGTAAAGAGAAAATTTTGGAAAGGACTTAATTTTTTAAATGAGGTTGCTAACTGTCTGTTTCGCTGTTCGACATGGACATATGTAATATATTGAAGAACAAGGTGATATCCTCATACGTGTCTAAGGCCTACTTTTACTGGGAGTTAATCTCCTTGTCCTACATACTCAAAAACTCTTCAATGTTTTCAGAAAACCTACCTCCTATCCATACAATTGCTACATCAACCACATTGCCCCCCTATCCACCCTCTTCATACGCCTTTTCCAATTCCTTAAAGTGCCTCACTATACCTATTTACCCTTATCTATAATGCGTTCGCGTATATGTTTCACCGCCAAAACACTTGGTCTACAACCCGTATACTCCATAAATTATATTCCCATCTGATTATACTTATTCATCTTTTTTTTTTCTTTATATATGTTTTACCATTGACCAAACCGTTTGTATACAAAAGTTCAATCAAAAGCCCCCGCTCATTATACATTCAAACCTATTTAATGTTCCCTGCTATTACTCCTCTCACGTGGTTCAAAGGTTCCTAGCACTCGCTTTAACATCTCCCAAAAACTCACTCCTTCCTCTACAGTCCTCTTTTCCAGGTGCATAAGCACTATTATACCCACTTTTTCGATCCAGCTCTTGTTTAATCACATAATTCTTGAATTTATCCATTTATATTCTCTCATCTCCTTCCATAAGTGATTCTTCAGCATTATTGCTACCCCTTCCTAACCTTTAACTCTCTCAGATACTCAAACTTAATCCCATTTATTTCTCCCCACTGAAACTCGCCCACCGCCTTCGGCTTTGATTTGCTGAGAGCCAGGACATCCAACTTCCTTTCATTCATAACACTGACAGTCACCTCTTTCTTGTCATCATCACTACATTAACGCACAGGCAAACATCAGTGTTTTATTAATTTTTTTCCTCCCTTCTTCCTATTAATTTATATAGGAGAAAGGATTACTAGCTTATTGCTCCAGGAATTTTAGTCGCCTATTGCACGCATGGTTTACGGAGGAAATATTCTTTTCTACTTCCCATGGAGACGAAATAAAAAGAATAAGAACTATATAGAAAAATAGGAGAAAATTCAGATCGGTGTTGTTTATATATATATTTATATATCTATATTTATATATATATATATATATAATATATATATATATTATATATAGTATATATATATCTATTATATTATGTTTGTACATGTATATTGTTGTGTGCCTAAGTGTAAGGAGAAGTAGCAAGGACGTACCAAATCTCTTGTGTGTTTACGATGAATTCAGCGTGTGTGGTTGTGTTGTGTGTGTTGTGTGTGTTGTGTGTGTGTGTGTGTGTGTGTGTGTGTGCGCGCGCGGCGCGTTGTTGTGCCTAATAGGGTAAAATGGTCAATTCCATGAAACTCTTTTTAAATTATATTCTTTCTTTAATTTCTCTTATCATTTTAAAGGATACATTTTTTTCAATTATATTAAAAGTCCAAACGAACCTTAGAAAATTTACCTAACCTTATTATAATAAGTGCAATCTGATTAAGCCTAGTCCAACTAAATATATTTTTAGATAAGTTATTAATAATTTAATAATAAACAAACAAAACAAAAAAAAAAATTTCGATAGGTTCAGAATGATTTTATCGAAATTATTGCATACACAAATTTTCGTTTTGCCGTATTCAGCAGAAGAGCGTTATGCCTATTTATGCCCAAATTCGCAAGTTTTCCTAGCGGCACGGACACACCACACTCACCACACACACTCAATATATATATATATTTATATTATAGATATATATATATTTCTATATATATATATATAATATATATATATAGTATACATATATTATATATATATATTATACATTATATATATATATATTATATATATATATATATATAATATATATATTTATTATATATATATATATATATATATAGATATATATCTATATATATATATATATTTTATATATATATATATATTATATGCATTATATCTATAAGTAGTGAAGTTTTCTACAGGGGGGTGTATTCCGGTTTAAGGGCTTCTACGGGAGGTGTATCCGGTTTGGGGCATTCTACAGGAGGTGTAATCGGTTTAGGCCTCTACAGGGCGGTGTTATTCCGGTCTAGGACCAGCCGGCTGGAGGGGTCACCTTTTTCACACCTAGGTGTTACTTCCGGTTTTGACCATGACCTCGCCCTCGAGACTACATCACCATTGGACCCCCCCAAACAATACCCCACCCACGACCCCCGCCTCGCGACCCCGCCGTCGCGCGCGCTGCCGCGGCGCGCGCCGGCCCGCGCGCCCCGCCCGCGCGCCCGCCCGCGCGCCGCCCCCGCCCGCCCGCCGCCCGCCCGCGCGCCCTCTCGCGGACCCCCGACCGCGCCTTCTGCTGCGCCTTCTGCAGGCGTCCATCCGGATCGCCCCCCGCGCCTCGAATTTTTTTTCCGATTTTTTTTTCGAATTTTTTTTGAATTTCATTTTCTTGTGCTCTCCATCTCCTCAGATCAAATTATTTGAGGTTCCCCTCTCACTTTCCACCCCCATCCCAAAATTCTCGATATTATCAAAGTTTTTGGATTCCCCCCTATGGGGGTTTCGAAAGGTCTCCAATCTCTCGGATCAAGTGTTGTGGATTCCCCCCTTATGGGTTTTTCGAAATTCTTCCTATGATCTCCGCGGATCAACGTTTTTGGTTTCCCCCTATGGGGGCTGGTTTCGAATTCTTATGATCTCGAATCAAGTTTTTTGGATTTCTCCATTTCCTCGGATCAAGTTTTTGGGTACCCCTCCTTTCACCCCAAATTTTCTCGACAATACCCTGACTCCATCTCCTCGGATCAAGTTTTTTTTGGATTCCCCCCTATGGGGTTTTCGAAATTCTCCTTGGATCAAGTTTTTTTTTGGATTCCCCCTATGGGGTTTTCGAAATTCTCCAATTCCTCGGATCAAGTTTTTGGGTACCCCTCCTTTCACCCCCCATCCCCAAATTTTCTCGATAATACAAGTTTTGGATACTCCCCCCTATGGGGTTTTCGAAATTCTCCATCTCCTTAGATCAAGTTTTTTTGGGTACCCCTCCTTTCACCCCCCAACCCCAAAAATTTCTCGACAATACCATGACTCCATCTCCTCGGATCAAGTTTTTTGGATTCCTCCCTATGGGGTTTTCAAAATTCTCCAATTCCTCGGATCAAGTTTTTTGGATTCCCCCCTATGGGGTTTTCGAAATTCCTCGGATCAAGTTTTTGGAATCCCCCCCTCTGGGGGTAAGCATGCTTACTACAGGTCTAAACAAGTTAAATGAACTAAAAAAGCGTGTTTACTCGGCGGTCAGTGACGTCAGTATTCCTCTCATTAATGTGTTTACTCGCCGGTCAGTGACGTCACGCGATGACCCCCACACACACAGGTTGAATCTTGTCGACTTACCCCTATGTCAGTGACGTCACGTGATGACCGCGCACACAGGCTGAATCTTTGTCGATCCTTTTAGTTCATTCAAGTTAATAAGGGGATATAGTACCTACATCATAGGGAAAACATTTTCATCATCAGAAAGACACATTTTTTTCGTTAATACCCACATTTTCTTTACAACACAAGTCTAGACATTTTTTTAACTATTTCATCTCAGGTCACTCCCCACGAAGTAACCTCCTCCCCACCCTCCAAACCCTCACTCTCCAACAAACACACTCACAATTTCATTCATAACCCCAATTTTCTCGTTTTTACCCTTTTAGTTCATTTAAAATTAATAAGGTGGAACACCAGGCATCAGAAGTCACCACATCGACTTACATCCACTTTGTTAAATTCTCTACCCACAATTTTACATATACGAAGTTAAATAACGCACTTTTACTTGAACACCTTCAAAACACCCTTGAACACCTTCAAAAAACAACATGTGAACACACTCAAAAAACACCTTTGAACCCTTTGAGCATTTCCATAAACACTATTTGAGATACTCCCCAAATTAGGATTTGGAATCTCTAATTTATTTCATGCACTTACACATTTCATTAAATTACACTCATCTCCAGTCTCCGACTTCACCAACATTATCACAAAAACTAACTCAAAAACACTTTACTTTGAAACACCCCCCCAAAACATCTAATATCTTTTGAATACTCACATAAACACCCTTGAACACCTTCAAAACACCTTTGAATATCGTTTTTAAACTAATTTCATCACAACCCACTTATATCATTTTTTTTCGGTAACTCTAATTCGACTACACTACCCTCATCAATTACCAACAAATTTTACTCGTTTTAACTAATGTCATCACTGTAACCAAGATTTTCACAAAAAAAAACTCTATGACACCTAACACACACGCACACACACCCCACAACACCCACAATTTTTCTCGTTTTTACCCTTTTAGTTCATTAAAGTTATTAAGGGGACACAATACATCAGAAAAAAAGTCACAAAAACTAACTCAAACACTTTACTTTGAACACCCCCAAAAACACTCTCATAATCATTTGAATACTCACATAAACACCCTTGAACACCTTCAAAACACCTTTGAATATCGTTTTTAAACTAATTTCATCACAACCCACTTATATCATCTTTTTTCGGTAACTCTAATTCGACTACACTACCCTCATCAATTACCAACAAATTTTACTCGTTTTAACTAATGTCATCACTGTAACCAAGATTTTCACAAAAAAAAAAAAACTCTATGACACCTAACACACACCCCACAACATCCACAACCCACAATTTTTTCTCGGTTTAACCCTTTTAGTTCATTAAAGTTAATAAGGGGACACAGTACATCAGAAAAGTCACAAAAACTAACTCAAACACTTTACTCATCTTTTTGGGTATCTCTAATTCAAACTACATTACCCACATCCCTCATCAATTACCAATTTATTCACATTTTTTTTCCCTTTTTTTTAAACTACTAAAATTCTAATAAAATCCTCTCCAACCCATCCCTTGAAATCCACAAAAATTTAATATTATACTCGCATCAACTACCCAACTATTGCGACAGTTTTCAACACCCTCCATTCTTTTTCCAATATATCAAACTTTCAATTCTATAATTTCTTTTTAAAATATCACACTTACCTTTATATTCAGTAAAATTCGCCATTTTTCTAATTACAACCTCCCCATACCCCTCTCCATCTCACCCGCATTTCTTCACATCCACTCCCCCATCTCCCAACACACCTCTTCGAACCACACACACAAAAAAATCACATTTCACATCCACAAAAGCATCCCCAAATCCACTAAAATCACTGTAACCAAGATATTCACACACACACACACACATACACACAAACACACACACCACACACACACACACACACCACACACACACACACACACACACACACACCCACCTAACCTAACCTAACCTAACCTTACCTAACCTAACCTACCCTAACCCCAACCTAACCTAACCTAACCTAACCTAACCTAACCTTTACCTAACCTAATCTAACCTAACCTAACCTAACCGAACCTAACCTAACCTAGCCTAACCTTACCTAACATAACCTAACCTAACCTTACTTAGCCTAACCTAACCTTACCTAACCTAACCTTACCTAACCTACCCTAACCTAACCTTACCTAGCCTAACCTAGCCTAACCTAACTTAACCTATCCTAACCTTACCTAACTTATCCTAACCTAACCTAACCTAACCTTACCTAACATAATCTAACCTATCTTATCCTAATCCAACCTAACCTAACCTTACCTAACCTAACCTATCTTATCCTAATCTAACCTTGTCTAACCATTACCTAACCAAACCTATCTTATCCTAATCCAACCTAACCTAGCCGAACCTATCCTAAAATATATTGGAACACCCCCAAAACACTATTTGAGTACTCCAGAATTACTTTGAACGACTCCATTTTGGATATATCCAAATTAGTTTTGAAAACTTTATCGTAAATCGAACATTATTTTCTTGTTGGTAAAACACGCTCAATGGTAGAAATATTTACTCGATTTCCGAATAGAAGCACTGTCTTCGCTCTGAGAGACTCATTGTGGGTCACCCCAACACATGGTGTAATGCGCTTCACACCCAAGGTAGAACATAACACCTGCGTCAACTCAGGACAGACAGGCGCCATGAAATGCCGGTAACATCCAAGGTAGAAAATCATCTCTTTCCAGACCAAATCTATCCTCTTGTTCTAAAATTTGGTGAGGTCATTGCTTTTTTAGTTCATTTTAAAATAATAAGGGGAAGATTGAGATATAACATTTGTATCTACCTCAATACATTTTTTTCATGGTAAGGTTTGATTTAAAACTTCATCATGTCTTAAAAATTTTTATTAAACATTTCTCTTTTTAATGAATGAAACATATTAATCTTGGTGTAACAACACGATCTAAACATCATAAATCCTCCTCTCTAAGTCTTGTTCTTCCAAGTCCCGTCACATCGGTACCTGTAAATTTTAATATAATTCATTAGCATATAATGTGGAGAAATTTGCACCATCACCTGTAAAAAGATATAACCAACTAAAAGTTACTTATTTTTTCACTATCCCAAGCATATTCTTCTCGTTAACTTAAATATCTCCCCATTCATGACTTAAAAAAGCATGATCATGATGTAAGTATTATGGTAGACATGATTCTCGGTTTTCAGGTAGAGAAAGTCGAAAAAGGTAAGTGTTACATTTTCATGAAGAGATAAATATGAGTTATTAATTCAAATATATCTCTCTTCAAGTTATAATTACTTCCTCATAATAATTTAAATGAATTAAAGCACTGATACAAGGTAAATAATTTTGCTTACCTCATGAGGGATACCAAGCACTTCCTTCAATTCTAGAAGACAATAACTTCGAATCATCTTCTAATTCTTGACCTTGGTTAATGTTTTTCATTTCTTCTTTGACAACCATGGTTGATCGAATACCTTCTTCCTTAAATTTCATTATCATATCTTCGAGTATAGGTTTATAGTGCGTATTCCAGATATAATCATTTGAAGTTTCACACCTCCCAATACCTTTCAGAAAGATAACCTCGCGTATATTTTTATTGTCTTTCACACTTTTTATGAGTCTCTCAATGGATTCCTTGAAATATCTTATTCTGTCTGCGATAGTATCTTTCTTAAACCATACACCAAATGAGCATCTCTTGATTTTTCAATTAAATTTTGAGAAATGGTATTTTCCTCCAATGGTCCAGCAATACCAAATTGGCTTATTATGGCTGCTAAATAAGGAAGATTCAATTTTCTTTGATCCGGTGAAGGTTCAAACTCGATAACATTTCCAGGAGTATCACGATCTTCAACTCTGCATCTTCTAAGATTAAATAATGGTTCTCTACTTCGATACACATCAGCATAAGGATATTTCTTACCCAAATAATAACTTGCACCATATCCTTTTATAGCAACACAATTCACATGAAAAACAATGCAGACGTTGTCACGACAATATTTTTCATCGTACAATTTTCCTTCTTCAATTTTAAAATATTTTTCCATCCTATTGGCTGTCTCCATTTTCTTGATCTGGTTAGTCGCACCCTGCTGGAAGAGGTACTAATGCACGACCATCAGAGAACAGAGATTTTTATACTCAGCACCGTTCCTGCCAGACGTATGATCTCTATTCAGTTGCCTAATAAGGTTTTAGACTGCTGGTGAATAAAAAAGTATTATAGAGATATTTTATTTGACATATTTTACAATAATGATAACAATATTTCTATGACGTTTTTTTTTTAATTCCTTTGCAAAATCAAGAACTTTCCCCTTGTTAACTTAAATGAACTAAAATGCTGGTGAATAAAACAAAAAAGTATTATAGAGATATTTTATTTGACATATTTTACAATAATGATAACAATATTTCTATGACGTTTTTTTAATTCCTTTGCAAAATCAAGAATGATTTTAAGATATGCATGCCAATCACCTCCGGCTGAAGCACACCCAATTCCTTCTGGAAACACGACTTTTTCCATTATAATCCCTTTGGGATCTGTTAATAACCACTTAGCAAGTTCATTCATGCACTCTTTGAACATAATCTCACGACCTTTCTTTGTATCTAAATATTTGCATGTATTATAGTAGGCCTTATCAACTTTACAGTTCATATAATACTTATGTGGAGGCCCCATCGCATACTGTGCGAACATATTAACAATCATGGGGTTATTTTTTCCATTATTTACAAATTTTATGCTTCCAAATTTATCACGAGTGACTTCACTAGCTAGATTTGCTTTATGACATCCAGGTGATCTAAATAAATAAGGATTGCTAAGTGGTAAAACCTGACTTAAAGCATCAGCAAGACCTCCCTTTTTCAATTTAACAGCGCAAAAATTTGCTTGTTGTACTAAAAGAATTTTATCACTGCCACTAAAATCTTTTGTAATATTCCCTTGCATTACCAAAAGATATTTTTCTTCATCTTTGTTGCTTTTTTACCTGCAATTTGAAAATTTTTAATTTT
>NC_069412.1:7726884-7757299 GCF_026875155.1 Cherax quadricarinatus | reverse complement strand
TCCAAGGAAAATTTTCGAAAACCCCATGGGGGGGACCCAAAAAAAAAAAATTTGACCCCGAGGAGAGGAGTCAGGGTATTGTCAAAAAAAATTTTGGGGTGAAAGGAGGGGTACCCAAAAACTTGATCCGAGGAGATGGAGAAATCCAAAAAACTTGATTCGAGATCATAAGAATTCGAAACCCCCATAGGGGGGAATCCAAAAACTTTGATCCGAGGAGATCATAAGAATTTCGAAAATCCCATAGGGGGGAATCCAAAAAACTTGATCCGAGGAGATGGAGACTTTCGAAACCCCCATAGGGGGGAATCCAAAAACTTGGTAATATCGAGAAATTTTGGGATGGGGGTGAAAGTGAGAGGGGGAACCTCAAAAATTTGATCTGAGGAGATGGAGAGCACAAGAAAATGAAATTCAAAAAAAATTCGAAAAAAATCGGAAAAAAATTCGAGGCGCGGGGGCGATCCGGATGACGCTGCAGAAGGCGCAGCAGAAGGCGCGGTCGGGGGTCGCGAAGGGCGCGCGGGGCGGGCGGCGGGCGGGCGCGCGGGCGGGCGCGCGGGCGGGCGCGCGGGCGGGGCGCGCGGGCGGGCGCGCGCCGCGGCGCGCGGCGCGACGGCGGGGTCGCGAGGCGGGGGTCGTGGGTGGGGGTATTGGTTGGGGGGGTCAAGGGTGAGGTAGTCTCGAGGGCGAGGTCATGGTCAAAACCGGAAGTAACACCTAGGTGTGAAAAGGTGACCCTCCAGCCGCTGGTCCTAGACCGGATACACCGCCCTGTAGAAGGCCTAAACCGGATACACCTCCCTGTAGAAGGCCCCTAAACCGGATACACCTCCCTGTAGAAGGCCCTTAAACCGGATACACCCCCCTGTAGAAAACTTCACTACTCACGTATATAATGCATATATATATATATATATATATATATAATGTATACTATATATATATATATATATATATATAATATATATATATATATATATATATATATAAAATATATATATATATATATATATATATATATATATAGGTAGTAGGTTGGTAGTAAGCAACACTCAGTGAAGTATACGCCTGCAGATGACTGTGAAAACAAAAACTGTAATGTTTTGCATGATGGTATGGATTGCTGGTTTCTTTTTCTGTTCATAAACCGATAGATAAAACAGGGATATCTTGCTACTCCTACTTACACTTGCGTCACACTTATAGCACACGCAATTTGATAATATATTTATACATACATCTAGGTTTTTCTTCTTTTTTAAATAGTTTTGTTTTTTTATTTCTTCTATTGTACCTGGGGAGTGAAAAGAATCTTCCATCGTAGCCTGCGTGTCTAATGAGGCGACTAAAATCCGGGAGCAATAAGCTAGTAATCCTTCTCCTATATACAATTATAGGAAAAGGAGGAAAAAATTAATAAAACACTGAGTTTGCCTTGTGCGTAATGTAGTGGATGATGACAAGAAAAGGTGACTGTCATGTTATGAATGAAAAGAAGTTGGATGTCCTGGCTCTCAGCAAATCAAAGCGAAGGCGGGGGCGAGTTTCAGTGGGGAGAAATAAATGGGATTAATTTGGAGTATCTGAGAGAGTTAAAGGATGGAAGGGGGTAGCATAATGCTGAAGAATCACTTATGGAAGGAGAGAAGAGAATATGAAATGGATAAATGGAAGAATTATGTGGATAATATGACTGGATAGAAAAGTGGGTATAAAAATGTTATGCACATGAAAAGAGAGTTTTAAATGAGAAGGATGAGTGGGAGATGTTAAGGAGTGAGGAACCATTAACGAGTGGAGAGCAATTACAGGAACTAAATAGTATGAAGATAATGAGCGGGGCTTTTGATTAAATTTTGTATACAAAGGTTTTGGTATTGAAACATTTTAAGAAATAAAAAAAGTGAAAGTAAACAATGGGTAATAAAATAGGAGAGGAGTAGGGTGTGTAGACCAAGTGTTTTGCGTGAAACTATACGGAACGCATTATGATAAGGGTTAAATTGATATATAGGCATGTGATTTCGTGGGTATAGGGAGGGGGATATGTGGCAATGTGGTAGATTTGCAATTGTATGGAATGAGGAGGAGTTTCGTGGAATAATTGAAGAATGAATAGGAGGGAAGGAGGGGATTAACTCCAAAAAGTAGAAATTTAAACAGGATGTGGGGATATCACTTGGTGTTTGTCAATTATTAATATGTCATGCGAACAGGGGTAACGGACAGTTAGCAAGCATTAAAAATAAGTCTTTCAAATTTATTAGCAAGAAATATAGTTCATAATTTTTAAGGGAAAAATAATAGTTGTGTACCTAAAAAACCTTAGAAACTTACCCAACTTTTATAATTGAAAGAATTTAATTAACGATAATCAATACATTTAGATAAGTTTACAGTTAATAATAATAAAAAACCTTAAATAAGTTTTTTTTCGTAGTTAAGTAACATTTTAGGAAAGTAAAGAACGATTTGTGGCATTTTTTTGGAAAAGGAGCATTGGTTTTGGGGGCAAAATGGCAATTTGTACCTATCGGCACGATATTATTTTATATATAAATATGCTTTCTGGCCGAAGGATAGTCGAAGCTCGAACCTTGGAGTAAGGTACACGGTGGAATTCATTCACAGCTCAAACAGTGGACAATACCTGGCTAGTACAATGCAGACGTTGATTCAAGTATATAATGCGTGGGCTTGTTCAATAGGTTCGAGGTTAGCGGCTTCGGAGTTAATCAATGTTAATGATACCCATTGGGAAAGTTGCCTTGCACTTTTTAAATCACTTTTGCGATCTTGCAGGGGATAAGATGAAATCTGTAAGCCTTGTCTGAAAGCTGGCTGCTTGAATCATGTCAAGAATTGTGCAAGGCCAAGGTAGTATGTGTGAGAATGGTATAACAAAAGGATAGTTCCAAGTTCGTAGGTCGAGTCCTTGGGCCAGAGATCAGTGTTTGTGTATATTTCGCCTGCTCTTGCGAGTTCCTTCCATATATACTCATACATATTTTTCCTTGAAGGCCTTTTATCCACTTCTCCGAGGCTAGGGGTCCCCACAATTTTACACCAGAGGGTATATATATATATATAATATATATATATATAAATATATTATATATATAAAAATTATATATATATATATTTTATATATAATGCAGAACTTGTGATTTGGCTTAAATAGCAACGTTCATCTTGCCATATAGGACAAGTGAAAATTTGTGTATCCCAATAATTTTGCCAAAATCATTCTGAACCTAACGAAAAAAAATATATTTCACTGTGTTTGTTTAGTTTTAAAATTATTGTAAACAAATCTAAAAATATTTTAGTTGGTTAGGCTAAAATAAATTGTTCTTGTTATAATAAGGTTAGGCAAGTTTTCTAAGATTCTTTGTAGCAAAATTAAAATTTTTTACATTAACATTAACGAAAAAAAATATATCTTTAAACGTTTTAGAGAAAATTTTAGAAAGGATTTAATTTTAAATGAGTTCTTGCTAATTGACCATTTTACATATTCGGCACGACATATATATATATATATATAAAATATATATATATATAAAATATTTTTAAAATATATATATATATATATATATATATTTTAATATGCAATAAGATCACAGTAAACAAGGGGATTTTAGAATATGCAAAACAAACCCCTCTGAAAGAATAGAGAAATTCCAAGCGCTTTCGTGACTACTCACATTAATCAACGAACTATGAAAGTAAAGCATCCAAGGAAGCTATATAAGGGGGCTGGCCAGCACCTCACTATCAGATCCCACAACGGTTAAACACCTGACGCGCGCCGACCCAACTTGGATAGGTCCTTTGCCCCAACTCACCCACAAACTATTCTACCCAAGAAAATTTAAAAATTATTATTTGTCCAGTGGGATTAAATTCTTCCCAAATTCTATTAATTATAAATGGATCTAATTTATATAAACCAAAGGGAAATATTCATATTATTGTCAAAACTGCTTTTATGAAACAATATTAATTGAAATTTTAATTGAATATAATTGAATCTTGTTTCATAAAAAGCAGTTTTGACAATAATAAAGAATATTTCCTTTGGTTTATATAAATTAGAAACCATTTATAATTAATAGAATTTGGGAAGAATTTAATACACTGGACAAATAATAATTTTTAAATTTTCTTGGTAGAATATTTGTGGGTGAGTTGTGCAAAGGGCCTATCCAAGTTGGGTCGGGGCGCGTCAGGTGTTTAAAAAACCCTTTTGGGGTCTTATAGACCAAAACTGTTGCCCGAGGGCTGGGGAAGGGTTGTTGGGTTTTTTCGGACATGTAGGGGAAAATGGAGCAAAAACAGAATGATTTCAAGAGGATCAGTCTGTAGGGGAAAGGGAAAGGGCGGGGTGGGGGGCGGCCTAGGAAGGGGGTTGGAGGGAGGGGGTAAAGGAGGTTTTGGTGCGGGGGGCTTGGATTTCCCAGCAGGCATGCGTGAGCGTGTTTGATAGGAGTGAATGGAACAAAGGGTTTTTTTAATACTTGACGTGCTGTTGGGTGTGAGCAAAATAACATTTATAAAGGGGTTCGGGGAAACCCGGCAGCCGGATTGAGCCCTGGAGTGGGGTACAGTGCCTGCACTCTAAGGAGGGGTGTTAATTTTTTCAGTTTAAAAACTGTTTGTAAAGCACCCTTCTGGCAAGCAGGAGGAGTAAATGTGGTGAAAGTTTTTTTTTTTCGGGCCACCCTGCCTTGGTGGGAATGGGCCCGGGTGTGATAATAAATAAAATAAATAAATTATAATAATATATTATATATTAATATATATTATATATAATGTATTATTATATATATATTTTATAAAATTTATATTATATATATAATATATTATATATTATATTATATATTATATATTTATAATAATATATATATATTTTTATTATTTATATATTGTTTTGTGTGTGTGTGTGTGTTGTGTGTGTGTGTCGTGCCGATAGGTAAAAAATTGCGTTTTGGGGCTTAAATAGCAACGCTCTTTTTGCTAAAAAAGGCAAAAAAAATTTGTGTAGCAATAATTTCGATAAAATCTTTGAACCTATCAAAATTTTTTTTTTGTTTTTGTTTTTTTTTTTAAATTTTAATAATTTATCAAAATATATTTAGTTGGACTAGGCTTAATCAGATTCCCATTTTTTAAAGGTTAGGAAATTTCTAAGGTTTTTTGGTACTTTTTAATAAAAATTGAAAAAAATGTATTTTTAAATGAAAAAGAGAAATTTTATGAAAAAATTTTAAATTTTAAAAATGAGTTTTGGTAATTGACCAATTTTACTATTAGGCCAAACGCGCGCGGCGCGCACACACACACACCACAACAAAACACACACACACCCAACCCCACACACACACACACGTGATCATCGTAAAACCCCAAAGATTGGTACGTCTTGTACTTTTTCCTTTCACTTGGCCACAACATATACAGTACAAAAATATATATAATATATATATTAATATAATTATATATTTATATATATTATATATATATATATTTTTTATATAAAAAAATTAACCCGATCTGAATTTTTCCTTTTTTCTTATAGTTTTCTTTTCTTTTTATTTCGTCTCCTGGGAAGTAGAAAAGAATATTTCCTCCGTAAACCATGCGTGCAATAGGCGACTAAAATTCCTGGAGCAATAAGCTAGTAATCCTTTCTCCCCATATAATTAATAGGAAAAGGGGGAAAAAAATAAAAAAACACTGATGTTTGCCGTGCGTTAATGTAGTTGAGACAAGAAAAGGGACTGTCAGTGGTTGAATGAAAGGAAGTTGGATGTCCTGGCTCTCAGCAAATCAAAGCCGAAGGCGGTGGGCGAGTTTCAGTGGGGAGAAATAAATGGGATTAAGTTTGAGTATCTGAGAGAGTTAAAGGTTAGGAAGGGGTAGCAATAATGCTGAAGAATCACTTATGGAAGGAGATGAGAGAATATAAATGGATAAATTCAAGAATTATGTGGATTAATATAAGAGCTGGATACGAAAAGTGGGTTATAATAAGTGCTTATGCACCTGGAGAAGAGAGGACTGTAGAGGAAGGAGTGAGTTTTTGGGAGATGTTAAGCGAGTGCTTAGGAACCTTTGAACCAAGTGAGAGAGTAATTAGCAGGGAACTTAAATAGGTTTGAATGATAATGAGCGGGGGCTTTTGATTGAACTTTGTATACAAACGGGTTTGGTCATTGGTAACACATATTTTAAGAAAAAAAAAAGATGAATAAGTATAAGCAGATGGGAATATAATTTTGGAGTAGTACGGGTGTGTAGACCAAGTGTTTGCGGTGAAACATATACGCGAACGCATTATAGATAAGGGTAAATAGGTATATGAGGCATTTAAGGATTTGGAAAAGGCGTATGAGAGGGTGGATAGGGGGGCAATGTGGTAGATGTTGCAATTGTATGGAATAGGAGGTAGGTTTCTGAAAACATTGAAGAGTTTTGAGTATGTAGGACAGAGGGAGATTAACTCCCAGTAAAAGTAGGCCTTAGACACGGATGTGTGATATCACCATGGTTCTTCAATATATTACATATGTCATGTCGAACAGGCGAAACTGACCAGTTAGCAAACTCATTTAAAATTAAGTCCTTTCCAAAATTTTCTCTTTTACATTTAAAAATATATTTCTTTCATTTATGTTAAGGTAAAAATTAATAATTTTGTACCAAAAGAACCTTAGAAAACTTACCAAACTTTTTATAACAGACGCAATTTAATTTAACTTATTCCATCTAAACATATTTTAGATAAGTTTACAGTAATTTAATAATAAACAAACACCTTAAAATATATTTTTTTTTCGTAGGTTTAGAAAGATTTTTGCGAAAGTATTGCATACGCAATTTCTCGCTTGCCTTATTCGGAAGAAGAGCATTGCTTTTTAAGCCAAAATCGCAAGTTTTACCTATTCGGCACGACATATTATATATATTTATATATAAATATTGCTCTCTGGCCGAAGGAGACTCGAACCTACGAACCTTGGAGCAAGGTACACTGTGCTATACCATTCACACCACACTGGACAATACCTTGGCGCCTAGGACAATGCTAGACGTTGATCCAAGGTATAGCAATGCGTACCTTGTTCCAAGGTTCGTAGGTTCCAGTCTCCTTCGGCCAGAGATCAGTGTTTGTGTATATTTCGCCTGCTCTTGCGAATTCCTTGCACTGTTAAAATCTCTAGTTGGTCGATGCATGCAGGGGATAAGATGAAAATCTGTAAGCCTTCTCCCTGAAAGCTGGCTGCCTTGGATCATCGTCTAGCATTGTGCTAGGCGCCAAGGTATTGTCCAGTGTGGTGAGAATGGTATAACACTGCGTACCTTGTTCCAAGGTTCGTAGGTTCGAGTCTCCTTCGGCCAGAGATCAGTGTTTGTGTATATTTCGCCTGCTCTTGCGAGTTCCTTCCATATATACTCATACATATTTTTCCTTGAAGCCTTTTTATCCACTTCTCCGAGGCTATGGGTCCCACAATTTACACCAGAGGTGTATATATATATATATATATATATATATATATATATATATATATATATATATATATATATATATATATATATATATATATATATATATATGCAGAACTTGTGATTTTGGCTTAAATAGCAACGTTCATCTTGCCATATAGGACAAGTGAAAATTTGTGTATGCAATAATTTTGCCAAAATCATTCTGAACCTAACGAAAAAAAATATATTTCACTGTGTTTGTTTAGTATTAAATTATTGTAAACAAATCTAAAATATATTTAGTTGGGTTAGGCTAAAATAAATTGTTCTTGTTATAATAAGGTTAGGCAAGTTTTCTAAGATTCTTTTGTAGCAAAATTAAAATTTTTTACATTAACATTAACGAAAAAAATATATCTTTAAACGTATAAGAGAAAATTTTAGAAAGGATTTAATTTTAAATGAGTTCTTGCTAATTGACCAGTTTTACATATTCGGCACGACATATATATATATATATATATATATATATATATATATATATATATATATATATATATATATATATATATTATATATATATATATGCAATAAGATCACAGTAAACAAGTGATTTCAGAATATGCAAAACAACCACTCTGAAAGAATAGAGAAATTCCAAGCGCTTTCGTGACTACTCACATTATCAACGAACTATGAAAGTAAAGCATCCAAGGAAGCTATATAAGGGGTCTGGCCAGCACCTCACTATCAGATCCCACAACGGTTAAACACCTGACGCGCGCCGACCCAACTTGGATAGGTCCTTTGCACAACTCACCCACAAACTATTCTACCCAAGAAAATTTAAAAATTATTATTTGTCCAGTGTATTAAATTCTTCCCAAATTCTATTAATTATAAATGGATCTAATTTATATAAACCAAAGGAAATATTCATATTATTGTCAAAACTGCTTTTTATGAAACAATATATAATTGAAATATAATTGAATATAATTGAATCTTGTTTCATAAAAAGCAGTTTTGACAATAATATGAATATTTCCTTTGGTTTATATAAATTAGATCCATTTATAATTAATAGAATTTGGGAAGAATTTAATACACTGGACAAATAATAATTTTTAAATTTTCTTGGGTAGAATAGTTTGTGGGTGAGTTGTGCAAAGGACCTATCCAAGTTGGGTCGGGGCGCGTCAGGTGTTTAACCGTTGTGGGATCTGATAGTGAGGTGCTGGCCAGACCCCTTATATAGCTTCCTTGGATGCTTTACTTTCATAGTTCCTTGATAATGTGAGTAGTCACGAAAGCGCTTGGAATTTCTCTATTCTTTCAGAGTGGTTGTTTTGCATATACATATATATATATATATATATATATATATATATATATATATATATATATATATATATATATATATATATATATATATATATGAGCATCTCTGCCATTTCTTTCCTAAGGTTTGTACCCTGAAAAGAAGAAACGCTTTTAGCATAACACATTTCATCACTGCCTTGCCAGAGGCATACCGATGCTACAGTTCAAAAATTGCAACATATCCCCACCCCTCCTTCAAAGTGCAGGCACTGTACTCTAACTCGTTTCCCTGATTCCCGTCATAAATGTTACTTTGCTCACACTCAAACAACAGGTCAAGTCATAAAAATCATTTGCCTCCACTCTCTCTAATCTAACACTCACCCTCATGCCTGCTGGAAGTCCAAGTCCATCACACACAAAATCTCTTTTAACCCGTCCCTCCAACCATTTCTAGGCCGACACCCTGCCCAGCCTTCGGTCCACTACAGACCTTTACGTCTTCCAAGTCATTCTATTTTGTTCCAGCGTCTCTAAATGTCCGAACCACCTCAACAATTTCACTCAGCTCTCTGTATAATATTTGTATTAATCCCGCACCTCCTAATCTCCAAGCAATTTATTCTTTGCATAATATTCACACCGCACATTGCCTTCAGACAAGACACTTCCACTGCCTCCACCTTTCTTCTTGTTGCAACATTTACAAACGATGCTTCATACCCATTTAAGAGCGTTGATTTCACTATACTCTCATCCATTCCTCTCTTTGCTTCCATCGGTAACGTTCTTTGTCTCCATAGACTCCTCAGTGCACCACTCACCTTTTTCCCCTCGTCATACAGTTTTTGCTGAGGGTGCAAGAAGTTGATGATCTCTCAGGTTTTGTTGTTTTAATCATCAGAAAGTAGGACAAATGTCCTGACACTGGTCTTAAGCACATTATGATCCGCTACATTTTAGCATATTAACAATATATCAACACTCTATTGATATGAAAAAAAAAGCTTTCAAGTAATGATAAGAAACTTAGAAATCAGAATATAGTCGTCAGTAAAGGATAATGTTACTTTTTCTAGTAGCTATCACTTTATTACTCCATACGAAGAGGGTCTGTGAACAGCTGTTGCATTTTTATCCATTTATATTATTATTTATGCCAAGATGTTTATAATTATAGTCAAGATGGCGCAGAAAAGATATTAAAATTTGTTTAAGTATTTTTCATTTCTTCTTCTCCTTCTTATGACCAGAGCTTTGGTAAGATGGGTAAGGAAGAAGGATGGGTAAGGATGGAAATATTGGAAAAGGGTGGGAGGGGGGAGAGAGGTAGGATATAAAAGGTAAGTGACACAACCACTTTGGTGTAATTTAAAAAGTGTATGTGAAATGATAAGATATTCTTTAAGGGGTATAATACTAACCCATCAGAGTCACATAGATATAACAGATATATAAGTACATGACTCTGAATTGGTAGTAATTATACAAGTTGAAATTGCTGCTGCTTTTTTTTTTTTTTGCGATTGCACAACGGATATCTATGCAACAATTTTCTGGTCAGTTTATAGAATTACGTGACAATGGCTTCTTACAGGTGGTGTCCAGCCATGGTAAATAGCATAATTTTTACATTAGATTGTTATATAAGATGTCTCCCTAATTGGGGGCGATGATTTTCTCAGTATACATAGAAGGGTTCTGGTGCTACCCAATCTTCTTCATCAGGGAGGTTGCTCAATATCATGGGTCGATGGTAGTCATCTTTATGGATAAAACGACGGGCCCTCTGTGGGAGAGTCATTCTTTGAGTCCTGTGAGGAGGAGTATTAATATAATCCGTGGTATTTACCACTTGTATAGGATGTTCTCTATCTGGCATGTATAGTTCTTGCATTGTATAGAGTTGTTTCTTTTTTAGGGTGCCGAGGCGTACATTTATGGCAGTAATATCTTGTTGTATGTGTAAATCTGCCATTTTAACTCTGTCTCTCCTCCTGGTATCGGTAATGAAGCGAAGAGCTCTATTCTGGACCCTTTGTAACCGTAGCATGTTGGTCTTTGTTGTTAATGACATTGGGACACAAGGGTATTCGAGTATTGGTCTTATTATCATTTTATACAGATGTTTTTTGACATGTTGAGGGGCTTGATTGAATCGAGAGAGACTGCTAAGACCGGCTTTGGCTATGTTGATCTTTTTAGTTACATGAGATGTTGAGTGGAGCAGCCTGTCTATTTCATATCCCAAAATCTTGTTATAGTTTCTAATGGGTAGAGGTGTACCTCTGATGGAGATACCCCCTTTATCTTCAATTGTTGATGCAAAACATCCTATCGTGCTAACAAGGACCTTGTCAGGATTAGTCGTAATTCTCCATTTCTTTTCCCAATTAGATGTTCTACGAAGTTCAATATTCATTTTTTCTATGACTCTCTCATACTTGTATTTTCCTGTTACCGGAGTTGATGAGACGACATGAATAACATCATCTGCAAACTGTGTCTCAATTGTATCATTAAACTCTGGTTGAGGAAGGTCATTCACATAAACGTTGAACAGAATTGGACTGAGACAAGAACCTTGTGGGGCACCAGCTGTCGGTATAAAAGGCTCTGTCGACCTGCCATGAAAGGTGGGAATGATTTTTCTTTAAGAAATTATATATTAATCTGAGAAAAGTCCAGTTATTGTCTGGTAGGTCAATGAGTTTGTATATAAGGCCATCATGCCATAAGCTATCAAAAGCTTTATGAACATCTCTGGTGGCAATTAAGGCAAGATTGCCCTGATGTTTTAGACTTGCTACAGTATCGAAAATAACATTTATTGCATGACTGGTACCTCTATGTGTTCTAAAGCCAAATTGTTTTTCAGTAAAAAAGTGATTAAACTCCATATAGTAGTTCAATCTGTTGGAAATGACTTTCTCAAGAACTTTTCCAGTGACTTCAAGTAAAGATATAGGTCTATAGTTCCCAGGTTGGTGGATGTCTTTATTGGGCTTACCAAGAAAGATCATCCTAGCAGTCTTAAAAACCACTGGAAAATGTCCTGAGGCCAAGATGGCATTAAAGATATTTACCAAAGACTGTTTACAATTTCTGGGTAGGAACTTTATTTGTTTCATTGTTATTGCAGAGAGGCCAGGGGCTCTATTTCGCATTCTTCCAATAACCTGACTCATCTCTAGTAGTACAGGTCTGTAAGCGGGTGGAATCTTAGAGTTGAAGTATTTGAGGGAAGGTAGTGGTTTTGATCATCCAAGTTCTATCTCTCCAATTCATTTACCAACTGATAATGATTATTGTTAAATTGACGACTGTTATTGCGGGAGAGAATTTTCTCCCATACATCACCATCAAATTACCTGGTCCTGTGGATTGTTTAGTTTAATTTCAACATCTCATCATCCCATCAGTGAAGGTATGAACTAGGTAGTTAGGAGCCTTGTGCTTTGCCCCTAAAAGTTGTCGGATCTTACTCCAAAATTTTGCTGGTTCACGTTTATACTGATTAGCTTGAAGAACACAATTTCCATAAGTCCCGTTTGGAGTAATCAGTTAATAATTTTGCCTTAAATCGGTGCAGTGTAGTATGGGGGTTTTTTGCGTTTAAGATGCCTTTAATTTTTTTCTTGAAAAATTCTTAAATTTTCTCTAAATTTTCCCAGTGGTTTAATTATTGGGAATCTTTGTGGGAAATTTTAAAGACAAGTTGCTTGTAGCTTTAATTATTTGTTAGAGGGGCCTTTTTTGCTCATCAATTGCAGTGGAAAAGGAGTTTTTCCCAAAGACACAAATTTTATGTCACCCCCAAAAAGCCCTGAAGGGGGCAAAAACGGGAGGGTGTTAAGATTGGGTTTAGGAGGGACGGTATTCTAAAAGGAGAAGTTTGTAGTTGTATTTTTAAAAAGGGGTAGGGCAGACCTACGTTTCCACCAGGGGAGATACACAGGAAAGTGCACAGTTCTGTTTGCAGTACTATACTGGTGTCCCTGGGAGGGCCAATGTACATTTAAAGAATGGGCCTTTAAATGACAAGTTTCTGCTGTCGAATTGAATAGTGGTTTTCCTTTTTAAATCACCGTGGAATACCAGCTCCACAGTTTTAAGGCAAGGTGATGAGCATTAAAATCTCCCGAGAATTGTTGGAAATTTCTGCTTAAAACCTATGTAGAGGAATTGACTCTATTATTGTTGTCTCAGGGGGGAAAAATCCATTTTCTATCACTATTTCCATGAGACGTTGTCATTTCTATTGCAAAAGTTATTTCATCAACAGAATATTTTAAATGTATACCAATTTAACTAAGATGGCTACACCACAAAGGGGCCCCTCGATTTCTCCAAGTAGAGTAACCCGTAATTTAATATTTGATCAACTCTTTCAGCTGTCTCGTTCAAGAGTATACATCGGGATTGTAATTTGTAGTTCAAACCCCAAAGGGGTAAAGGTTATTAGAAATTTTAAAATTAAGTTGGAAAATTTTAATCCCCATTATTTCTTGCACTCGCTCGTTACTGCGGTCTGAAAGCCTGCAAGTAATTTGTTTGGTATCCACAATCCTGCTGGACTCGTCAAGGGGAGGGGGAAATTCTGCGTAGTTGCTTTGTATTAAAAATGCCATCATCTTTCCCAAGGTGGTAAAATTAACAGACTCATTAGAATCGTTAGAGTCATCATCAGAAAACTGAGGTTGATATTTTCCCCGTTACAGGAACAAGGCCGTGAGGTTTTAAAGGGGACTGTGGGGCTCCAAGGGAAAATTAGGTAGGCAAGGGGAGTTACCCCGGGAAAGTTTCCCGTTCAACAGGTCAGCTTTAATAGCGGGGGGAGAGGCACCAATTTTTGGGGGATTGTTTTTCAGGGGTTTGATTATCGGGTTGAGGGGGTTTACAACCTGGGGATGCGAGGTGGGGGTCCCCTGGGCCAGGGAAAGACTTAAATTTTTTTTAAAGTAGAGTAGGGGACTACTTTTTGTTATGAGAAGGGGTGGGTTTAAATAGCCCCTTTAAAATTTTCTGGGGTCGTGAAGGGGTGATCCCATTTCCATTTAAAAGATCATTTAAAACCGGAGCAGAGTTGATGTCACCACCTCTATGTCTTTGGCCATCATATACATTATTGTGTCTCGCTTCCCCGGCTGTGGATTCCTGGACATAGGGGGAAAGGACTGAACCTGTTGTTGCGTTTTGTATGTTGTAGGGGGGGTTAGATTGGGGGGTCCAAGAGGGGGGAAATTCCAAACATTGGAACCATTTTTAAAACCTGAGGGTCCCACTTGATCCAGGCAGGTGGGAAGGAAGTTTGGGACATCGTTGGCGGTACCTGGGGGGTTGTCTTCTTAGAAGTGGAAGTTTTTTTGGCTTCAATAATTTTTTGCATTATCTTTTTTTTTTTTCAGGACAAATAGCAAACGCATGATGTTTTTCCCTTGCAGAGGACATATTTGGGGGTATTTTTTTTTTAAAATTTCAGTCCGATAAAAAGTGGCCAAGCAAATGCCAAAAAATTTCCCTTGAGTACTGCATTTGTTGGGGTTATACCAAAGGCATAACATTAAAACTTGTGTCACCTGACAAACGTTTAAGGAGATTTGGTCAGGTGACACTGGGGCCAAAACATTTGAAGCCATTTTTTACATCAAGTTTGGCCTCCCAGGGGTTCTCAAGTTTAAAATTTAAGGGTTTCCTTGTTGTTATTAGGTTTAGAGAATTAGTGCTTTACACCCTAAATTTTAGAATTCCTGTATTAAAGTCCTCAACAATTTCATTGCTGTGCTAGTTCCCCTAAAATGTTGATTCTGGCAACAAACACAGCCCCTGAGCTTGATAGCTCGGGTCAAGGGGGGTAACCCAGAATTTCAGTTTTCAAGAACCTGCTTCAGCTTTAAATAACTCTTCTTTCCCAAGAGAGGAGAAGTCCCCGCCAGCTGGGTTTTAAAAAAATCACTGGAGCAACTTTTGTTCGGCAAATCATGTAGAATTTCTTTATCGATTTTTGGGTTTTCCCCAAAACTAATCTTTTCGTTCCTCGCCATAGTCTAGGAAGGGGCATCTGGGAGAGGATTTCTTAACAAAAGGGACTTTTCCCAATGTTAACTAACAAACCTATTTCAGTGACTTATGAAGGTCAGCCCCTAAAATAGCCTCCCTCGATGGTGAGGGGGAAAGGGGCCCAAGGCAAAAAATCGCCCGGGTTTTAAAAAACCCAAGGGGTACCCGATGTCAAAAAAGCCTTTTTTAACTCGCCCAAAACGAAATTGCCGAAAAAGAAAAGATAGGAAAGTCAGAAGGATAGCAAGTATGTGGTGTTAGTGTGGGGCCAGTGTTGGTTTGGTGAGGGAGGGGGGGAAGGATGGGGGGATGGCGATGAGAGGGGTGAACAAGCAAGCAAGTCACCGCCTTACCCTCTTGATGGGATGGGGCTTGAAGTGACTGCAAGCAAGTTTCCTCTCAGCTCTGGTGAAGAACTACTTAGGATAACCCAAGAAAAATCTCGAGCAACAGTGTTCAGAGTTTCTCAGCTGAAGAGCAGGAACGACGACGTCTTCTCTCCACGGCGGCTGGGCTGTTTCTCTCATTTGTCATTTGTCTGTGTGTATTTTTCATTTACAGTAAAGGAACTGGCGTTGCATGAACCAAGCAATTTTAGGCTTCCATTATATGGAGATACTTATAGTTGTTCCTTGTACTTTTGTAGCAGATTCAGTGAGGTAACTTATTAAAGCCTCTTTGGTTCACCCTCAGATTTTCAGCACCCAAGTCTTGCACTAATAGGTTAGGTAACATTGGTCAGGAAATAGGACAGTTCTTCCCTGACCTGGTCTTAGTCATTTGATAACCCGCCACTGGAGCTTCTGGTCATCTGACTGAGGCCTTCCACTGACTTAACAGTCCACCCATTTAAAAGTTATTGTTATAATTCTAACCATAGATATTACTTGCATTAATAGGAAAATTGTTATTGTTATTAAGAAAGGCACTTCCCAGTTTATCAAATTTAGAATAATTTGGGGGGGGGATTATTTTTTTTTTACCCTTCTGAGGAAGCAATTAATTGGCAAATTTACACTAAACTTACTACACCTATTATCCTAGTCAATACGATTATCCTACCCATTATAAGTATCCTATCCAACATAATTATCTTAGGCTATATTGATTACCTTACTAAATTAATTACCGTTACTAAATTGATTACCCTTACTATATTGAGTGTCCTTACTAAATTGATTACCCTTCTTTATATGATGGTCCTATTTAGCATGAGTATCCTTCACAACATGATTGTCCAACCCAGTATGAATATCCTGCGCAACATGAATCTACATGATATAAGAACATAAGGATATATGAAAGAAGGAACACTGTAGCAGGCCTACTGGTCCATGCGAGGCAGGTCCAATGACCCAGCCTAGTCAGGTTAGGTCACATTAACTTAAGGACGGAGCACAGCATCAGACCTAGTAGCACAAGCTAGTCAGGTCCAACTCACACCCCTCCACCCCCACTCATGTATTTATCTAACCTATTTTTAAAACTACACAACGTTCTTCTATGACGGTACTTGGGAGTTTGTTCCACTCATCCACAACTCCATGACCAAGCCAGTGCCCTCCCAAATCCTTCCTGAATATGAATTTTTCCAACTTAAATCCATTGCCGTGAGTCCTGTCTTGGCAAGATAGTTTTAGCACGCTATATGCATCCCCTTTATTTATTCTTGTTTTCCATTTATACACCTCAATCATATTCTCCCTGTTATTCACTATTTTCCTTTGTATGAACTGATATAGCGTCTGTGGAGACAAGTTTCCACAATAAAGATACCCATGTGTTGCACACGTGTTTAATTTACCAGCCTTCAACTTGTTGATATTTTATACCATTTTCAATAATACTGGCAGGCAGGTATAACTCACCCCCCTCCCTCACTTTATCCATACATGTGCCCGTCCAACCCATGATGAGGGAACCCCCACATACTTAACATTCATTATCTCAGACCCAGCACCTGACTGCCATTCCTTCTCCCCAGATAACCGACCTTAGAATGGACAGGTGCTAAAATTCTCAGGTTACTCTGGGTCGGGTACCAGGCCAGTTCTCCGTAGTCTACCCGATATGATTAGCCTAGCCAACGTGATTATAGTACCTAGCATGATTATCCTATTTAATATGTATACTCTACCTAGAATTATTACCCTGCGAATATAATTATTCCACCCAGTGTTAAAGAATCTCGTTACGTGTTCAAGTATGCCTAAATTATATAACTTTTTATGTTTTTTAATCGCATATTTACTTTGAAAAAATCTTTTCTATTTAGAGTAATTATGGATTTTTTCAAAGAAAAATATATTTCCTAAATCAAATTACATGTTAGATAATTTTTTCATTGGCAAGACTAACAAACAACTTTCTGATGATAAATAGTCCTTATTTTCATCTGTGAACACGTAAAATTCAAACTTTTAGTGACACTTATCTTTATTTTCTTGATGTTGAAATACAACTCTTGTACTTCTTAAAAGTGATGAATTACAGCTCTTAAGCCGCTTGTGTATTGACCTAATGTATTGGCCTTCTTAATATGTTGAGCTACAGCTACTTGGGCTTCTAGTTGATGTTCTGTCACAAAGCAACTGAAATACATCTAGTTCATGATATTTTATCCAAATGTGACTTTATATAATCCAGTCAGCTTTTCAGTCAAATATTTTGCTATTTAACATGCATTAATTAACAAGCATTTTTAATTATCTAACTATTATTTTGCTTGAAAATATTAGTTGCACTTAGAGACGGAGCAAAGAGGTACATCATTAAAATGGCTACTGCCATTTCAAGCATATTAAAATTACCACTATTTCTCAAATTGGTTAAATGCTTCAACTTGTGGAGACTCACAAATGTTTATCAGGAAGAATACTGAGCTCACAGGCCAAGGGGGACAGCCAGTGTAGGAGGCGCACAAGTCTTAGCTATTAAAGAACAGTGAGTGATGCTGGCCAGAGAAGAGCGTGTGCAGCGCCCAGTCATTCTCGACGGAGAGCCACAATTCCAGCCTCGTGAAAGCAGCAGAGTAAACATTTACATGCTTATTGTGGGTTGGGAGTTTCATTTATGAACCTTATATGTTTAATTTCTATGTAAAGTTGGGCATTACGCATTCTGCAGCTCAAGTAAAAATCGTCAGATACAAATTAGGATAGAGATTACATTGATTATTGTTTTTCATTACTTGTACAGAACACTGTGGAACAAAAATTAAGAATGAGTATACATAATTTTGGGTCACTGCTATAGTTCGTTTCCAAGAGTAAAGCAGTATCCGCTAGTGGAAGCAGGTCATGCCAATAGGTTAGGGCATGGTTGAAGACTTCTCTGTATCTAGATAACAAGATTACAGTAGTAAACTAACATTCACTACCAACAGCAACACTTGGCAGTGAAGATAATTATTTGGTATCCCCTCGAGGTGATTTAACTACACTCGTTGCTTAAGTTCCTTCGGGGTTTATTTTCGTTCCTAGTAATGGTTTAGGAATGTTGCTTTTTAACAGCTTCAAACTTTCAGTAATGTTTTACTAATAAGATGCATGGTAATATTATTAGCATATACGCCACCTAAAATGATAATTTTTTTTAAAGTTCATTGTAAATTCACTTGCACATTATGAGTTAAATTTCTTTAAACATGATGTTTAAACATTTTTCTAAAATAAAATGGCATAATTTTTTTTGGTTATGTTTCTTTTTTAGTCTGTTGATAATTTCACTAGACCGGCACAACAATTTTCATTAAAATGAAAATTAATTATCCTGCAAAAATCAAAAGCCTTCTGCCCAATCTGTCAAACTTATTATAAATAATTGTCTAGTTTTAGGTTATATTTTCGTTTTTTCATTGTTGTATTTTTACCTCTGATCTCAAAAAAGAAAATTTTTGAGATATTTTGCGAATTAGCGGCGAGCACCTGGACCTGATTAATTAAATGTTGAAAGGTTTCCGGAATTTCTAAAAGCATATTTAAAACAGTGTATTTTAAATCGTCTTTATTAAAAAAAACAGTTTTTCATACCTGGTTGTTTGAAGCCGAGATAAACCGAAAATATGAACCTCATATTTCATAGTTTAAAATCCACAATATAATAATTTTCCACGTTTTCTAAAAAAAAATTGTGTTTTGACTACAATGCCACATTTTACCTTTATTTTTACAAAAAAATATATATATTAAATCTATTATTATTGTTATTATTAATATTATTATTTTATATTTAATTCAAGGTTCTCTTATAAATAAGTATTAATGTAGAGATTCTTTAGTTCAATAACTTGGCGATAATGTGTATAAAATGTTAAACTTCTCAACATTCGTCACGTGACCATTACGTTACTGTGTTCCTTATATACACTCATGTACCCTCTGTTTAGCTAGATCTGTTTATTATTTGATAAAGCCTACTGTATGGGCGAAAAGTAGTCAATAAAGAATCGATTATACTGCATTTGTTTCAAATTTTCCACCTGGTCCAGGAGTTTACGAGTCGTGAGTTTCATGAAGCTCGTCTCAGTCATTGTTGCTGCAGACCTGCGAAACTAACACACCCTGTTTCTGTTTGACCTGCGAAACTAACACACCATGTTACTGTTTGACCTGCGAAACTAACACACCATGTTACTGTTTGACCTGCGAAACTAACACACCCTGTTACTGTTTGACCTGCGAAACTAACACACCCTGTTTCTGTGTGACCTGCGAAACTAACACACCCTGTTTCTGTTTCAGACCTGGGGAACTGACACACCCTGTTTCTGTTTCAGACCTGGGAAACTGACACACCCTGTTTCTGTTTCACCTGGAATGACCCTGTTTCTGTTTCAGACCTGGGAAACTGACACACACCCTGTTTCTGTTTCAGACCTGCGAACCTAACACACCCTGTTTCTGTTTGACCTGCGAACCTAACACACCCTGTTTCTGTTTGACCTGCGAAACTAACACACCCTGTTTCTGCTTGACCTGCGAAACTAACACACCCTGTTTCTGTTTGACCTGCGAAACTAACACACCCGGTTTCTGTTTGACCTGCGAAACTAACACACCCTGTTTCTGTTTGACCTGCGAAACTAACACACCCTGTTTCTGTTTGACCTGCGAAACTAACACACCCTGTTTCTGTTTGACCTGCGAAACTAACACACCCTGTTTCTGTTTGACCTGCGAAACTAACACACCCTGTTTCTGTTTGACCTGCGAAACTAACACACCCTGTTTGTTTGACCTGCGAAACTAACACACCCTGTTTCTGTTTCAGACCTAGGAAACTAACACACCCTGTTTCTGTTTCAGACCTGCGAACCTAACACACCCTGTTTCTGTTTCAGACCTGGGAAACTAACACACCCTGTTTCTGTTTCAGACCTGTGGAACTAGCACACCCTGTTTCTGGTTCAGACCTGCGAGACTAACACGCCCTGTTTCTGTTTGACCTGCGAAATTAACACACCCTGTTTCTGTTTCAGACTGCGAAACGTATGATACTACCATGGAGGTTCAGTGTCCTCTTCTTCTTATGAACCCAACACTCCCTGTTTGTTTCCAAAGACACAGGATCACAGCGCTGGAATCGGAGTTATATAAAAATTATATAAATTTATTTTGATCAATGCGAGATCCGAGAAAGAAATCTCTGTATCTCAGAAGACTAACACACACACTCATAATGCACGCAATACGAAGAGTATAGGACAATCATGAAACTCTAATACATCAACACATAAAAATACATGTGTATGTGTGCGTATGTATTCATGTACTTGTGTGCACTTTTGCATATGTGTGTACTTGTGTATATGTGTGCTTTTTGACTCAAAACTCTCAACCTTTTCTCTTTTAGGAAACAAAAACTACGGGATATATTCAAGGCCTCTAAGATATTGAATGGCTGTGACACTCAAACACGACCAACTCTCTGGAGAGCTGAATAGTGGAATGAATCTGCGAGGTAGGAGGTGGAATACGAACCAATGCAATTTTATTTATAAACACAGTTACACCAGAATGGTAAATTTGTGAGTTCAGGACAATGCAGTTATTCAAGGACCAGACTGACACACACGCTTCACTAGTATATGATTTGACACATTACTGTGATTGTGCAATCTGAAGTCAACGGATTCCTGATATTTGCTCAGCAACTGCCTCAGGATGATCAGTTAATAAATGCTTGAATAAGTAATCGGAGAATTGTTCGTAACCGGAAGTGGATGTACTGGTATTTACAACTCTTGAGTGGCATTGAAAATAATACGAGAAGTTACGATAGAAACAATATTTACTAAGAAGAGGAAGTTATAGTCGAAGTCTCCCATCCTCTGCCATCTCCCAGGTAAATTCTATGCCATTTTTCAATATGGTAAGAGAGAAAAGAGTAACATGTAAGAGGTTTTTACAAAGTAGAAGTGATGCAAGGAGGGAGAGGTGTATGGAGAGGAAAAGGGAGGTTAAGAGAGTGGTTAGTCAACGTAAAAGGAAAGCAAATGAGAGAGTGGATGAGACGTTATCAACAAATTTTGTTGAAAATAAGAAAAATTTTTGGAGTGACATTAATAAATTGAGGAAGCCTAGAGAACGAGTGGATTTGATAGTTAAAAATAGAAGAAAATAATTACTGAATGGAGAGTTGGAGGTATCAGAAGATGGAGGGAATATTTTGAGGACAGTTTCCAATATAGCTTCCATTAATTTCTGTATATATACTGACAAATTCGTCTACTGATTTAGCTTTCAATATCAAATCTCACGAAGGAGTCAAACAAAATTCTAGTAATAAATAGTTACAGAGCATCTGAGGAAAACATGTTATGTTATATCACGGTCGCTGGAGACATGGATGTTAAATAAGTAGACCGATTTTAGAAAAATATGTTCCCTATCCCAGATTAACTCTATTCTGGGGTTCTTATACGATGTAGGGAGGTTCTTACTGAACCATTAACCAGTCTTTCAGTTTATAATATCACACGTATCTGATATGTGATTCCTCTACACTAAATAGGAGAGAACTTTCAACAATTATATTGCTTCCCACTCAGCCTTCCCTAAACTACCTTTAAATTGCTTGAATTAATTATAACGGTTACAGTTACAAGTCATAATGCTGAGCATAATTTGATGAATGAGTTCGAACCTGTGTTCCAATGTATTTGTTATTGCACAACACATTTATTGACTTTCTACAGAAAGATGTAACGTAATAACTTGAATAGTGCTTTATTAGTTTATACAGAAAAGACTACTGAAGAAAGTGATAGCTTTATTGACAAGCTATTTAAAGGTTAAGGATTCCTAACTTTATTGACAAGCTAAGAGCTGTTACCTACATCAGCTCATTTGAAAGCATTTTTATTGTTACGAGACATACAAGTAGGGAACAGGATGAAGTTGGGCCATCTGTGAGCCAGCATTTTCATTTGATCAACTGACTTTATCTCGTTGACATCATTATGTTGTACGAATGTGTTCCAAACTCGAGTCATCCTGGGTATATATGATCTCAGATGGAGTGATATTCTGGAGAAGGGTACAGCCAGAGTGAAGTTGCTGCTTTCTGCCCGTCTTGTGGCATAAAAGCTTGTTTCACGCTGTCCTCGAAGTGCATCCAAGTGTGGTACTTTGACAATATTGGCCTTGTACATAACACTAAGGCCACCCACATCCCTCCTGTGTTGAAGTCTCTGATGAAATGACAGATCTCTCCAGGATTGGTCCAGGCGAGAGATGAGACGTCTTGCTCTGTTCTCTACTCTGTCAAGCAGTCGCAGATGAGAGGGGGACAGGCAAACCAAGAAAGTGGAGCATACCCAAGGTGCGAGCGTACTTGAGCCTCGTACTGAATCTTACAACCCCTACTGACAAGCAGATGCGAGATACGGCGACGTGCTGTGAGCTTCCTGGCTGCCATGCTTGCAAGATTTACAACATTGTTCTTCATGGTCAGTTTGGAGTCAAATTTCACCACAAGGATATCAACGTCTTCCCCAGGTGCCAATACCCTCCCATTCATCCTTACTACTGCACCAGTATTATCATCATGGTGCCTAGAGACCATCATCATTTGCCTTTTCTCAGGTGCAAATATTACTTGCCATCTATTTCCCCAAGCTGATATAGCTCTTAGCTAATGATTGATGTAGCTTAGAGCAGCTGGCATTTCTTCTCTTGGATAAGTGAATGTCAGTGTACAGTCGTCTGCATATGCATGGGATTCTGAGATGAAATGAAGGTCATTGAAGTAGACATCCCATAACAATGGTCCTAGCACGCTTCCTTGCCCCAATAGGATGTCTTGCTTATTCCGTTCCATTGAGAACTACCCTTAGGGATCTACCATGAAGGTGATCACTGAGGAGATATAGCGTAGAGCCTGCAATTCCCAGTGCTTGAAGTTTTGCTAAGAGGCCCCGGTGCCACACCCGGTCGAAAGCACCAGCAATGTCCAGTGCTACCACACAGCTGACTTTGGATTCATCCAGCGACTGGTGTCACTTAGTGGAGAGGTTTAACAACAGATCAGCAGCAGAGTAACCTTTCCTGAAGCCATATTGACGGTTACAAAGTGGTGAGTGGTAGTAAAAAAAACTGTCATTTGTCTTGAGATTATTGTCTCAAGGATCTTACTAGTGATTGACAGGAGTGACACTGGTCTGTAGTTGCTGATTTCTGCTCTGCTCTTCTTTTTGTGAACAGGGACTACATTTGCCTCTTTCCACAGAGAGGGCCATTTACACTGTACTAGGCAGTGCTGAAAGATGCGAGTTAGAGGTGCTGCTAGCTGGTCTGCACATCTTCTCAGCAATCTTGGGCTCAACTCGTCTGGGCCCACAGTCTTTCCTTGGTCAAGTGATTTAAGAAGGAAATGCACCTCCTCCTGCCTTATTGTCACCACTGACAGTTTTGACAGTTCTTGCAGCTAGCCAAGGAGGGTCCCTTGCTGGATCAGGAACTTGCATTTATTAGCAAAGTGTTCGGCTCCTGTTACAGGCGGTAGGATATCTCTCATACATTCGCTATGCTTTGTACTTAGCAGTAGCAGCCTCTCTACAACGAAGGCTGATCTGTAGGCTTCGTCACACGTTGCCGGTGAGGAATGTGCTCTTGTTGTAGATTAAGGATGTGTCCAGTGAAGGTTTTCACTTGGTTGTCAACATCCCCTTGGAGAAGAGCATTCCAATCGGTGGTGGCGAACTCAGAGCAAAGGGCTGGCCAATTATCTCTTTTCCATAGCCACGTTGTGCGTGTGGACTCCTCACCTCGTTCTGTTGGGATCTTAAGTGTCCTAAAAACAGCCTTGTGGCCAGATGATAAAACGTAGCCGAGGGGTTGACAAGTGACTATACCTTCTGCCAGATCACTCACTACTGGGTCAAGGGAGGAGTCAGAGATGTAAGGAAATCAACAAAGTTTCTCATGTCAAATACTGCAAGAAGGTCATCAAAGTCCCTCTGTACAAGGTGTTGGTTGAGGTCACCAACAATTATGATATGTTGGCAGTTGTGTTGTAGCAGAAGGGAGTCCATATTTTCCATTAGGAAGTTGATGGGGTCTGCATGTTGCCACTGAGGTCTATACATTGCACATGCTAGCACAGAGGTACTAGTGTTTATGCAGAGATTGAAGAACATCATTTCAGTATGAGTAGGGGTGGCAACATCAATGTGCTGGGCATGAACACTTTTAGAGAAGCACACAGCAACACCTCCTCCTTGCCCTTGCCTGTCTCTTCTCATCCATGAGGTGTAGCCAGCAATTCTTGCAAAATTTTCTGAAGTCCTGTCGTCCAAAAATGTTTGAACAGCTATCATGTCGGGACGCCGAGTGTTCACAGAACTATGTGTGAGCTCTCTAACTTTAGTAATGAAACCTCTAATGTTGGCCGACAGGATGCTGATAGACTGGCTCCAGGCATATGATCAGTCGCAAGGAAAGATGTAGAGTCTAGAGGCATCAGCTATTGGCTTCTTGTATCTCATCTTTGTGAATGACCTAAAAGCGGGAATTAAATGCAACGTGGATATGTTCGCTAACTTCGCAATGAGAAGACGAGTAGTTAATTTTGGGGCAAATGACGTAGATCTTTGCAATGATTTGAACTATTTTGTTATAATGTTATGATAGATGCTAATTACATTGTCGGAAGGGAGAGACATTGTTCAATATGAGCAAGGGCAAACTCCCTGCCATTTGAAAAATATGCGCTTTGGCTACAATAAACTAGATATCTAGGTAACAAAAGTATAAAGGTATGCTATTTGTCCCTTAAAGTTTATAGTAAAGGAAAATATACTCCTTGGAAAAATAGCAAGAGGTATAAATACCCCAAGTCTCAAGTTAAGTTACAAATCCGTTCATCATTGACAAGGTCTCACTTAGATCATGTGACAGAGTTCTCATATCCAAACAGATCACCGTTCCTATGGTTAGTGAGAGTCTTGAATGTTCACTCACATGAAAGATGTAGAACAATGACAGATATAAATTGTCAATTGATGTGGGACAAGTATAAATCACTGAAACATAAAGAGGGCTCTAAGAATATCTAACAACAAAGAGTTTGGAAGAGTGAATTAAATCAAGATAAAACCAGACTTTTAAGGAATTCAGCATTGTGATCATTTCATATTAGACTTGTAGATGATTTAAACATGGTAGCGTGAAGCGTTTTTGAAGCATATTATTGGTATCTATCAGAATAGCTACAAAACATTGGAGATACAACACAGATACAGCAAACCTGAAAACAGCTCAGAGGAACTGCAAGGTACCAGAGCAATGAAACAAACTAAAGGGTGTTTAATTCGTAGGAGGCTCCGAGTTGGTACTCCCGTAGTTGCAACCGTCTTGTTTGTATATTATGTCTGTAGTAAACGATAACTCGGGGGTTCCTACGAGTGGAACACCCTGTATTATCAGACAAGATGTAAGAATGAGTACAGGATTCTTAACAGGATTCTTTTCACTTGCCACGCAAAACATTTCCACCATTCATCTCAAGACTCCTTTCCTTCTTGCCGACGCTGTTTTGTGTGGAAAGAAAACTTTGGCCAAGACATTACTTACAACGGAGAGAGCAGTATATTCTGCGTCATTACTCATGCAAGCAGCTTCATGATAAACTACATGTGCACTTGGACGCTCTCGCCTTTATATGTGTAGAAAGAAATCTCATGGCATTAGTATGTATGTATTTATGAATATATATGTATGTATGTATGTATTTATGTATGTATGTATGTATGCACATATGCAAGTATATCTATGTATATATATGTGCTAATACAAATGTATGTGCGTGTGTGTGTATGCGTGCATAAGTGTACGAATGCTTGTGTGTATGTAACCGTTAGGGATGCTGTCTTGCTGGCACAGCACGAGCTATACATGCATTATTAGAGTTATCATGTGAAAACAACAAAATATTACGGAGACCTAATTGTGAGAGTCTTACTAGTTGTCAGTGTTTTCAGTTTTTATATTTATGCAATACGTATTACCTTATGAGTTTTATATCAGTAACACTAAAATTTGCTAAAACTTGATAGAATATGCAAGCAGCTGATATTATAAATCTTTACCCAACATTGTTATTCTGATCTGCACTGCCGGAAAACATTTCATAATAGAATTTGAATTCCAATGTGTGACTGCAAGTATGACTGCATGACAGTTTCTAATGCCACAAGTTAATTATGTCTCTACTTTTGTGCTTATGAAGGGCTCATGACTGAGCCGACCTTTCCTTTCTAAGGTCAAACTTGTTGCCTCTCATTCCCGAAGCATTGTAAGACCTAAATAAGAATACGTGTGAAAGATAGATAGCTGAGGACATGGAAAAGAATTGTCTACTGTACTTCTGTTTAGATTAAGAACTATTCCGTTTTATTTAGGTGAATGTCTTAAGAGTTTCAAAGGTAGATGGTTCTCAGCATCCTCCCTCCCCGTTGGTCCCTACAATCTCTCCGACTTCTGTCGTCAAAAAAAAGAATATTTTCTTATTTTTATTAACACATCGGCCTTCTCCCATCCAGGCAGGGTGGCCCGAAAAAAAAAAGAAAAAAAAAAAAACTTTTATTATCATTCACTCCATCACTGTCTTGCCAGAGGGGTGCTTACACTACAGTTATAAAACTGCAACATTAACACCCCTCCTTCAGAGTGTAGACACTGTACTTCCCATCTCCAGGACTCGAGTCCGGTCTGCCGGTTTTCCTGAATCCCGTCATAAATGTTACCTTGCTCACACTCCAACAGCACGTCAAGTTCTAAAAACCATTTGACTCAATTCACTCCTATCTAACACGCTCATGTATGCTTGCTAGAAGTCAAAGCTCCTCACACAAAACCTCCTTTACTCTCTACCTCCAACCTTTCCTAGGCCAACCCCTACTCTGACTTCCCTCCATTACAGATTTATACACTCTCGAAGTCATTCAATTTTGTTCCATCCTCTCTACATGTCCATTCCACCTCAACAACCCCTCCTCAGTCCTCTTGATAATAGTTTCAGTAACCCCGCACCTCCTCCTAATTTCCAAACTATGAATTCTATGCATTATATTCACACCACTCAATGCCCTCAGACATGACATCTCCACTGCCTCCAGCCTCCTATTTGTTGCAACATTCATCACCCATGTTTCACACTCATATAAGAGCGTTGGTATAACTATTCTCTCATACATTCCCCTCTTTGATTCCATGGACAAAGTTCTTTGTCTCCACAGACTCCTAAGTGCACCACTTACCTTTTTCCCATCATTAGTTTTATGATTCACCTCATCTCTAACAGACCCATCTGCTGACATGACTACTCCTATATATTGGAATACATTCATCTGCAGATAACTGCTGCATCAGTTATCTAGCTGATGAGCGCATATAATACTCACCCCAAGATCCTTTTTCTTGAGAGGCAGTCTTTGGCCGCCTAGCCTAAACTCTGTCTGCGGTCTTCTTTTCCTTTCCCCGATCATCGTGACTTTACATTTAGCTGAGGTAAATTCGAGGAACCAGTTACTGGACCAAGCTTCCAGCATGTCCAGGTCTCTTTGTAGTCCTGTCTGATCCTCATCCGATTTAATTCTCTTCATTAACTTCACATCATCTGTAAACAATGACACTTCTGAGTCTATCCCTTCCATCATGTAATTCACATAAACCAAAAATAGCACTGGTCCTAGAAGTGGCCCCTTTGGAACTCCACTCGTCAAAGGCGCCC
This sequence comes from Cherax quadricarinatus, assembly GCF_026875155.1. Lineage (NCBI taxonomy): Eukaryota > Metazoa > Arthropoda > Malacostraca > Decapoda > Parastacidae > Cherax > Cherax quadricarinatus. The sequence goes on along the minus strand of NC_069412.1, from coordinate 7,729,186 downwards.
ACTCTGATACCTCGTCACGTACCATGACGAGGGCACTGAAATGGATCAGAGAATACCCTCTTTGGTATTCTCTAATGCATTGCAATACCCTTCCTGTTATACATGCCTGATCCTCTAGCTTTTGCACTAATCTTTTCTGTGGAACTATGTCAAAGACCTTCTTGCAGTCCAAGAAAATGCAGTCTACCCACCTCTCTCTCGTGTCGTACTTCCGTTACCTTGTCATAAAACTCCAATAGGTTTGTGACACAGGATTTGCTTTCCAAGAATCCGTGCTGGTTGTTGTTTATAAGCTTGTTCCGTCATCTTGGCTCTCCATGTTTTGGGACCCCTATGTGGCTCCAGGTTTTCCCAATCAATCTCCTTGTGATTGAAATCACCCATAACTAGTAACTTTGCTCTACCCGTGTGAGCTCTTCTGGCCACCTCAGCTAGTGTGTCCACCATTGCTCTGTTGCTCTCTTCATATTCACCTCTTGGCCTCCTGCAGTTGTGTGCGGGTTATACATCGCTACAATAACAACCTTTGGTCTCCCAGGCTGAATTGTATCTATGTTGTCTGGGGACGTCTCGTTGATTCTTTCATGCCACTTCTCACATTTATTTGTTGTTCCATCTTCGTTCGTATACCAAATCTTCAACTTCTTTTCTAAAACTGTGGTTTTGAGAGAATGTTCGGATTGGGGAGTTGGAGACCTGGCGGGGAACTATGGGGGGTTGCTGTGGGGGTGGGGTTTGTAATGAGGGGGTGAAGGCAGAGGGTAGAGAGTGTGGGTTTTGGTTTAGATTGGTTGCATTGGGGTTGTCGTGGTTGAGGTCCTTCTGTGGGTGGTTCTGAGGGAGGTTGCATTTGATTTTTCTTCTGAGTCTGAGTTCTCCTGCTCATCTCTGTCTTTGCCTCTCATTCCTCCTTGTGCCTTTGTACCCTCTCTTTCAGTTTCTGCCCTTCTTCTTGTGTTCTGTTGCAGTCGAGGAACACCGTTAGGTACTTCGGTATGTCCCTTACATGTGTTTTCTCCTGCAGGATCCTGTTTCGAAGTGATTCTACCTTGAAAATCACACTGACTAGACTGGTTTTTCCTCTTGCAAACCACCTGTGTGTGTGTGTGTGTGTGTGTGTGTGTGTGTGTGTGTGTGTGTGTGTGTGTGTGTGTGTGTGTGTGTGTGTGTGTGTGTGTGTGTGTGTGTGTGTGTGTCCACTCACCATGGACAAAGTTCTTTGTCTCCACAGACTCCTAAGTGCACCACTTACCTTTTTCCCATCATTATCTTACCCCAAACACTTTTAGTTCATTTAAGTTAACAAGGGGAAAGTTCTTGCATTTTCCAAGTATGCACCATCGGTATAGTAATAACATAATACCATTGAAGTAAGTTATGATCCCTTCCTGTATGGACACTAAACTCGTGGTGATTCATTCACCTATCGTCATGGTGATGCCACGTAGTGTTTTTCATGGAACAAATTTCTCTACACATATAGTTATAAAAAAAACTACTAACATGTCAACCCTCGCGGTGAAAAGAGTATAAGAAGACACGTCCATATTGAGTTACAAGAGTATTTAGATGAAGACGTGGAAGTTACATGTGAAAAATTTGTTACAGAAGCAAGTGTCTACACACCACTGAACTGATAAAGAAATGATTAATTCGATAGAAGACCTTGATCAGTCACCTTCCTTCGTTTTGGAGGGATGTGATCAATATCTCACCGATAAAGAAATGCTTATAGCAATGGAAGATTTTGAACGTGAGTTTTTAATGAGATATTAATGAGTAAAAATTCACCCACATTGTAATTTTTAGAAATTCTAATGAGAAATATTTTTCATTTGTTGTGTAACAAACTTAATTTTTGGGATATAATACTAACATTTTATCAAAATTGCAGGTAAAGAAGCAACAAAAGATGAAGAAAAATATCTTTTGGTAATGCAAGGGAATATTACAAAAGATTTTAGTGGCAGTGATAAAATTCTTTTGTACAACAAGCAAATTGTTGCGCTGTTTAAATTGAAAAAGGGAGGTCTTGCTGATGCTTTAAGTCAGGTTTTACCACTTAGCAATCCTTATTTATTTAGATCACCTGGATGTCATAAAGCAAATCTAGCTAGTGAAGTCACTCGTGATAAATTTGGAAGCATAAAATTTGTAAATAATGGAAAAAATAACCCCATGATTGTTAATATGTTCGCACAGTATGCGATGGGGCCTCGACATAAGTATTATATGAACTGTAAAGTTGATAAGGCCTACTAATAATACATGCAAATATTTTTTTGATACAAAGAAAGGCGTG
>NC_069412.1:7701993-7726384 GCF_026875155.1 Cherax quadricarinatus | reverse complement strand
ATTTTATTCACCCTTTTACCACCCCTGCACTTTCCCTTTCTTTTTTTCATGCGTTTTTCACTCTTTCAGATATAAATACCCGCTTCCCTTTTATGATTTTCCATTTTTTCCTGGTCTCAAATATCTCCAGTTCTCCCTCTCCCTACCACTTATTTTTGGGTTCTCTTACACTTCCTCAACAATAATATCAACACAAATCCCCCCCTCCTCAATTTACTTCCCATAAGAAAAAAAAAAATGTTTTTAGATATTTAGGTTCTGCACAAATTTCACCGTATCTAAGTTTTACTTAACTATTTCAATATGTTGACAAATTTGTTCCTATAAATTAAGTAGTTTCCTGTATGCAAGAGTTTTTTAAAAAAAACATATGCTCATTTATATTTTATATGATTTGTGGAAAAAAATATTCTATTTTGCACACAAATTAGGAAAAAAACAAATGATCCCTTTAACCCTCTTCTCACTAGGATACGCCATGTTTTAATATCTGAAGTGAGTGAGAGGCTTTCTTAAGTTATCGGAAATGACATTTCAAGAACAGTTTTAAAAAAGTTTAATGCTATTGATTGAGATCTTAGCTATTAACGAAGTTTGGAAGAAGAAAAATTGGAAAAATATCAGGCAGCCATTTCAAGGTTTTCCCTTTCCCAAATATGTCTAAATATTTAGTTTACAGGCTCACTAAAATTCAAGAAACTTAAAAACCTTTTATACCAAAAAAAAAGTTTTCATTATCTTTCAATTTTCTGTTTTACAGTTCTATTTTTTAAATAGCTCTCAAGTTATTATTATATCATGCATTTTAATAAATAAATTAAAATTATATTTAAGTAAGTTCTGTAATAAAAACACTTATTTTATTTTTATGAAAGATTAATTTTGTTTACATTTTCTACAAAAATGGCAACTAGTTACTACACCCCCCAATTTTAAACATAAAAATGACATGAAAACCCTTTTTTTTAAATTTTAAACTGTTAATTAATATTTACACAGCACTAGGTAGAAGAAACACTGAAAGTGTGAAAACTTATCAGAAAAGGAACTATAATTGATGTGAATCCAACGATTCCATATTTTTGCAAGAAGTCTAATTTTAAATTTGGACCATCGCAGATTACAATTATCCTTCTTATCAAATTCATCAATGTAAATATTCTGAAGAAGATCAGAAAAAGGCATTAAGTTACTGAATGAATATCAATATCACAAAACTGGTACCTATGCAGCCAATAACAACGTGAACCTTAAGTTCAATAAAACACACCAGCGCTTAAAGTTTGAAGCCACTTTAAAAGGCCTTTTCTGGTTATTGCTCAGACTTTCTGGACTCATAAGTTTCATAAGTTTTATTTTATTCACATATTTGCACCCACACGAACAATTATTGAGAAGTATATGTCTGTATGATGCAGCAAAATTGAAACGTTTATATAATTAATCTTACTGTCTTACAAATAAAATTTGCAAATGTGCCCCTTCACACTTCGGCTTTATTGTGTGACTTCTCGAATTAGCACCCATTTTTTTATTTTTGAAAGGCTTTGGGGAAATTATCGCACCTGTTCCTTCAAACTTGAAATAAAGTCTAATTGCATTTTTCCTGGACACCTGCAGTTCCTAGCAGCTGAATGAATCATTTTTTCCCTTTTCAGAGATAAGCCGATCGGGTTTTTGGGGGTTATAAAGTTATAAGCGAAAGTTTGAAAGAAGAAAAAAATAATTTTAAAAAAAAAAAAAACTCACTGAAAGGTGAGATATTAGACTAAACGAATGTAAAATGTCGAAAATGCTATCTTTGTACTTAAAGAATGATTAGGTCATAGAGAATGATTTCTGATGTAACAAAAGCTCATTCAGGTTATGCATCATATTTCAACCAAAGGATAACTGTCTGGAAATACAAGAATATCCGATGGTTTCATTGGTAAATAACATTAAAATTATGGTGAAGAGTTGCAGCCTAGTCCTCGTTGGAAAAGTCACTCTCGAGATGGGGGACAGGATGGATATGTTAATGAAGTAAAAATAGTTATGTAAAAAGCTCAACGAAAAAAAGTTAATATATAAGAATTAAAATTAAAAAATCTTCATCTCAAAGAAGACTTTAGATGGTACTTAGCCCTCATAGGAAAAATGTGATAAAAAATGCATCTTGACAGGAGTACGATGATATATAATGCTGTCTACAGTCCTCTCAAGAAGTTATGACCAGAAACCCTGAGAAAATTTAGGTAGATTAATGTATTAAGGTGTATTTTTCCAGGGAAAAAATGAAGTTAGAGGCGTAGTAACATTGACATGTCATGTTGTCTTAATTTTGTGTTTTTCTTGCTGTTGTTTATGGATATAATGGACCATGTTGGTGGGGAATCAGTGAGAGCACAAAAAAAAGTTTACTTTCCACAGAAGAGTTAACATGAGAAGGGGTCAACTGAAATACTAAATGTTGTGGACTGAACAACGGTTTCCTTGTAAAGGCTTCACAAATGCCAGTAACTGTCCACCAGATCTGGAAAAAAAGGAGTGCGCTAGGAAAAAGATTGGAGTTATCTAGCGTGATGTCCTCCTCCAACTGTATCACAACTCACATGAGTTCAGCGGAAGGCATTACTGTCTACACCCCCTCACAGATCACTACTAAACATATAGGATGTGATCATCACACAAAATCTGAAAATTTAGATTTTTTCGAGTCAAGTCATTAAATCGAAATATAAAATATATATCGGTCTGTTTTGTTTAGTGTAGTGTCATTATGCGTAAGTGCACTCTGCATACATATGAAAATAGAATCATATACAATTACTGAGGTAAAAATGAAATATAATGAAAAAGTTGGGCTGTCAAAATAATTTTTAAAATATTTTTTCGTCTTTTGGGGGCTGCTACAAATATCTTTTAGTTAATTTTACACCAGAATACATAATCAAGAGGATAGGAAATAACAAAAGGTAATTTTGCTGAAGTAAGTGTCTAACCTTGATAGTTACCGCTGCAATACGACGGAAAGTCTTGTGTCCCATGAACAGCAAAGGGAATATATTTTCTAGGGAAAATGAAAAAAACGCCACGAGTTTAATCCCACCCGTGGTATGGCTAATAAACTAATTCGTTGAAACGTTTCATTAGTAACATAACCCGAGTCGAACCTGAGTTAAAAACAATGTTTGGGAAATTGTTTGATATTTTTAAATCACTGAAATTCACGGAGATATTGCTCCCACTTCTCCATTACAAAACTTCCCCTTCAAGCCCCTTCCACTCCTCGTCCCACCTCTCCCCCACCTCCCAATTATTCCCAGCAAAAAACATTCAATATGGAAGTCACAAAAAATTAACAGAGGTCATTTTTTTATTGTCATTTTAATCACAGATGCGCCTGGGGAATGGGAGGCTTCAGGATGTAATGAATGGGTAAAGGGGGATTGTAGGGGAATTTTAATGACGGGAATATAAGAAGGGAAAACTATCCCTCTGTTGTACTAATGGGTTGGAAAAATGTAAATTGTAAAAATAAAAGTTGGAAAAAAAAATAGAGATGGGGAAAAAATTCAAAAACATTTAATTAATGGAATAATAAAAAATAATGGATCTATTTTATTATTAACATATTGGTGTTACCCGGGGATTAAAATAAATAAAATATGTAGTGTATCAAAAAATGTAATGGAAATAATACAATGATTAATGCAAAGGGGGTTATAAATTTTCCCAATTGCTCTTGCAAATAATAATTTAATTAAAAACCACGACAGAAAAAAAAACTTCTTTAAAGATGGAATTTTGAATTGCATGGATGCGTGTTGTAAAAAGAGATTATTGACAGTGTTATAAATGAAAAGCTGGATATACTGCTCAAACCAAAACAAATTTAAAGGGGGGTAGGAGGTTTAAAAGGAAAAAATAAATGGGATTTAGGTCAGGTGTTCTGAGAAAGTTGAGCTAGGCAATGAGAAGCAATATTTTTGAAGTGGATGTGAGTGACACAGGTGACCTGACAAAAAATGTGACTACCTGAGATGAGATAAAGTCATTGATTTTGTTTTGTTTGTGTTGGGCTTTGCCTGGTTGATTTCAATTTGCCCCGTGTTTTTTGAAATTCTGTTTCGTCCATTTTTTTGCTCCCCGGAGTTTCTGGCCCGGACAGTTTGCTTTATTTCCGTCTTCAAATTTTTGGGTTCTCTGGAGGACAAGGGCTTTAAGTGTCTCTGTTTTTTGCGCTTCGATGTTCGTTCAGGTGTCAAAGATTTTGCCGTTTACCTACATATTTTTGGGACAGTACCCACACGGGATGGATTGACGCAAATTTGGGAAGTTAGAGGTAGGGGACGAAAAGGGGTCTTCTAGCAAGCCCCCTGGGGGATATTTTGGGCAATATAAACTCTTTAGAGAAATTTTCCCATGGGGATTTGTTGAGGATAGTGTGGCCTTGAGTCTGCAACCTGCCGTCCTAAGAGGGTCCAAACGGGTTGCTGTTTTTCCCAAGTTTTTGGCATAAGAGATAAGTATTTTGGGTTTCTATCAATTTCCTGTTTGGCTTTAAGGGTTTTCCTGGTTTCTTGTCCCTGAAAATTTCCCTTTTAAGCTTTGTTCGATTTTGTATTTCTGCCAGTGATTCCCTTTTATATTTCAGTATACGGGCCCCTCCAACACCCCCGTTTCTTTGCCTTCGCCTTTACGGGGGAAGCGTCTCATAGTTATATTTTCTATCTCTTTCCTAAGGGAATGTCCCTTTGAGCGACCTCAAGTGCCAAGAGTTAATTTTCTTCTAGCAAAGGTTCGGATCCGGGTTGTTTGGATTCTTCCCAGTTTATTTCATTTAAGAATAGTTGTTTTTTTCCCGGGTTGTTTTGTTCTGAATTTAAATTTTGGAAGAAACCATCATAAGTGTCACTTTTTGTGTCGGAGCCCTGTGATACATTCGTCCCTCTGCATGTTGTGATATGAGTATATTGCCTTTAATGGTTATTTTTCGATTCAGATGGGCTCCTTTCCCTGAAAGAAAAACGTATGGGTGCTGGCTTGTGCTTATAAGGCAATAGAAAAGTGATGGCTTTGTTACTGGAAAAAGTTTTTGTGTTTCTTTAATTGCTCTGATTTACGTAAAAGTTGAAGAAAAATTTTTGGGCTTTTATCAAGATTTTATTCTGAAACAGGCTGGGATGTGTCCCAAATGTTTGCTCACGTATCTTTTTAAATCAAGGATTGTATTAATTATAAGTTTTAAAGCCACCAAAAAAATTTTCTAAACCCCCCTTGAAAAAAAATAAAAATTTATTCAGAACCAAACCCAGGCTCAGAGGCCCCCGTAGTAAAATCTTTATACAAAACAAAAAAAGGGTAAAAAGATTCAAAAAATCGACAAGTTAACAAACAGATATTGTATAACACTTTTGGGACTTTAGTTTGGGAACGTTTTTTGGCCAAATTTGTGTTTCCTCTGTCCGTACAGAGAAGAAAGTTGAATTCATGAGTTTGAGGTAATCTCCCCCCAGCCCGAGTCGAGTGATAGTTCACAATCTTGTTTAAAAAAAGAAATGCGCGGAGAAGGGCTAACATACTCAGACAGGGGGCGAAGATCTTGAGTGTCACCATGCAAAAATCCACCCGTGGATTTTTCCACCTGTCGATTTAAGACCATGCCCTTAGATGCACTGGAGTAAATTTGTAGTGTACAAAAGGCTTCGAAAAGTGCAACTATTGTGTGACTGAACACAAAATATGAGCAAATGGAAAAACTGCAAAAGTGGGCAGTTATTAACAGAGTGAGATCGAAAGTACTTAGCGAAGAGCTCTTTTCCCCTCAAACCACAGTGCTGCTCCAATTATGTTTCTCATTTTGTATCAGTCTTAGACAAGGTCATAAATCATGCACCGAAACATCCTTTGCTGATGACATCAGACTCGTTTTTGGCAGAATAAAGTGAGTCTTCCAGGGGGCTCAAACAAAAATTTGAATTTTTTTTTTTTTTTGAGATAATTCGTTGCTCTTCTCTGGAAGACTGAAGGAATAAAGAATAAAAGAGAACTACAAGACGGTATCAAATCTTTCAAAAGAGCAAATTTTCTATGTGAAAAATTTGGAGTGATGATGGCCAGAAGATATCACGTTCATTGTTGATGCCTCTATTTCAAATATAATCAAATCTGGAAAAACCAAAACATTAAAAGGAGGGGCTGAACCACTTATACTAACTGCCTTTTACAAGGCAGGGGAATTTACTGAGCTAGGAAGCATACATAAAAAATTTCACTGTCCTTACACATTCAGACATCTGACTACTGGGAATGACATAAGTCCCTTGAAAATGTATTCCCTGGAGCGCAGGCGAGAAAGGTACATCTTAATTTAAACCTGGAAAATTAGAGAGACAGCTCCTGAACCTGCGCCAATTTAAATATCTCCAATAAAAAGCACGGGCGCGAAAGAGTACACAAGAAATAATTCGAAAGTGTCAGAGGTCCTCGACTTTTCAAATCCCAACCTTCCTTTATAGAAGAATTACCAACAAATATCTGGCAGTTTTCAAGAGGGCACTAGATAAGTCCATATACTGAACTGCATACGACCAGCAGTAACAGCCTGGTTGCTCAGGCCAGCAGACCAGACCTCCTGGTTGTAGGGGCCCCAAGTGTTAGGTAACCATAAAGTCGTGTACGATGTGTTCTTTGGAGCGTGATGTGTTTATTTTCAGTGAATGATTTTAGTTATTGTGATGTAAAGGTTGGGGTTACTTTAGCATAGTAATGTGGTTTATTATGGAGTTACGTGGCGCTCTTAAATATTGAGTGATATGCTTACTGTGCAGTGAATGATGTATTTTTTTGTCTAGTGAGTCAAGTGCTGAAGTTGTCATGAGAAGTTGCAAGAGTCTTGAGGTTTAGTTGAGGTCGTGAGGTGTTGCAAGAGTCATGAGATACAGCCAGTCATGAGATTTGACTATAGCTATAAGGTGCGTAAATTACTTAACGTGCAATGGTTTCTCTTCGAAGGAGAAAACATTCCAGACACGGGTACATGTAACACTGTCTGGACTGTCAGTCGCCAGAGAGCGATCCGGAGAGACTTATTTTGCATGAGTTAGTCGAATGAATTCAATGCTTTAGTATTATGTATTTATGACCTTGGTAGTCGGCAAAGATATGTACACTGAGAGGCGTATTTTTATCAGTGCATTTACACTGAGCATTTAATTTAATCTCTATTTTAAGGATTAAAATATCCATGAATGGTGGTGTACAGGTTGCAAGCACGTTAATTAACTTCGTGTAGTTAACATAAGAAGGAAGAACTGAAACAAGCCTACTGGCAGTATGCTAGGCACATCCAAATTGCGCCCACCCATTTTTACAGCTACGCAAGGTTTTAACTTCAATGATTCTTCTAGGAGGTTTGTTCTACTCATCCACAACATTATTAACAAACCAAAACTCTCCTATATCCTTTATAAATCTATTTTTTTTCCACCATGAATCCACTGTTGCAAGTGTCATCGACAAACTTGCTTATGTCACTGTTTATTCCCCCTCTATGTCATTTATGATCATAATGAACAACAAAGGGCGAAATACTGACCCCTGTAGACCACTGTTTATGATACGTCCCAACTCTGATTTCTCCCCATTTATACAAACTCGCTGTTGCCTGTCTGTCACCCACGCCTATATTCATGAAAAAATTATATTTCGTGTGCCTCTACTTTCCTTAACAGTCTCCGATGTAGAATTTACTGAAGCGTATATACACAGTATCATATTTGTTATCATGATCTACCTCAAATACCTTAGTGAAAAAATATTATTAAATTCGAAAGGCAGGAATCCCCCTTTGTAAAGCCATGCTGAGAATCATTAACCAAATTATGTTTTTAAGGATGCTTCGAATAACCTCGGCAGTTATTGATTCCATTAATTTTCCTACAGTGGGGCTTAGGCTTATTGGATTATAATTCGAAGCTAAGGACGTGTCGCCTGCCGTTTTACCAGTTATCAGACACTATACCAGTTTTTTATTGATATGTTAAAAAGGCCAGCTAATGGTTTTCCTAAGTTCCCCTTTACATTCCTTTATAAGCCTTGAGAACAGTTCATCTGGGTCCGGGATTTCTTTTCTTTTAAAATATCTATTAAAGAACCACGGCACTAGTAACTTTATTCGTTTATAACTTATTTTGCTCTGCCGATTTTTTTTTTCTGGAGTTTCTCTAGTATTTACCTGAGTAAAACTGAGATGACATAACTTTTGAAGACTGTACACACTTCCTTATCGCGATCACTGAGCTGACAAAAGTAACGTTTAACTAGGCTATATTGTCCTTATTGCACTGCTATATACCTGAAACAAACCTTTTGGGTTAATTTTCGAATTCCTTGCAGCTTTCACTTCATAATCTCTTTTGCGTTTCTTATCCGCTGTTTTTATTTATTCTTTTTATTTAATATATTTATTTCCTAGTTCCTCTCCCTTTTGATTCGTTTGTAAAGACCTCTGTTTTAACACAATTTTATAATCTATTTTCTTCATTTAGGAAGTAAGTTTCCTGGGAAACTTGAACCAGGTATGCTTTGAAAAATGTCATATTAGCAATCATCATAACCTAAATGACCCCTTCAAAAATTACCATTCAGGTCACACCAATCGACTCCACCCAGGCAATTTCTCAGTCCAATGAATCGGCCTAGCGAAATTCAAGGACAGTGACTTGGTTGTACTTATTTATGTAATTCCATGATATTTGAAACTGAGTGATTTGTAGTCGTTTTCCAGCTTGTTCATCAATAACTTCAGATGATTAATTAGTGATTCCTTGTTGAGAAGAACCAAGTCAAGCGGTTATTTCCTCTCGTTGGTTCTGTCAAAACTGTCACAAAATCGTATCAAGAAAGTCGCTAGACTCAAGATTTCCTGTCAATTACTCCAATCAGTTTGTTTAAAGTTAAAATTTCCAATTAACACAATATTTTCGTATTTAGATGCCTTACTAATTTCTTCCCAAAGAAGTTTACCACGTTCCCTATCAAGGTTTGGTGGCCTGTAAATTAAAACCAAAAATTAGTTTTTCATGTCCGTCGAGAAACTGCAGTCAAACAGAAACTGCGTTCTTAGCTTTCACTTTTATATCCTTTCTAATGCAACAGCCTAAATTATCTCTGTCAAACATCAGAGGTTTTAACTCCAATTACCAATATTTTGACCACTCTCTCTCTTACCCACTTACACTGCATTGAGACTTAGTTTTGTGTTGTTGGTCTGATTATTATTTAAGACTGCCTTGTTGCAAAATCCTCATGTCCCACTGTGTACAAATTAATGTTCCGTCTCCTTTGATCTAGTGGGGTCATTTCTAGTCATAAAACGCAACCAGTTTTGACCATCTACAGCAATTGATCCTGAGGATCGTTAGAGTGACTGTGGTTATGAGATCTATCTATCTAGAGCCATGAAGTGTTACTGTGGCCCTTTGGGTATTTTCATGGTCATGAAATGTGCCTAGAGTTATGAGGATAGGCTTGAGTTATGAATTTTGGCTACAGAGCCACGTATTGTGTTTGTGCTCCTTAGAACGTGGCTGGTTTCATAAGATGGTAAGTGTCATGGAAGAAGCATGGGTCATGATATTACTGGGGTTAGAAGTGTGGCTAATGTTAAAAAACTGTACAGGGGTCATGAGGTATGGCTGACGCCATGTGTAGATGGGGTCCTGAGTTGTAGTATGGGAGTCATAAGCCAGTAAAAAAGGGGATAAAAGTAACGTAGGGGAGTGAATGTTGAAGGGAATTTCAGCCATTAATTAAGGTGAAGTGTGAATGGTATGGGATAAAGCAGCGGGTCGAGGAAGGTGGTCGTAATCTTCACTATCGTGTATTTAAGGTAGTTTAAGGTCCGAGATGGCGTTATCGGGTAGGCTAGTGGTAATGAGGCCGGGGAAAACTTTTGAAGTGAAGAAAGGAATTATGAGAAGGGGAGCGAGTAATAAGCGACGCAATATAATGCAAATTAGAAAGAGGTCTTTAAACTATTTCAGGAAAAAAGGAAGAAGACTAATGTTATCAGAAATAATTCAGGAATTGGGGTATGTTGTCAAGAGTGATGTAAGAGTTTGTTATATGGAACTCAGAGCTACGGAATAATGCGGAGAATCACAGTCACGGAATAAAAGAGGGTAAAGTAAGAAGAGCATAATAAATTTTCCAAACGGAACTTACTTGTAAGAGATAATATGGTTGCTGGGTGAGTGATAATAAAGGGAACGAGGTCGTGAAGAAGAGGCGACTAACCCCATGAGGGTCGGGTAAGGTTTAAGAGACAACCCAAGTATTTGCATTACAATAATGCAGACTATGAAAGGATTGTTGGGTGCGCTCTCATCTGACAATGTAAGCAGATTGTCTATGTTCCTTTAAATTCCTTTAAATTAATTAATAACAACATTTGGGTCCGTGGTTAAATATTGGAAGTATCCAGTAAAGTGTTAATTTTGAGCACTTATAACAGATGACGAAGGTAATTCTCTATCATCACAGAGAAAAGAGTGGATAAAAATGTGCAACCAGAATATATATTTAATGAGTGGAGGTTAAAATAAACTTAGTTCTACATACTAACCTTTAAAACGAAGTTTATTCTTCGCATTATATGATACATTTTTAAAACACAAACACACATATAAACATTATTTTTTTTAGTATTTGACCGGGTCGACAAAATTAACAAGGATGGTATTGGTGGTGCCACTGTGTAATTCACTGTTGGTGGTGTCACTGTGTTATTCACTATTGTTAGTGTCACTTGTTTCCAATCATGGTGCCACTGTGTGTTTCACTATTTTTTGGTGACACAAATGATTCACTATTATTGGTGCCACTGTGTGATTCACTATTTTTGGTGCCACTGTGTGATTACTTACGGGTGCCACTGTGTGATTCACTCTTGCTGGTCCCAAATATGTGACTCACTATTGTTGGTGCCCATTGCGTGATTCACTTTTAAATTGGAGCCCACTGTGTGATTCACTATTGTTGGTGAGGTGGGGATTCACTATTATTGGTGCCACTGTATGATTCGCTATTATTGGTACCACTGTGTGATTCACTATTATTGGTACCACTGTGAGATTCATTATTATTGGTGCCACTGTGTGATTCACTATTAGTGGTGCCACTTTGTGGATTCACTATTGTTGGTACCACTGTGTGATTCACTGTTGTTGGTACCACTGTGTGATTCATTTTATTAGTGCCACTGTGTGATTCACTAATATTGGTACCACTGTGTGATTCACTATTATTGGTGCCACTGTGTGATTCACTATTGTTGGTACCACTGTGTGATTCCTTTGTTGATACCATTGTGAGACTCACTAATTATTGGTACCACTATGATTCACTATTAGTGGTACCACTGTGTGGTTCACTATTGTTGGAAACCACGTGTGACTCACTATTATTGGAAACCACTGTATGATTCACTATTAGAGGTACCACTGTGTGATTCACTATTATTGATGCCACTGTGTGATTCACTATTGTTGGTACCACTGTGTGATTCATTATTGTTGGTACCACTGTGTGATTCATAATTGTTGGTACCACTGTGTGATTCATAATTGTTGGTACTGCTGTGTGATTCACTATTTGTAAATTCATTTTTGAGGTTAGAGAGGACAGAAATTCCTATAAAATTTCTCATGAAAAATAACCAAGCTTTTTATTGCTTGAAATGATAGGATGCAATAACAATCATTGCATCAATATGTTAATATGCAGTGTGCTGCATTTAAAATATTGTACAAATTTATATAAGAAATAACGCTCCATATGTCATTTTCCGGGTGTGTACTGAATCCGTTCACGTATTATTCCCGGTTGGTTAGTGTGGCCAGGACAGGAGCAGATGAGGTGATTAGTTCAGTATGAGACGGGTGTGACGGGGTGGAGTTATCATGTTTGGGCGGTAGTTTGAGTAGGTAATTTTGCTAATTTTTTTTAGTGTATACTATAGGTATTTGTGTTTAAGTGTTCTCATGTTTATTTGTAAGGCCCTAGTATGCACAGGCCTTTGTATGGTGTTTTGCCTGCTGATAATTAGTCTACCAGTAAGAAGTGAAGCCGGGGGTGTGTCATGGAGCCTCCCTGATAATTTATTTGTTTAACTCATTAGTATCAGTGTGCTAGTGAGCTAATGTGAACTGGAGTTAAGGTGATGTTGTAGTTTGTAAGTTGTATATAAGTTACTGTTATTAATATATATATGTATATTTTTGTATTAGGTGAGTTTGTTTGTCCTTCCATAAACTATAATAATTATTTGCACTCATGCTTCATTATTTAATAATATGAGTGCATGCTGGCCCTAGAGTGGCTGTGTTTTTTTAGTGTTATTAAATGCCCCTAGACAGCAGATTGAGCAGCCATTTAGGAGCTAGGATCTTTTATTTAAGTTTCAACTTCGAAGTCGTAACAATATCACATTGGAGAAGCTAAGTGGTGGCATCTACTGCCAGATAAGCGTTCTAATTCATCTAGATTTATTGTATGTTAACAAATATATAATATAAAAGTTTGATAAAATTTCTGTGTAAATTCCTTCAAATATAAAAGAAGGAGAGAGAAAACAAAGACTTTAAGGCTGTCATTTCCGTAAGTGTCACTTGCACATTCTTGAGAACGAATTTATTATATAATTCACATACTAATTGATAAAATAACAGAATATGAGTTAAATTCTTGCGTCGATTTCATCATTTTAAAAAAGTGAAGAAAATGACAAAAAGACATTCAAAAAATTATTACTGACGGAATATACTGTACCACTGAGCTACTGAGTATAAAAAAATATAATAATAAAAAATAAAGGAACAAATGTCTTCTGTTTTCATTTATAGCAAAGATGCATGCTTCCCATAAGTGCTGACCAAATTTGAAAAGCAAAATTTCAATATTACTAACTAGGACATTTAATAAAAAAAAGTGTTCAGTAGCCGCAAGCTTCGGGACTGTTGAGACAAACCTGGATAATTTTGAAAATAAAATAAAAAGTAATGTTCCGTGAACATTTTTAACATTTCTCGAGTCGAATGAGTCAACAAATGTGTCTAAAAATTTTACGTTTCTTCGCAGTCTGTTGTTTATTTTCAGTTGTGTAGACACTCAGCTCAGTTTTTCTGTAGGATTCTATTTTACAATTATCTCCCACCTTAGTATTTACTCTAACTATATAATGATGACGAATTACATGAGTGTGGAAGCAAACACGAACATTGTCTCCTGTTTTAATATTTAACGTCACTGGAGGGTTTTCCTCTGATTCTTGTTTTAAAATATCACTCGAATCAACTTCTGGACGCGCAGCATCCCCAGTGTTTGGTTTTTCACCTTATGAAAGAGATTTATGTGGCCTTCCACTGCAGTATCGTACAGATTTCTTGAAGATACCAGCGCATGTTGAGACTGACATGTTTAATTAAAGGTTTAATGAAAAGATTACTGAACGAGGATTATTGATCTGGATCCTAGACTCTTCTTTCCATGCAGGTATTATGAAAGTTAAGGACTTATATTTTCCATATGCTGATTATCTTCAGGATTATCCGTCCAAATATTTTACAGCATACTTTAAGGGTCCCAAGGGTATATGCTGCATGGTTTGAATAACGCATTGACAAGATATATCTATTTGTATCCCATTTCTTGCATGAGCCAGTCAAAAAATCAATGATCCTCAGACATTTTGGCACAATGTCTCTGGAGGGCCATTAACAGCAACATCTACGGCCAGTAGAGTCAGTGGAAATGGGAGGCAGAAAATGTTCAAATATTATTTTCCTTTTCTAGTTTTACTACACGAGTTGAGAAATTTGAAGAGAGGTTTTCACCAGCTGACATTTTGGGTTCATGTTCTGGTAGACTGCGGTTGCAAATCTTAGTCAAAATCTCATGGATCCAATTAATGCAAAAAAATAAAAAATAAAAAAAGAGAATAAAACCAGCAAGATTTTGACAGACACAGGACAACAAAATATGTTCGATCTGCTACTGAAATCAATGCTGGTGTTTCTGTGTAATATAAACATGCTGATTCCATATGGGGAGTGGAAATTTAGCTGTTCATCAGTAATTTTAGTTATTGAAAAATATAATATTTCAAGAACTGTTTATATATAAATAATTTTTAATTAAAATTTACAGCACGGATAATATAATGAGTTATAAAAAAGTTATAAATGCTAAAGAATTCTTCATTGAACAAAATATTTACACTGAAAATAGAAAATGTTTCAAAATGCTTTAAGCATTTGGCTTTATTATTGCTAAAATTATTATTATTATTATTACTGTTGAGAAATGGCATTACCAGCTAAGCTTAATTTTAAATTTAAATTTAAGGTTAGCTGGTAATGCCATTTCTCAATATTTTGGTCGTGCTCGAACCGGATAAAGGCCACACTGTGGTCCAAATACGTTGTACTACAGTGTACAAATAACCTACGAGCCAAGGTCCTTCGAAAAAAGCTGTAAAACTAGTGTTTACAATTTAAATCAGTATAAATGAGTCCCTCCAGACTCAATCACAGAGAATGGGCAGCCAAAAGAAAACGGGCGCTCACCCAGCGTTCACCCAAAGAAAACGGGAGCTGGGTGACTCACCCAACAAGAAAACGGGGGATGGCACCCGGCATCCACTGCTCCAAGCTCGAAGAAGCGCTGACTAAGACAACAACCCAAGTGATGTTCAGTTTGTCTGAGTGTATATACACATAGTGTTTATAATGTTTATAAACAGAAATTAAGAGACAAGATTGTGTTAAAGTTTGTTTCTTATAGATATACCTGTTATATTAAAGGAATTATTATAAAGTGTAAGCTTTAATATATATTAACAGTGAACATTTTTATATGTGTAAGTAATATTCACGTGTGATTTACAGTTATACAGTGACATTTATAGTGTATAGTGAATGAAGTGTATAACATCGTTATTTACGATTAATCATCGTGGTCAGGCTGACACAGCAAACTCAAGCCATAAACACCAGCCATATGTACTCTGTACCTTCATGGTCATTGATCCTGGGGTTAAGTTTTAGTAGGTCAGTAGTGTCTGACTCGATTATTGCTGACTTAAGCACACAAAAACTCAGCTGTTTATAGCAGAAACAGTGTTTTTTAAAACACTCTAAGTGTGGTGCAGAATTTGCAGTATACCATTAAAATGGCTTGTTTAAAAACTCAATTTCAGTCTTTTACAGACTAAGATTACACAATTAGAAAATCAAATTTTTCAGTCTGTATGGATTAACTCAAGATACAAACATAGATTTTGATGATCTTGAGGTCAAATTTGAATTACTTACACAACGTCTGGAAATAATTTAAATTCAGACTATACACATTATGAAAAGGAATTCTTGAACAGATCCGTCTGAGGATGAAATTAAAAAATGTTCTGGATACTTTTAGTAATCAACAATTAAGTGGACAGGAGTACAGGCAATCTGCCGCAAACTGTCACAGAGACCACTGTAACTAGTGTCAAACACCTGTTAAACTGTAACAACAACAAGTGTCCCATTACCAAGCTTACCTACATTGTCATTACCTATTTTCCAAGGTCATAATTATGAAAAAATTCATTAGTGGGTTTTTCTATCCATAGTAAATTCACGAACTGACATAATGAGATTGCTAAGTTCAATTATCTTAAATGTCTTGTGAAGGGAGAACACTATGAACTGATTAAGTCATTTCCGGTGGTTAAAGGCAATTATCAGATAGCCTTACGTGTCTTAGCAGACAATTACTTTTGATGCTGACAAGGCCAGAGTTAGACATGAGTCTTAATATCAAGCTTGAAGCCACCCAAACATTGTTTTTCAGACTTTCAGGCATTTAGAAAAAACATTAGACAATAGTCTCAGATCTCTAGATGCTAAATATGACCTAAGGCAATGTGATTGGTTTTTCAGTGGTATTGAACAAGATAAGTTGTCACCACAAACTATTGAACGATTAAATATTATGATCAATAAACGCTATTTCACTTTTTGAGGAAATTAAACAATGGGTTTACAAACAATTGTTTCATGCATGCAAGCAACGAACAAGATGAAAAATCCACAAATCCAGTAGATAATAAACCTTCAACTCAGTATAAAAAGAGTATGCCTACTCCCACTAAACCACAGAATGGGAAATCCCATATAGGCATTTATCAAGCTGTGAATACAACAAACAGTAAACAAACTGTCATACATAAACGTACTCCAAAATGTGTACTTTTTGATGGAACCCCATTGGGCACAATTGTATCAATACACATCAATGGAGGCACGTAAACAAAGTGTTCATCAGCTGAAAAGGTGCATCAAGTGTTTAGGTGAACACAAGGGAGGAAAATGCTCACTGAAGAAGTGTTCTAAATGCAAGGGTATGCATCATACAGATTATGCCCAAATACTTTTGCTGAACAGCAGAAACTTCCACAGAATCAGGAATCAACAAGCAACAGCATTAAATGTGAGAGATAAGTTTAAAAGCAACTGCTCTCCCGATAGCTCGAGTTGAGTTATCTAATAATTACACAAAACCAATGTGCTAACACTATTTGATCAAGGCTCACAAAAGGTCCTTCATAAGAAGAACAGTGTTGCAGAAACTGAATAAAAACCCTATGCCAAAGTACAGTTTAGATATAGCTAGTTTTTTCACAATTCTGGTAAAAAAGACCCTATGACCTAGCCAGAATCACTGTTGGTCTAGGAAACAGGAAAAAGACAGAGAAGCTGTGGTAGTAATGATTTGTCTAAGTCCCGTGCAGATCCAGATTAAAAGAAACAGTTGCAGCACTGAAAGCAGCTAAGGTCAAGTTAGCCTGTCCTGACATACAGACGGACCCCAATTAGTCCAATTGATTTAATCATTGGGAAATGATTAATTATCACGTTTTGTGCAAAAATATAGTAAGTAAACATGATGTTCACTTGCTGAAAACACAGGAGGCCACATGATAGTGGTCCCATTCCCCCCTCGAAGTGGGAAAGAAAACTGATATTGATTCAGTGGAAAATGTACTAGTTTACGAGAATGACCGCTGATTCATGTACCACAGCAAAAATTATCATTACTGGAAGAATTGAATGAACCAGTTGATAAGTTGTGGGATTTTAGATGCGATAGGTATTGATGTAAAAAACCAAGCCCACAAGAGTCTCAGACTTAAAGCCCAATATTTGGACACTGTCAAATTATAAAGATGGACAGTATTGGGTTAGGTTACCTTGGAAATTAAATCCACCACATCTGCCTAGCAATTATCGCATGGCTCTCGGACAGATGAAAGCACAAAAACATGACCTCAGGAAGAATCCAAGCTACTGACTGTCTATGATAATATCAACAAGAAACAGTTGGACAATAAATTCATTGAGGAAAATAGTCGAAGATAAGTTGAAGACAGACGCTCATTATCTCCCGCACCATGGAGTCAGAAAAGATTCTGAAAAACCCCTCCCAAATCGTGTTGTAATAATTTCAGCCACGTTGCAAATAAAGATGTAGCAAGTCTTAATGATTGTCTGATGACCGACCCTCACTAACTGAGAAGCTTGGAGACGTGCTTATGAAATTTCACACAAACCCATATGTCTACACGGCTGATATTTCCAAAGCTTTCTTAAGAGTAAGACTACCAAAATAGAGAGATTATACTCGATTCTTGTGGCCTGAAAATCCACAGGATCCCCCAAAGTAATTTAAAAAACCTTATTTTTAAAATTTCAGTATTATTTGGTGCAAAAATCCTTTTCCTTTCTTACTAGAACTTCCTAAATACACATTAAGAAATCTAAAGTCCCCAAAAGAAATTTTAAAGAAAATTTTTCTATGTGGAAAATCTTAAAAGGTTTTACGGGTGAAAAAAGGGAGGGGGTTTTTAAAATCCTTATACAGAGAACTAAAAAGGAGAAAAAGAACAAAATCCCCAAAGGGATTTTGGAAAAACAAATTCAAAGAAATTAAGGGAACTTATCAAAAAAGTTTTTCGCTGGGAAAAAAAATTTAAAAAGGGGAAATTTAAAAGGAAAAGAGAAAAGGTTTGGGGAAAAAAAAAAAGTTTGGGTTTGATGAAAGTTTGGAAAATCAAAAAAAATTTGGGGGGAAAGAGAGTATGGAGGAGGTGAATGTTTTCCCCAGAAAATTTGGGATAAATTTTCCGGGGGATGGGCCCTATGAAAGAGGGTGAACTTAAAATTTTAGGGAGGGGGGAAAAGGGTGAGCAGTGCACTTAGGATTCTTTTGGAGAAAAAAGGGAACTTTGCCCTTGGTTCAAAAAGGGGAATGTAGGGGATTATAGTTTTACCAACGCTTTTTATATGGGTAAAAGCTTTGGGGTGATGAATGTTCCCGTAAAGGAGAAGGTTGGGGGGAGCGGAGATGTCTTTTTCAAAAGGCAATGTGGGTTTGGAAGTTAGGGGGGGGTGGGGGATTCCCAAAAAACGTTGCCCCAGAGGGCTGGGGAAAGGGGCAAATTGAGGGGTTCGGACATCTACCTCTGAGGCCCAGTGGGACATGGGGTTTTAGTTTAATGGTTTTTTTTGGGCTTTTTTAAAATTTTGATTTGGGGTTTGGGAGTTGCAGGTTGAGCAAAAATTTCCAAGCATTATATTTGGGTAGAGGTGGCAATTGGAGTCCCGCCAGACCCAAAGGTAGATTAAGAAAAAATCCTGGGACAACTTTGGAGGTGCTTGGGGATTTGGCTTTTAGGGGGTTTCCCGCCTGTTTTTTTTTTTACCATCCAGAATTTTTTGGATTGAAAATTCCCCCTCATATGGAGCGGGGGAGACGGATGTTGTTTTCTTTTATAAAGGGCACACTTGGGTTTTTTTCCTTTTGAACGGGTTCCCGGAAAACAGCTCAAAAGAAGCAGATACCGAAAAATCTTTTTTTTTGGTTTTGCTACAATTTTTTTTTGTTAGGGCCCCAAACTCAAAAACATTTGAACATTAAAATTTTGAACTTAGGATTTGGTCTTGTGTACAACTGCTTCCAAAGCATTTCGTTTTTTTTTTTTTTTTTTTGGGGGGGGAGGGCCCCTGAATTTTTTTAAAAAACTTCCCAATGCATTAAAAAAATTTTGAATTGGGAGTTTTTTTTGATTAATTTCCTAAAACAATTTTCTTCAGCAGTACATTTCCTCAGGAAACGTTGATTCTTGAAAAGAAACAGTACGCTGGGCCTTTTTACCTTTTTCGGGGGGAAACTGGGAAGACATAAAACTTTTTTTTATTTTTTTTTCCAAAATCATTCTTGAAAAACCGGAGCAGCTTTTTTTTCAAGGAGAGTAAAAAAATTACTGCACCAGAGTAATTTTGGAATAAAACCCCCAGGTACAACAGGGGTATTAGAACAAAAATACAGTGAAAAGTTTGCCCCTAAAGGCCCACTGGTTACTAGAGACATAATTCCCAAAAACTCTTATATTCGGCATGAGGGGCCAGCAAGGTACAACTGAAAATTAAAAAATGCCCGTTTAAAAAAGAGCTTTCCCCAACGGGGGAACGGCTTGAAAAAGTTCCCGGGAAACGAAACATTGCCACAATAAAAAATCAAAATTAGTTGTATTTGGGGTTTCCCTTTTTCTTAACATAAAAGTCCGTAATTCTACCAATATTTAAAAACAATTTTCCTAGGAATCAATTTTCCTATTCCAAATTTAGCTGACTTAAAGAAGGGTTTAGCCCCCCAAGACGCCCCACCCTGGAGGAGTGAAAGGGAACAGGGCCCAAGGCAATGATCGGCGGAAGATTTTAAAATACCGCACGGGCTTGTTTTAAAAATCGCCAGGGTGAAGTTTTCCCCAAAAAAAAAAACAAGAAAGGGAGGACAACAGGGTAAATTTTTTTTGTGGGTTTGTTAGGGCAGGTTTGGTTGAGGGGTTTTTTGGGGGGGGTTAGGGTGGGGGGGTTGGGGGGGTGAGGAGTGATGGGTGGGAGAGGGAGAACTGCAAGCTAGTTTACCACCTAATGGGATGGGGCCCGAAGTGACCAAACAAGCAAAGTTTTCTCTCAGCTTGGGCATTCTTGTTTCCAGGATAACCCCCCAAAAAAAAGCAACTTTGGGGTCTTAAATGCTCCCGAGTAATACCTGACCCTTTCCCCTCGCTGCCTTTTTCCTCTTGCAAATATTTAAATAATCGGAGGAGGGGGAGGGGAATGAATGCAAGGGGTCTTTTTCCCCCCCCTTTCCCCCAAAACCCCC
Source organism: Cherax quadricarinatus (assembly GCF_026875155.1). Taxonomy (NCBI): domain Eukaryota; kingdom Metazoa; phylum Arthropoda; class Malacostraca; order Decapoda; family Parastacidae; genus Cherax; species Cherax quadricarinatus. The sequence continues at coordinate 7,706,125 of NC_069412.1, read as the reverse complement.
TGCGCAAACTTGTTTTCCAAAAAACACAGTGAATTTTTTGCACTTTTCTTTTTTTCCCTTTGGGGTGTACCCCGAGTTTGTACCAAGTTTTTTGGGGGGTTGTCTACAAAAGTGTTGTGTAGTGCAGAGTTCGGGCAACTCTGACACGGTCAGCTAGGCCTGCCTGCCCTGGTTATCATCTCCAATCCTCCCTTACTCTATAACCTCCCAATAGGCCGTGAGACCATCACCCACATATGGGACTACGCTCTCTTCCGCCTTGAACCACCCATGAAATGTGCCTTCACCTACGTGGTCATTTCCCTTCTAACTCAGGTTTAACAGACAGAGGGATGCAGATGATGCAGCTAGCCAGCCACAAAGCCAGGGAAACTGTGCACCTAACATTGAAAGAAGAGGCAAATGTCAGGTGTATGGAGGGCATCGGGCACTCAATGGCAATGACCTCATCCGTGCACACAAAGGGTGTGTTGGGTCACATAAGCTTCATGCAGACAGCAGCCCAGATCCTCCATATGCAGGGGAAAACTCCAATGGCAACCTCCCCAGCTGCAATGATCTGAAGGCATTTAAATCCACTGCTAGCAAAACTCTATCTCACATTCCTTAAGCTGCTCGTCAATATGCTGCAGGGAAATTCACCGACCTTCTAAAGCAGGTAAACGGAAGTTCCACCAACTAAGAAGCCAGAGGTACCATTAAGTTAGGCTTGGCGCAGTCTACTCCTGTTTGGCAACGTCTGTCTAGCTGAGGTCAGTGGTCACGTGTGGTCATACCTGCCTAAGCTCTTGGGAGTTAGCGTGGGCTGTTACCAAGCACCATGGCCTGTTGTAGTGCTTTAGAATCTCAGGTTCAAGTGTTGAAGAAGGAGATTCAACTTCTTCAGGGGGAAAATAGGAGGCTGAAGCATCGCATAGATGAGTTTGGGAGCGAGTGTGAGAAGGATTTAGCTGGTAAGGAGGAATGGTCACCAGCAGTGATAGTGGCAGCTGCTTTAAGTGGCAAGTGGTTCACAGTTCAGGAAGAAGGAAGATAAGGAGAGTTAATATAGAAGATGTGAAGGTAGAAAAATACTAGCAATATTCCTGAAATAATAGATTATGTAGAACAGGGTGATAATAAACTATGCACGATTGCGGTAACTAGTGACATGGTCCTTAGACAAATAGAGAAACTAAAACCTAGCAATTCCCCAGGCTCTGATGAACTATTTGCAAGGATGTTAAAGGAATGTAAAGAGGAACTTAGCATACCTTTGGCTAATCTTTTTAACATATCGCTACAAACTGGCATAGTGCCTGATAAGTGGAAAATGGCAAATGTAATACCTATTTACAAGGCAGGTGACAGGTCCTTGGCTTCGAACTATAGACCAATAAGCCTTACCTCCATAGTGGAAAAAATTATGGAATCAATAATTGCCGAAGCAATTCGTAGCCATCTTGATAGGCACAGATTGATTAATGAATCTCAATACGGTTTTACAAAGGGGCGTTCCTGTCTTACGAATTTACTAACTTTTTTCACAAAGGTGTTTGAGGAGGTAGATCATGGTAATGAATATGATATTGTGTATATGGACTTCAGTAAGGCTTTCGATAGGGTTCCACATCAGAGGCTATTGAGGAAACTTAGGGCACACAGAATAGGAGGAGAAATTTTTTTCCTGGTTAGAGGCATTGCTGACAAATAGGCAGCAGAGAGAGTGCATAAATGGGGAGAAATCAGAATGGGGGCACGTCACAAGGGGTGTTCCTCCCTGGACACTCGACTCGACGCACAGGCCATTCAAGACTTTTCCTACTTCAACCAAAATAACCTTTATCTCATTTTTGACATGGAATCTTGTGGATATAACCATCAACATTTTTAAGAAAATTTCTTATCAGAAGCTTTTTTTTTTTTTTACTATATAAAGATTTTTAAATGAAATTTGGATTTTAAAATTCATAAGAAGGTATATCGAGAAGATTTTCATGGTAAGAGAGAACCAACATATTCTTGGTTGAAAATGACTGTCTTTTTTTTTTAACTGTAAACTGTATGTCTAGCAACAGATAAAAATGCAACCGCTGTTCTAGATTTCGGTCTAAATTTTGCAACCTCTGAAAAAATTCAATAATGTGGAAATTGCAAAAGCTTTTTGTAACTTGGAAAAATGTACTGATTTATCCATTGATGAGATTAATATAAGTAAGGGAATAATTTATGATTCTATGATGAAACAAAATATTCCCATTTGTCCACTAAGATAGTTTATGTCTTATGGAAACCTTATTATTAATAGTAATTTGCAAATTATTAAAAAGACAAAATAAATATAGTAGTTATTTTAAAGAAATTGATTACCAAGGTAAAATGAATAATCTACTAGATATTTATTCCAAACATACAAAGAATCCCGTAGATTCCCTCGTAGTAACTTCAACAAAACTATAAAACAACTACTGAAAGGTAAAGATGAAATAATTAAATAAATCATAACCACAAAACCATCTTTACCATATATGTTTCGATTAATCAAAACACACAAATCAGGTAATACAGTCAGACCCATAAATAGCTCTATAGGTTCAGTTTCCTATAAATTATGCAAGCGGCTAGTAGATATGTTCAGATCTTTTGATTTAATTGATAAATTATGCACGACAACTGATTTAAATCAGTTGTAGTGCATAATTTATCAATTAAATCAAAAGATCTGAACATATCTACTAGCCGGGTTGGTAAGGAGAATTTTGAATGGAGGGTTTTTATTGGAGTGCAGTGTTCTATGTATGTAGTAGGCATAATAAAAAGGTATGGATGTTCTCTATGGTGAGAAAAGTTTAGACTTTTGAATATTGGAGGAGTATGCTGTCTGGAGTGGGAATTTGTTATCATTCTGACTGCAGCCTTTTGCTGGGTTATTAGTGGTCTGAGATGGTGTATTGTTGTTGAACCCTATGCACAAATTCCATAGGTGAGATAGGTGTAAATGAGTGAGTGATACAGAGCAAGGAGAGCTAGTTGTGTAACATAGTACCGTATCTTTGACAGTATGCCTACGGTCTCGGAGATTTTCTTGGAGATTTGTTGTATATGTGTCTGAAATTTGAGGTTACTGTCAAGGTGGATTCCTAAGAATTTTTCCTCTATGAATCTTGTGACAGGTGATCCCTTTATCATTATGTTAAGTGGAACATTTGTAGCTCTTTTTCCAAACTGAAAGAAATAGGTTTTGTCAACAATGAGAGTAAGTTTGCTAGTCATCATCCAGGTAAATATTTTCTGTAATTCAGCATTTACAGTGTTGGCTAGTATGACCGAGCTTGGGTGAGAGAAGACATATGTACTGTCATTTGCAAATAATATGGGTCCGAGTAGTTGAGATGCATTTGGTAGGTCATTGATGTAAATGAGAAAGAGAAGTGAGCCAAAGACACTTCCCAGAGGGAAGCTGACTGTAATTGGTTGTGTGAAAGAGTTAGCTCCATTTGTGTATACATATTGGCTTCTGTTGCGAAGGTATGACTTTAGGTAGTTGAGGGAGTGCCCTCTTATACCATAGTTGTTAATTTTATGTGCAACAAGTCATGGTCAACTGTTTCAAAAGCTTTACGCAAGTCAACAAAGATTCGCAATGGGACTTCTCTTTTCTCGAAAGTGGTGTATATTAGTTCTAGCATACGTATAAATGCATCATTCTTGTTTTTATTGGGCCCAAATCTAAACTGACAGGGGTTGAGTATGATGTGGGAGACGAGGTAGGAATAGATCTGCTTATGAATTAATTTCTCAAAGATTTTAGAGAAAAGGGGTAAGTTAGATATTGGCCTGTAGTTATTAAGGTCTGCTTGATCTCCTTCTTTGTGGATCAGTTTCAGTCTCAGAATCATTCTGATCCTGACATGTCCACTTTTCGTGGTGCTCTCCTTCCTGCTCTTGATAGCTTGATGTCTAAGAATTACCAACTTCCTAGATGTTATCAGCTTGCCCTTTCTGCTCCTATATCTAACACCAATAATGTCATCCTTTCATCGGACAAAGGCAATTCGGTGGTTGTCCTTGATCGCCAGTATTACCTCCACAAAACTAAAGCCTTTCTTTCTGACTCACGTACCTATACCCTCCGTTGCCAACGCCTTGATCT
>NC_069412.1:7586751-7701493 GCF_026875155.1 Cherax quadricarinatus | reverse complement strand
CCCCAAAGGCCTCTAGCAAAACTTAAAAGCACGGGGAATTGCAGGCTCAGCTATGTTCCTCAGGATTACCTTCAGGGTAGATCTCTAATTTTAGTTCTAAAGGGAACTGAATCGCAAGACATCCTATTTGGGGCAAGTTTTCCCACAAGGAAGCATGCTGGGACCATTGTTATGGAATCTACTTCAACGACCTTCTTCACTCTCCCGAATCACACATAGGCAGCGACTGTACACTGACATTCATTTACCCAAAGAAAAATGCCAGCGCTCTAAGCACATCAATCACCACCGAAGCTATATCAGTTTGGGGGAAATAGATGGAAGTAACATTTGCCCTGGAAAACGCAAATGATACGCTCTAGGCACCATGTTGGTAGCGGGTGCATAGTAAGGATGAATGGGAGGGTTTTGGGCACCTGAGAAAAAGTGATATCCTAGGGGAAATTTGACTCCAAACAAACCATAAGAACCATGTTGTAAACTTGCAAACAAGGCAGCCAGGAAGCTTACAACAGTTCCCCGTATCTCGCATCTGCTTGATAGAGGGGTTGCAAGATTCTGTACGAGGCCCCAAGTACGCTCCACCTTGGTAGCTCCATTTCTTGGTTTGTTTTTTCCCCCCCCTCATCTGCGACCGCTTGACAGAGGAGAACAGACAAGACGTCTCACCTCGCCTGGCCCCATCCTGGTAAACGCTTTTCACAGAGCCTTAAACATGGGAGGGAGTGGGGGGCCTTTACTGTTATTAAAAGGGCCCAATATTGCAAATACCACCGGGGAATCCACTTCGGGACACGTGAAACAAGCTTTTATGCCACAAGAGGGGCTGAAAGTAGCACTTCACTCGGCTGTACCCTTCTCCAAACCAAAACCCATCTGAGATTATTATCCCCAAAGGATGACTCGAGTATGGAACACATTCGCACAGCATAAGTTTCCCACGAGGAAAAGTCAGTTGATAAAATGAAAATGGGGCCCACAAAGGCTCCAACTTCACCCGTTCCCTATTTGTATGCCATAAAAATAAAAATGTTTTTCAAATGAGCTTTGTGGTAATAGCTCTTAGCAGCCAAAAAGTTGGGAAACCCTTTAAACCTGAAAATACTTGTCAATAAAGCTAGGGATCCTTAACCTTGTCAAACCCTTGTAAAAAGAGAGAGAGAGAGAGAGAGAGAAAAAAGAGAGAGAGAGAGAGAGAAGAGAGAGAGAGAAGAGAGAAAGAGAGAAAGAGAGAGAGAGAGAGAGAGAAAAAAAAAAAGAGAGAGAGAGAGAGAGAGAGAGAAAGAGAGAGAGAGAGAGAAGAGAGAGGAGAGAAGAGAGAAAAAGAGAGAGAGAGAGAGAGGAAGAGAGAGAGAGAGAGAGAGGGGGAAGAGAAAGAGAGAGAGAAGAGGGAAGAGAGAGAGAAGGAGAGGGGGAGAGAGAAGAGAGAGAAGAGGGGAGAGAGAGAGAGAGAGAGAGAGAGAGAGAGGAGAGAAGAGAGAGGGGGGGGGGAAGAGAGAGGGAGAGAAGAGAGAAGGGGTGATTTTCAGTAAGGGCTGATAAAGGTTATTCACCTGGTAAAAATCATTCCACCCTAAATCGACAGGGGGGCCCAGCTAAAAAAATGTTGGGGGCCCAAATAATTTGGGCTCAAGATTGGTGAGAAAAGGGGCGCCCAAATAATAGCCCCTTCAACCTGCATCTATCAGTTCTGTTGACAGAGTATGGCCCCAGGGACTTTTGGAAAAACTGCAAGCGCTGTGATTTTTTTCAAGGTAGATCCCTAAGCGTAGTTCACAAGAGTCAGCAAGAGTTTATTGGTGCAAGGTTTCAAAGGGAAAAGTGTGCTTGGCCTTTATTATAAATGTCTACATGATGACGATTTCATTTACCCCGAATCCCTGCATATCGACTGTACTCTGATATTTACTTAACCAAAAGAAAAATATCACTTCTAAGTTAAAATCACGAGATAATTTCCTATATCCCCTGGGGAAAAACGTGGCGGGTAACTTTTTGCTCCTGAAAAAAACACTAATAAAGAGGGCCCTCAGGCACCATGATGGTAATGCGGACAAGGGGTAAATTTGACCCAAAATGACCATGAAAAAACCACTTTTAAACCTTGCAAAAACGTCGCCGTAGCTAACAGCACTTTGACGTTCTCGCATCGCTCGACAGTAGAGGTTTCAAGATACCATAAATGCGTAAGTACCTCACACCCTTTAATATGCTCCATTTTATTGAACTGCCTGCCGTCTGTCTCATCTGCGACTTCTTGAAAAGAATAGAGAACAAGCTGACGACTCATCCTCTCCTGGGCTACCTGGGGAATTGTCATATAATATAATAATATATATATATATATATATATATAAATATATTATATTTAATATATATATTATATATATGCAATAAGTCCAGTAAACAGGTGATTTTAGAATAGCAAAACAAACCCCTGTGAAAAAAAAGAGAAAAATTTCCCAACGCTTTCGTGACTATCACATTATCAAGGAACTATGAAAGTAAAGCAACCAAGGGGAAGGTATAAAGGGTTGGAACCCACCTCACTATAATCCCACAACTTAAACCCGGACGCTCGGGCCCGGGCCCAACGGGCAGGTCCTTCCACAACCCACCCCAAAAACTATCTACCCAAGAAAAATTTTAAAAAAAATTATTTGCCAGTGTATTATTAAATTCTTCCTTGACTGACTTAAATGATTTTAACATGGTTAGTTTTGATGTTACTTCCTTGTTTACGAAAGTTTCTGTTGATGATTTATTAAGTTTCTTATCTGAAGAACCGTGCGTGCCTTTGAGTGTGTGTGTGGGTTTTGCATATACACACAGCAATATATGGAAGTGATCACGCTGCAGGAAGCTCAGAGAATTCTGGGGAAATTTAACTGTTTCTGTAAATGTCCTCCTTGAAGCTTGGTCTTGTGCAGATAAAAAAGACAGGAAAATTGAAGGTGTTAGCCAGAGTAATAGTGCGCTGGAGTAACTGGGAGTGAGGGGATAGGAGGGAAGCAGGGAAATAATGGAGTAGCAAGAAAGTCAGGAGTAACTGGGAGTGAGGGAGTAGAATTAATACAGGGATAAATCTATGCAAAAAAATATTTACTGTTACCTCACCAATTATGAAGTGTTGTTAATATTGTCAACATTAACTAGTATTGTTAATATTGTTAACATTAACTAGTATTGTTAATATTGTTAACACTGACTAGTATTGTTAATATTGTTAACATTAATTAGTATTGTTAATACTGTTAACATTAACTAGTATTGTTAATATTGTTAACATTAACTAGTATTGTTAATACTGTTAAGATTACCAAGTGTTCCGGTACTGCTATTACCTAGTAGTACTTGTACTGCCCCAAGTAGCCAGAGTGTCGGTTACTACTGCAGTTAGCCGATGCTGCAAGTATCGTCCATTTACCAAGTCTTGTACGTACTGAGATGGTTACCCAGAGTCGGAAGTGCTGCCTCAATTACCCAGAGACGGACAATTAAAGCCAGAGTTAAAGCTACTTTCCCCATTCCCTTGTGACTCGTGTACTTCCTCGCCTACTCTAATCTACATCTTGTGGGTGCGATCCTAAACCTACTTTAACGTCTACAGCTCCAGCTTCCCGTTATTCTGATATTCGAACAGTGGTGGTTAGTGCTGGTCCTTTAAAAAGAAGCTTTTTTCCACCTTTTTTTTTTACTATCGAGCAGTGAAGCTTATCACGGGGGACACCGCTCCCTCTGGGAGCACCAGAAAAGGCAAAGCTGAGGTAAATGATGACTATGAAAAACACTGGAAAATATATTTGGGTGAAACAAATTGTGTTTTTTTTACTATGTTTAGCTTTAATTAAGTTAGCGTTTGATGTCGGTTTTTTAACGTTTCGTACACCACCATCTTAATTCATACGGACATTCTGGTAATGTGTTGAAAAATGGCGTTGATGTGGAATAGGAATAATTATGAAATTTATTTTTATTTAGGAACTATAATAATACATTTATAGACGCAATTAAGGGATGACAGTGATATACTGAAAGATGATCGTGTGGAACTGAAAGATAATAAAGGAATCCGACAAAATCTGAATTATTATTGGGAAAAAGTATATGTGTGCAGTTGAAATTTTTCCTGGGTTTAAAATAAAAACTTTTGGGGGTTCCGCAGTTTGCATCCCCCTTTGCTGTGTGGACACTTTTTTATTAAATATAATAACCCTAAATAAAAAGCCACTAAGACAAATATTTTTTTTTTTCCTTGTTATAATGTGAAAGTTCAACTCTTAAACTTTTCATTGATCTTGTCCTTTGTTGAAAAATTTAGGTAACTCCAGCAATGATATCACCCCAAGAATACAAATAGCAATATTTTTTCCCTTCAAGCATCAAAGCCTGTTTCTTCTAAAAAAATTTTCCAGTACTTACCTTCTACTCGTGGCAGAAACCACTTTTTCCCGAGGGGGAGTTTTTTTAGGTATTGTTTTAATTTTTATGGAGAACAAATGCACTAAAAAAAATTTTTAAAAAACCTCAATAAAGCAAAATGATATTATAATTAACTCCTTCACACCACTTAAAGTTAGCTTCATAACTTTTAAATAAGTAATGTAAAATATGTCAGTCATACTGTGTCTTAAAAAGTTATTTATACCTTTTTAAAATTGACTTTCAGTAAAAAAACTATAAAATGCCAAGTTCCCGTATAAATCGAACTCAAAAGAACAGAATAAAAATGTGTGAGGAGGTGCAGTAAAGCAGACTCAGAAAACAAAAGCGACGTCAAAAAACAATTCTTTAAAAAAATTTAAAACTTCCGACGGACAGATAGGTAATAAACACAGTTTGTTTGAACATACTCAAACTGTTTACAAAAAAGCAAAAGCAAAGGAAACTTGAAGTAGAGAGTCAACAAGACACACAGAGCCCATGACTACATAAATGGGGATAATTTACATGTCCAAACAAGGAAAAAAAAGGTTTTGGCAGGAAAACGTGAAGTCCCAGTGGAGAAAAATTTCGAGTTCTAGGGGAACTGAATAATAAGAACAGATAATATTGAAAAGCCAGGGGCCTTGGGTGATAAGGAAGTAAAATTTAGTAGAAAAATAGAAAGAGCAGGAAGGGAAAAGAAAGGAGTGTCTTTCAAAGTTTATTTTGCTAATTTCCTATGAGGAATAAATGGACGAGTTAGAAAAATTTGCTGTGTTAGGTAACATTATTATTTGCCTTAAAATAGACGTGGTTTAATTCAAAAACGGGACTGCCTGCGGGAATGTCAATTCGGGTTTTAAAATTGTTTCCCAAATAATAAAGTATCGGGGAAGGGGGGGGGGGGTGGCTTGTTTTCCCAAAACGCTTGAATGTTTTTCATAAAAAAAGGGTATTAAATCGAAGTAACCATACGATCTGTTTGGATAGAAATTTTTAGAGGGGGATGAAAAAATGGATTTTGGAGTGATAACCGTCCCCCAAATTTGATAGGGGCCCAAAGGAAACTCTATGGGGGAAATTGTTAAGGCCACAAGCCGATAATTAGTAATTCTAGGGGCTTTAACTTTTTCATGTTGATGAATTTCTTGACCCGGAAATTTTGAATCATCGACTTTTAGAAGTATTTCAGGATTGTTTTTTTTAAAACAGTTTGTGACAGAACCTACAAGGGGAAAAAAACCCGCTTGACTTAGTTATGGCAAACAATGAATCCCTTGTTAATAATTTAGAAATTTCAGAGGAACTGGTGCTAGCGACCACAAATAAATTTACATTTAGCATTGAATTGAAGTACGATAGTAGCGATAACTCATAACAGTCCCAGATTATCGCTTAGCAGATTACGATGGGCTTAGAGAACACTTATCACTGTTGACTGGGTAACGAAGAGAGCTATCAATTGACAGTTTTCTGAATACTATACATGCTGCTCAAAGAGCGTTTATCCCATATAAAGAAATTAGATCAAATAGAAATGACCCAAAATGGATGAATAATAGGCTCAAATATCTACTAGGGCATAAGAAAGGAATTTATAGGCGTATCAAAAGAGGTGAGGGTCATCTTATGAAACAGTATATTGACATTAAGAGGGGCATTAAAAAAAGGGGGTAAGAAAAGCTAAAAGGGGCTAAAGAAATTAAAGTTGCTAGGGATTTTTTAAAACTAACCCAAAAAGTTTTTTTTCCCGGTCTATAGAAAAAAAAGTTAGAGATAAGATAGGTCCCCTTAAAAATAACTATGGGCACCTTACTGACAATGAGAATGAAATGTGCTTGATTTTAAATAATTAATTTTTTCTCGTTTTTTACACAGGAAGACACTAACAATATTCCAGTAATTAATTTTTACAGTGGGATAGAAGAAGATAAATTATGTAACATCACAGTCACTAGTGAGATGGTTGTGAGGCAGATAGACAGACTGAAGCAAATAAGTCGCCTGGTCCTGATGAGGTTTTTTCAAGGGTTCTTAAGGGAAAGCAAAATGGAACTCTGTGAACCATTAACTAATATTTTTAATTTATCTCTTCAAACAGGTGTAGTGTCTGATATGTGGAAGATGGCTAATGTAACTCCTATTTTTAAAACAGGGGACAAGTCGTTACCGTCAAATTACCGCCCAATAAGCCTGACCTCAATTGTAGGCAAATTACTAGAGTCAATTATAGCTGAGATTATAAGAAGCCATCTCGATAAGCATAGCTTGATTAATGATACTCAGCATGGATTCACAAGAGGGGCCCGGTCTTGTCTAACTAATTTATTAACTTTCCCTTTAGTAAACTTTTGAGGCGTTGACCACAATAAAGAATTTGATATTATTTTCTTAGATTTTAGTAAGGCTTTTGATAGAGTTCCGCACCATAGACTGTTAAAGAAAGTGGCAGCTCATGGCAATTGGGGGAAAAGTGCTCTCGTGGATCGAGTCATGGCTCACTGACAGGAAGCAGAGAGTGTCCATAAATGGGGTTAAATCCGAGTGGGGATCTGTAACAAGTGGCGTTCCACAGGATCAGTCTTGGGCCCGTTGTTGTTTATAATATATATCAATGAAACTTGATGAGGGAATTACTATGATATGAGCAAAAATTTGCCGATGACACAAAGATAGGTAGGATAATTGATTCAAACGTAGATGTTAGGGAACTTCAGGAGGAAATTTAAAAAAAACTCTATTCTTGGTCAAAAAGTAGCAGATGCAGTTCAATGTAGATAAATGCAAGGTTCTGAAGCTTGGGAGTGCCCATAACCCTAGTACTTATAAATTAAATGATGTAGAACTTAGCCTACAGATTGCGAAAAAGGACTTGGGGTTATGGTGAGCAGCAACCTTAATTAAACCAAGACAGCAATGCCTAAGCGTACGTAATAAGGCAAATAGATTACTGGGATTTTATATAAAAGAAGTGTAAGCAACAGAAGTCCAGAGGTAAATACTGCAGCTTTATACACATTAGTAAGGCCTCACCTAGATTATGCAGCTCAGTTCTGGTCTCCGTATTACAAAATGGACAAAAATTCGTTAGAAAACATTCAGCGTAGGATGACTAAATTAATACATAGCATCAGAAATCTTCCTTAGAAGAAAGATTGAAGACTCTTAAGTTACATTCACTTTTAACGAAGAATGAGGGGAGACCTGATCGAAGTGAATAAGTGGAAGATAGGTATTAATAAAGGGGATATTAATAAGGTCTTAAGGATGTCTCTCCAAGAGAGAACGCGCAGTAATGGATTTAAATTAATAAGTTTAGATTTAGAAAGGACAAGGAAGATGGTTTGGAAATAGGGTAGGGTTGATGAGTGGAAAAAGTCTACCTAGTTGGGTTATTGAGGCTGGGACTTTGGGTAGTTTCAAATCTAGGTTGGATAAGTACATGAGTGGGAGGGGTTGGATTTGAGTGGGACTTTCACATCAGAGCTTATTTCTTGGGTGGCATTGAAAATTGGGTTGGGCAAATGTTTTGTTAGTGGGATGAATTGTAAAGGACCTGCCTAGTATGGGCCAGCAGGCCTCCTGCAGTGTTCCTCCTTTCTTATGTTCTTATGTTCTTATGATTCTGAGTTCATCAACTGAACCTTGACTACGACAGTGAGTAAATTCCAGTCAGAGCAAGTCAGATCGTAAGTTAGAATCTTGACTTAAATCATGTTGAGTGTCTGACGTCACAATTAAAAATGACAAAAAATCGTTAAGTTGTATGATCACTATATAGAATAATATTTTAATTTTAGCTGCTAACGAAAATATCACCAGCGATATTATATTAGATAAAAGTAAATGCATAATACATGAAATCTTGCGTCTATTCTCTGGAGACACAACTTCCCATTATATTAGTTTCTGCTGTAAAAATAAAGAAGTTTTCCAAAAGAAATTAAAATTTCAAGTTATTTTTGAAAGGGGGTACGAAAAAAAATCACACATCTGAGGGGGGGGGCATACAGGCAAGTAGAAAGACTATGGAGCCATTTGGGATTAATTTAAATACAAATTTCGTAGTTACAATTTTTTTTTAATTAAAATCAAATGGCTCCTTGTTTTTCTTTCCCGACCGTTGCTGCTCTCCCAGATCGAGTCATACATACGAACATAAGAAAGTTGGAGCACTGCAGCAGGCCTGTTGGCCCATACTAGGCAAGACCTTCACAATCCATCCCACTAACAAAATATTTGCCCAACCCAATTTTCAGTGCTACCCAAGCAATAAGCTTGATAATTCTTTTTTTCTCTGTGAAAGTCCCACCAAGCCCACAGTGGCACCCAAACCCCCCGAACCGGGGTTTACGCCTTGCTCCTTTTTTCCCCCCAGTGAATGACGCTCCCTCACAAAGCCTATTCTTCATCATCTACCCCATCTCCCAAAGTTAAAATACAAAAGGGTTTTTTCTTTACATAAATCATCATTAGGGTTAAATGCCTTTTTAACAGGTTCCCCTTGCCTATTTAAAAACTGTATTAGGGAAAACCCGGCCCACATCATGACATTTGGAGGCATTACTCTAATTACTGGGGGTGTTGGCATTTTTTCTCTTTACTGTGGGACGCGGGAGCTTCTCAAAAATTACCGTGAAATGTTGGAACACGTAATCACCATGGAATGGGGGACTAATTACTGTTCGTGTTGGACTACTTAAATTTCGGGGATGTTGGCACTACTCACAAACTGAAAAAAACTAGTACTACTCCAGTTAACGGGGCCCTAAGGTATTCCCCATGTATTATGATTCAACAGAAAAATAAAAAATTTAAAAAAATTAACTAGTCTACTATCCACAATAATTTCCTAGTGTAACGAACCAAACCCCTTCGAAAAATTTTTTTTAAAAGTGAGAAAGGGATGGTTTTGAGAGGGCCTGCCCTCTCAATGATTAAATTCTTTTTTATACTAGCGGGCTGCTCCCACTTTTGACAGTATAAAATTTCCCCCATACTGATGCTTTAGGTTCACATTTTTTCCAGACTACAAGCAAAATCTTCCCCGGGATGAGGGACTGACCATCTAAAAATTAGTTTCTAGGATATAAACGTTTTCATCGCTCACATCTCTACTCTTCACAACTTTCTGTATTCGAGTGAAAAATCTTCGTGTGTAGGAAAACTTTTGGGAAATAAAGATCCCAAACATTGTCTGGCTACTTATCAACTTGTCGTATTGTTTTCCCTTTTAATTTTCCCGATGTAACGGCTGACGCTGAAGGTAGGTAGTTTTAACCATTAGGGATAAAAAAGCAATGTGCAGCACTTCGGTACTTTCTTGAGAAAAATTTCTTAAACCCGGGTTCTTTATACATACGACAAATTACTGGAAACAGTGGAAGAATAAAGAAGTAGGTATTTTGAAAAAAAATTTCCTCAACTTTAAAAACGGGGGCTCAGTTCATCAGTCTTAATTATTAAAGCCTTTCATTTCTCTGAGGCCATAAAAACTTCTCAAAAAACTATTTGTAGTCGCCACCGCTCCAACAATTTCATGGTGTAGGACTCATTACATCATGTTACTTCTTCTGTTTTCCCATTTACTAGAATTTCTCTGTGTTGACGGGAACAATAAAAAAAAACCCCGCACAGGGACAGAAAAAGAATGACGATTTTTCGGTTTGATTTTGGACCATTTAAAAGTTTTTAAACACGAGGGGAGCCGGGTATATGAGGCGAGGGAACAGAGACGAGACAAACAGAGGAAAAAAAAGGAAGTGGGAAATAGTGGTAAGGTAATGCTTTAGTGAAAGTAGTAGGGCCCAGTAGAAAGAACAGTTTTAGTCCCAAAAGAGACAAAAAAGAAGTGAAGCGAGGAATTATGCTGTATTACCTGTATTACTATAATTATTTTTATTATTGTGGTATATAGTAGTAGTCTAGTAAGGGAGGGGCGTGTAGAGTAGAAGTAAAAGTGGATTAAGTCAAGGGACAAGGAAAAAAGTAAGTGTTATAAAAAGGGGCCAGAGGGTAGGTCCAAAACACGGGATGGGGGGGGGGGGGTTTTAAAAAACTAAGGACAGAACTTCCCTTGGCAGAAAAAAAGCAAAAAAAAAAGGAAAAAGCTTTGACAATGAATAAAAAGAAAGGGATCTTAGGTGAAACTAGACTAGGACAATTAGAAAGTTGTAAAATAAGGAATGCTTAACAATACGACGTGTTGAAGGTACAAGAAGGGTAACGTTTCAGAAGAGGATATAAAAGAGCATTTTTTGTGTCTGCAAGCAACACTACTTTTTTGTTTCTAAGTTTTTTCAGAAAAAAGGGGGGTAGTTTCTCGAAATATTGAGGGCGGACAAGAGGAGCATGAAACAAAATCCAGAGGCAAACAAAAAGCTGGAGGAGAGGTGCGAACTAGATTATTGCAGAGGGTTTGTTCAGCGAAAAATTTTGATGTCTAAGGAAAGGGGAGAGTTTTTGAATTTAAAAAACTGAAAAAATTGGGGAAATAAGGAACGGGAATATCATAGGAGTAGAGAGTTTGGGAAAGAAAACGTCTGTTTAGAAAATGAGAGGAAAAAGTTTATGAATTTGGAAGGGTAGCCAAGACGAAGAACGAATTGCAAAGAGGGAAATTTCCAGTCAGGGAAAATGAGGGGCTCAAAAGAGGAGTCCGGAAAAAATTGACTTTGGCGTACCGATCAAAAAAAGAAATACACAGGGAAAGGAACAAAGATTTGATTCACCCTTCAAATTCAGACTTGATGAGGATAAGATTGTTAAGGGCACGAGAAATATTGGAAGTGACTAGAATCATGAGGGTCAAAGAGTAAGAAGTCATCTACTAGCGGACAAGGGAAGGGGACACATCGTGTAGAAAGATTAGTTTCGAAATATTCAATAAAGGCTAGCAAAACATAGATGGAGGGGAACTCATAAAGACACACAAAGGGGGAATACGATGAAGAAAGACTCATAGGTATAAGGATGAAGTAACCCTCCATTTGGCCCTTTTCCTCTGAGAAAATTAAAAACATCAAGAGGGACATTGGTGAAGAGGAACTCACGCCAAGCCAAGCATCTTACAGGTTGGGGGGGAGGGCAAACACCTTGATGAATCTTTAAAACGACGAAGGGGACAGAAAAAATAACAAAAAAGGGTGAGGGGTTTTTGGGCCCGCCAAAAGGGAAGAAATAAAGAACAGAAAACCTTTTTTGATTGATGGGACGTAGAAGGCGACAGGCTTAAAGGGTTTTAAAGGGAAGGCCCTAAAAAAGGAGAGAGGGACAAATAAATGGGGAAAATTGAACAAGGGCAAAGTCTGGAGGACAGAGACGGAGAGAGTCCCATATTTTTGTTGAAAATTCTCTGAGAGATCAAAGCTTGGCAAAAAGAGGAGTATAGGTACGTGAGTCAAAAGAAAGGCTTAGTTTTGTGGGGGTAATCCCGCGACAAAAGGGCAACCACCGAATTGCCTTGTCCCATGAAAGGATGACATTATTGGGGTTTGATAAGGAGCAGAAAAGGGGAAGCGAAACACTAGGAAAATTGGGAAATTTTTAGACATAACTATCAAAAGCAGGAAGGAGAGCCCCAGAAAAAAGGGCATGTCAGGATCAGAATGATTCTAGACTGAAAAATGATCCACAAAAAAGGGGATCAAGCAGACCCGAATAACTAAGGCCAAAACTAACTTTTCCCCTTTTCTCTAAAACTTTTAGAAATTAAATTTAAACAGATCTATTCCTACCTGTCTCCCACTCATACTCCCCTGCAGTTTGATTTTGGGCCCAATAAAAAAAAAGAATAGCATTTATACATATGCTAGAACTAAAAACACCCTTTCGAGAAAAAAATCCATTGCAATCTTTTTTGACTTGCGTAAAGCTTTTAAACAGTTGACCTTACTTTTTTGCATAAAAAATAACACACTATGGGATAAGAGGGCACCCCAAATACCTAAAGTCATTCCTTCGCAAAAGAACCAATATTATACACAAATGGAGCTAAATCTTTTACACAACCAATTCAGTCAGCTTTTCCCCCTGGGAAGTTCTTTGCTCACTTTTCTTTCTATTTCATCAAGACCTACCAAATCATCTCAAATCTCGGGCCCAATTTTTTTTGCAAATGACAGTACAAAAGTCTTTTCTCACCCAAGCTCGGTCATACTAGCCAACACTGTAAATGCTGAATTACAGAAAATATTTACCTGGATGATGACTAGCAAACTTACTCTCATTGTTGACAAAACCTATTTCTTTCAGTTTGGAAAAAGAGCTACAAATGTTCCACTTAACATAATGATAAAGGGATCACCTGTCACAAGATTCATAGAGGAAAAATTCTTAGGAATCCACCTTGACAGTAACCTCAAATTTCAGACACATATACAACAAATCTCCAAGAAAATCTCCGAGACCGTAGGCATACTGTCAAAGATACGGTACTATGTTATACAACTAGCTCTCCTTGCTCTGTATCACTCACTCATTTACACCTATCTCACCTATGGAATTTGTGCATGGGGTTCAACAACAATACACCATCTCAGACCACTAATAACCCAGCAAAAGGCTGCAGTCAGAATGATAACAAATTCCCACTCTAGACAGCATACTCCTCCAATATTCAAAAGTCTAAACTTACTCACCATAGAGAACATCCATACCTATTATTATGCCTACTACATACATAGAACACTGCACTCCAATAAAAACCCTCCATTCAAAATTCTCCTTACCAACCCGGCTAGTAGATATGTTCAGATCTTTTGATTTAATTGATAAATTATGCACTACAACTGATTTAAATCAGTTGTCGTGCATAATTTATCAATTAAATCAAAAGATCTGAACATATCTACTAGCCGCTTGCATAATTTATAGGAAACTGAACCTATAGAGCTATTTATGGGTCTGACTGTATTACCTGATTTGTGTGTTTTGATTAATCGAAACATATATGGTAAAGATGGTTTTGTGGTTATGATTTATTTAATTATTTCATCTTTACCTTTCAGTAGTTGTTTTATAGTTTTGTTGAAGTTACTACTGAGGGAATCTACGGGATTCTTTGTATGTTTGGAATAAATATCTAGTAGATTATTCATTTTACCTTGGTAATCAATTTCTTTAAAATAACTACTATATTTATTTTGTCTTTTTAATAATTTGCAAATTACTATTAATAATAAGGTTTCCATAAGACATAAACTATCTTAGTGGACAAATGGGAATATTTTGTTTCATCATAGAATCATAAATTATTCCCTTACTTATATTAATCTCATCAATGGATAAATCAGTACATTTTTCCAAGTTACAAAAAGCTTTTGCAATTTCCACATTATTGAATTTTTTCAGAGGTTGCAAAATTTAGACCGAAATCTAGAACACCGGTTGTATTTTTATCTGTTGCTAGACATACAGTTTACAGTTAAAAAAAAAGACAGTCATTTTCAACCAAGAATATGTTGGTTCTCTCTTACCATGAAAATCTTCTCGATATACCTTCTTATGAATTTTAAAATCCAAATTGCATTTAAAAATCATTATATAGTAAAAAAAAAAAGCTTCTGATAAGAAATTTTCTTAAAAATGTTGATGGTTATATCCACAAGATTCCATGTCAAAAATGAGATAAAGGTTATTTTGGTTGAAGTAGGAAAAGTCTTGAATGGCCTGTGCGTCGAGTCGAGTGTCCAGGGAGGAACACCCCTTGTGACGTGCCCCCATTCTGATTTCTCCCCATTTATGCACTCTCTCTGCTGCCTATTTGTCAGCAATGCCTCTAACCAGGAAAAAATTTCTCCTCCTATTCTGTGTGCCCTAAGTTTCCTCAATAGCCTCTGATGTGGAACCCTATCGAAAGCCTTACTGAAGTCCATATACACAATATCATATTCATTACCATGATCTACCTCCTCAAACACCTTTGTGAAAAAAGTTAGTAAATTCGTAAGACAGGAACGCCCCTTTGTAAAACCGTATTGAGATTCATTAATCAATCTGTGCCTATCAAGATGGCTACGAATTGCTTCGGCAATTATTGATTCCATAATTTTTTCCACTATGGAGGTAAGGCTTATTGGTCTATAGTTCGAAGCCAAGGACCTGTCACCTGCCTTGTAAATAGGTATTACATTTGCCATTTTCCACTTATCAGGCACTATGCCAGTTTGTAGCGATATGTTAAAAAGATTAGCCAAAGGTATGCTAAGTTCCTCTTTACATTCCTTTAACATCCTTGCAAATAGTTCATCAGGGCCTGGGGAATTGCTAGGTTTTAGTTTCTCTATTTGTCTAAGGACCATGTCACTAGTTACCGCAATCGTGCATAGTTTATTATCACCCTGTTCTACATAATCTATTATTTCAGGAATATTGCTAGTATTTTTCTACCTTCACATCTTCTATATTAACTCTCCTTATCTTCCTTCTTCCTGAACTGTGAACCACTTGCCACTTAAAGCAGCTGCCACTATCACTGCTGGTGACCATTTCCTCCTTACCAGCTAAATCCTTCTCACACTCGCTCCCAAACTCATCTATGCGATGCTTCAGCCTCCTATTTTCCCCCTGAAGAAGTTGAATCTCCTTCTTCAACACTTGAACCTGAGATTCTAAAGCACTACAACAGGCCATGGTGCTTGGTAACAGCCCACGCTAACTCCCAAGAGCTTAGGCAGGTATGACCACACGTGACCACTGACCTCAGCTAGACAGACGTTGCCAAACAGGAGTAGACTGCGCCAAGCCTAACTTAATGGTACCTCTGGCTTCTTAGTTGGTGGAACTTCCGTTTACCTGCTTTAGAAGGTCGGTGAATTTCCCTGCAGCATATTGACGAGCAGCTTAAGGAATGTGAGAAAGAGTTTTGCTAGCAGTGGATTTAAATGCCTTCAGATCATTGCAGCTGGGGAGGTTGCCATTGGAGTTTTCCCCTGCATATGGAGGATCTGGGCTGCTGTCTGCATGAAGCTTATGTGACCCAACACACCCTTTGTGTGCACGGATGAGGTCATTGCCATTGAGTGCCCGATGCCCTCCACACACCTGACATTTGCCTCTTCTTTCAATGTTAGGTGCACAGTTTCCCTGGCTTTGTGGCTGGCTAGCTGCATCATCTGCATCCCTCTGTCTGTTAAACCTGAGTTAGAAGGGAAATGACCACGTAGGTGAAGGCACATTTCATGGGTGGTTCAAGGCGGAAGAGAGCGTAGTCCCATATGTGGGTGATGGTCTCACGGCCTATTGGGAGGTTATAGAGTAAGGGAGGATTGGAGATGATAACCAGGGCAGGCAGGCCTAGCTGACCGTGTCAGAGTTGCCCGACCTCTGCACTACACAACACATTGTAGACAACACATCACTGTACACAACTCGTGGTACACCCCAGAAGGAAAAAGAAAAGTGCAAATAATCACTGTGTTATTGGAACAAGTTTGCGCAGTGTGTGTGTGGAAGGGGGGAGAAGACACATGCATTCATTCTCCTCCCCCTCCTCCGATTACTTATGATTCTGCAAGAGGACAGAGCAGCGAGAGGACGTCAGCATATTCACTCTGAGCACTAAGACCCAAAGTTGCATTTTTATGGGGGTTATCCTGAGTACAAGAATGACCAGAGCTGAGAGAAAACTTTGCTTGCTGTCACTTCACTAGCTTGCTAGTTCTCCCTCTCCACCCATCACTCCCTCACCGCCCCACCACCCCATCCTAACCCCCCCCACAATACCTCAACCAATACACTGACCTAACTAACCACACACTACTTACCCTGTTGTCCTACCTTTCTTGTCTTCTTTTTGGGCAACTTCACCTCTGGCGACTTAAACAAGCCCGTGCGGTATTTTAAACTCTTGCCGATCATTGCCTTGGGCCCTGTTTCCCTCACTCCTCCAGGGTAGGCTGTCTTAGGGGCTGACCTTCATAAGTCAGCTAAAGTAGGAATAGGAATGATTCCTAGGAAAATTGTATTAATATTGGTAGAATTACGGACAATATGTTAAGTAAAAGGACACAAATACAAGTAATGTGATATTTTATTGTGGCAATGTTTCGATCTCCAGGAACTTTATCAAGCCGTTACCCGTTAGGAAAGCTCTATTTTTACAGGGCATCTTATGTGTCAGTTGTACCTTGCTGGCCATAATGCCGAATATAAGAGTATGAATTCATGTCTCTAGTAACCAGTGGTCCATGAGGGACATACTACACTGTATATATATGTTCTAATACCACTGTTGTACCTGTGGATGTATTCCAAAATTACTCTGGTGCAGTACTTCTACTCTCCTCTGAAAAGGAGCTGCTCCAGTTGTTCAAGAATGATCTGGAAAAACTAAAAATGTGGATGTCATTCCCAGTCCACCGAACAGCTACAAGGCCCAGCGTACTGTATTCGTTGCAAGAATCAACAGTTTCCTGAGGAAATGTACTGCTGAAGAACTTGTTGAGGAAATTAATCAAGAAAACTCCGAATTCAATGTTCTTAATGCATGTAAGTTTGTAAAAAATTCAGACCCCCCCCCCAAAAAAAAAAAAAAACGAAATGCTTTGGAAGCAGTTGTACACAAGACCAAATCTCTATGTTCAAATCTCAATGTTCAAGTGTTATGAGTTTGGCCATAACACAAATAAATGTAGCAACCAAAAAACGATTTGCGGTATCTGCTCTTGTGAGCATGTTTTCAGGGACTGTTCAAACAGGAACAACCCCAAGTGTGCCCTTTATAAAAGAAAACAATCATCCTGTCTCCCCCAGCTGCCATATGAGGAAATCTACAATCCAGCAAATTCTGGATGGTAAGAAACAGGCGAACCCCATAAAAGCCACTTCCCAAGCACCTCCAACGTTGTCCCAGGATTTCTTCTCTAATCTACCTTGATCTGGCGGGACTCTTATTGCCACCTCTACCAACTATAATGCTTGGAATTCTGCTCTACCTGCAGCTCCCCAGCCCCAACTCAATATACACAAAGCCCAAGAACCATTATCTAACCCTATGTCCCACTGGTCCTCAGAGGTAGATGTCCGAACCACCTCAATAGCCCTTCCTCAGCCCTCTGGACAACAGTTTTGGCAATCCCGCACCTCCTCCTAACTTCCAAACCACACATTGCCGTCAGACATGACATCTCCGCTCCCTCCAACCTTCTCCTCACTGCAACATTCATCACCCATGCTTCACACCCATATAAGAGCGTTGGTAAAACTATACTCTCATACATTCCCCTCTTTGCCTCCAAGGGCAAAGTTCTTTATCTCCACAGACTCCTAAGTGCACTGCTCACCCTTTTCCCCTCATCAATTATATGATTCACCTCATCTTTCATAGACCCATCCGCTGACAAGTCCACTCCCAAATATCTGAATACATTCACCTCCTCCATACTCTCTCCCTCCAATCTGATATCCAAGCTTTCATCACCTAATCTTTTTATTATCCTCACAACCTTACTCTTTCCTGTATTCACTTTTAATTTTGTTCCCAGCGAAATCTTCTTTGATAAGTTCCCTTAATTGCTTTGAATTTGTATTCCACATCCCTTGAGGCATATTTGCTTCTTTCATCTCCTTGTTAGCTTCTCTGTATAAGGATTTCAAATCCTCCTCTTTATTCACAGTACCTTGAAGATTGTCCACATAGAAACTTTTCTTTAAGATTTCTTTGAAGGGACTTTCAGATTTCTTCAAATGTGTATTTAGAGTAGCTTCTAGTAAGAATGGAGAGGATGTTGCACCAAATAATACTGATTTGAAAAGATAAGTTTTCACATTACTTTGAGGATCCTGTGGATTTTCAGGCCACAAGAATCGAGTATAATCTCTCTATTTCTGGTAGTCTTACTCTTAAGAAAGCTTTGGAAATATCAGCCGTGTAGACATATGGGTTTGTGTGAAATTTCATAAGCACGTCTCCAAGCTTCTCAGTTAGTGAGGGTCCGGTCATCAGACAATCATTAAGACTTGCTACATCTTTATTTGCACGTGGGCTGCAATTATATACAACACGTAGTGGAGTGGTTTCAGAATCTTTTCTGACTCCATGGTGCGGGAGATAATGAGCGTCTGTCTTCAACTTATCTTCGACTATTTCCTCAATGAATTTATTGTCCAACTGTTCTTGTATGATATTATCATAGACAGTCAGTAGCTCTGGATTCTTCCTGAGCTCATGTATTTGTGCTTTCATCTGTCCGAAAGCCATGCGATAATTGCTAGGCAGATGTGGTGGATTTAATTTCCAAGGTAACCTAACCCAATACTGTCCATCTTTATACTTGACAGTGTCCAAATATTGGCTATAAGTCTGAGACTCTTGTGGGCTTGGTTTATTTACATCAATACCTATCGCATCTAAATCCCCAACTTATAAAACTGGTTCATTCAATTCTTCCAGTAATGATAATTTTTGCTGTGGTACATGATCAGCGGTTATTCTCGTAACTAGTACATTTTCCACTGAATCAATATCAGCTTCTTTCCCACTTTGAGAGGGAATGGGACCACATATCATGTGGCCTCCTGCTGTTTTCAGCAAGTGAAAAATCATGTTTACTTACTATATTTTGCACAAAACAGTGATAATAATCATTTCCAATGATTAAATCAATTGGACTAATTGTGTCCGTCTGTATGTCAGGACAGGCTAACTTGACCTTAGCTGCTTTCAGTGCTGCAACTGTTTCTTTTAATCCCTGGATCTGCACAGGCTTAGACAAATCATCTACTACCAAAAGCTTCTACTGTCTTTTTCCTGTTTCCCTTTGACCAACAGTGATTCTGGCTAGGTCATATGTCTGTTTACCAGAATTGTGGAAAAAACTAGCTATATCTAACTGTACTTTGGCATAGGGTTGTTTATTCAGTTTCTGCAACACAGTTCTTCTTACGAAGGACCTTTGTGAGCCTTGATCAAATAGTGTTAGCACATTGGTTTTGTGTAATTTATTAGATAACTCAACTCGAGCTATCGGGAGAGCAGTTGCTTTAAACTTATCTCTCACATTTAATGCTGTTGCTTGTTGACTTCCTGATTCTGTGGAAGTCTTCTGCTGTTCAGCAAAAGTATTTGGGCATAATGCTGTATGATGCATACCCTTGCATTTAAAACACTTCTTCAGTGAGCATTTTCATCCCTTGTGTTCACCTAAACACTTGATGCACCTTTTCAGCTGATGAACACGTTGTTTACGTGCCTCCATTGATGTGTATTGTGCCCAATGTGTTCCATCACAAAGTACACATTTTGGAGTACGTTTATGTATGACAGTCTGTTTACTGTTTGTTGTATTCACAGCTTGATAAATGCCTATATGGGATTTCCCATTCTGTGGTTTAGTGGGAGTAGGCATACTCTTTTTATACTGAGTTGAAGGTTTATTATCTACTGGATTTGTGGATTTTTCATCTTGTTTCGTTGCTTGCATGCATGAAACTATTGTTTGTAAACCCTTGCTAATTTCCTCACAAGTGAAATAGCGTTTATTGATCATAATATTTAATCGTTCAATATTTTGTGGTGACAACTTATCTTGTTCAATACCACTGAAAAACCAATCACATTACCTTAGGTCATATTTAGCATCTAGAGATCTGAGACTATTGTCTAATGTGATTCTAAATGCCTGAAAGTCTGAAAAACAATGTTTGGGTGGCTTCAAGCTTGATATTAAGACTGCATGTCTAACTCTAGCCTTGTCAGCATCGAAGTAATTGTCTGCTAAGACACGTAAGGCTATTTGATAATTGCCTTTAACCACCGGAAATGACTTAATCAGTTCATAGGGTTCTCCCTTCACAAGACATTTAAGATAATTGAACTTAGCAATCTCATTATGTCAGTTCGTGAATTTACTATGGATAGAAAACCACTAATGAATTCTTCATAATTATGACCTTGGAAAATAGGTAATGACAATGTAGGTAAGCTTGGTAATGGGACACTTGTTGTTGTTACAGATGTAACAGGTGTTTGACCACTAGTTACAGTAGGTCTCTGTGACAGTTTTGCGGCAGATTGCCTGTACTCCTGTCTATCTTAATTGTTGATTACTAAAAGTATCTAGAACATTTTTAATTTCATCCTCAGACGGATCTGATTCAAGAAATTCCTTTTCATAATGTGTATAGTCTGAATTAATTATTTCCAGACGTTGTGTAAGTAATTCAAATTTGACCTCAAGATCATCAAAATCTATGTTTGTATCTTGAGTTAATCCTATACAGACTGAAATCAGATTTTCTAATTGTGTAATCTTAGTCTGTAAAGACTGAAATTGAGTTTTCAAACAAGCCATTTTAATGGTATACTGCAAATTCTAGCACCACACTTAGTGTGTTTAAAAAACACTGTACTGCTATAAACAGCTGAGTTTTTGTTGTGCTTAAGTCAGCAATAATCGAGTCAGACACTACTGACCTACTAAGCTTAACCTCAGGATCAATGACCATGAAGGGTACACAGTACATATGGCTGGTGTTTATTTATGGCTTGAGTTTGCTGCGTCAGCCTGACCACGATGATTAATCGTAAATAACGATGTTATACACTTCATTCACTATACACTATAAATGTCACTGTATAACTGTAAATCACACGTGAATATTACTTACACATATATAAATGTCACTGTTAATATATATTTGAAAGCTTACACTTTATATATAATTCCTTTAATATAACAGGTATATCTATAAGAAACAAACTTTAACACAATCTTGTCTCTTAATTTCTGTTTATAAACATTATAAACACTATGTGTATATACACTCAGACAAACTGAACATCACTTGGGTTGTTGTCTTAGTCAGCGCTTCTTCGAGCTTGGAGCAGTGGATGCCGGGTGCCATTCCCCGTTTTCTTGTTGGGTGAATCACCCAGCTCCCGTTTTCTTTGGGTGAACGCTGGGTGAGCGCCCGTTTTCTTTTGGCTGCCCATTCTCTGTGATTGAGTCTGGAGGGACTCATTTATACTGATTTAAATTGTAAAACACTAGTTTTACAGCTTTTTTCGAAGGACCTTGGCTCGTAGGTTATTTGTACACTGTTGTACAACGTATTTGGACCACAGTGTGGCCTTTATCCGGTTCGAGCACGACCAAAATATTGAGAAATGGCATTACCAGCTAACCTTAAATTTAAATTTAAAATTAAGCTTAGCTGGTAATGCCATTTCTCAACAGTAATAATAATAATAATAATTTTAGCCATAATAAAGCCAAATGCTTAAAGCATTTTGAAACATTTTCTATTTTCAATGTAAATATTTTGTTCAATGAAGAATTCTTTAGCATTTATAACTTTTTTATAATTCATTATATTATCCGTGCTGTAAATTTTAATTAAAAATTATTTATAAATAAACAGTTCTTGAAATATTATATTTTTCAATAACTAAAATTACTGATGAACAGCTAAATTTCCACTTCCCATATGGAATCAGCATGTTTATATTACACAGAAACACCAGCATTGATTTCAGTAGCAGATCGAACATATTTTGTTGTCCTGTGTCTGTCAAAATCTTGCTGGTTTTATTCTCTTTTTTTATTTTTTATTTTTTTTGCATTAATTGGATCCATGAGATTTTGACTAAGATTTGCAACCGCAGTCTACCAGAACATGAACCCAAAATGTCAGCTGGTGAAAACCTCTCTTCAAATTTCTCAACTCGTGTAGTAAAACTAGAAAAGGAAAATAATATTTGAACATTTTCTGGCTCCCATTTCCACTGACTCTACTGGCCGTAGATGTTGCTATTAATGGCCCTCCAGAGACAGTGTGCCAAAATGTCTGAGGATCATAGATTTTTTGACTGGCTCATGCAAGAAATGGGATACAAATAGATATATCTTGTCAATACGTTATTCAAACCATGCAGCATATACCCTTGGGACCCTTAAAGTATGCTGTAAAATATTTGGACGGATAATCCTGAAGATAATCAGCATATGGAAAATATAAGTCCTTAACTTTCATAATACCTGCATGGAAAGGAGAGTCTAGGATCCAGATCAATAATCCTCGTTCAGTAATCTTTTCATTAAACCTTTAATTAAACATGTCAGTCTCAACATGCGCTGGTATCTTCAAGAAATCTGTACGATACTGCAGTGGAAGGCCACATAAATCTCTTTCATAAGGTGAAAAACCAAACACTGGGGATGCTGCGCGTCCAGAAGTTGATTCGAGTGATATTTTAAAACAAGAATCAGAGGAAAACCCTCCAGTGACGTTAAATATTAAAACAGGAGACAATGTTCGTGTTTGCTTCCACACTCATGTAATTCGTCATCATTATATAGTTAGAGTAAATACTAAGGTGGGAGATAATTGTAAAATAGAATCCTACAGAAAAACTGAGCTGAGTGTCTACACAACACTGAAAATAAACAACAGACTGCGAAGAAACGTAAAATTTTTAGACACATTTGTTGACTCATTCGACTCGAGAAATGTTAAAAATGTTCACGGAACATTACTTTTTATTTTATTTTCAACATTATCCAGGTTTGTCTCAAGAGTCCCGAAGCTTGCGGCTACTGAACTTTTTTTTTTTTAAATGTCCTAGTTAGTAATACTGAAATTTTGCTTTTAAAATTTGGTCAGCACTTATGGGAAGTATGCATCTTTGCTATAAATGAAAACAGAAGACATTTGTTCCTTTATTTTCTATTATTATATTTTTTTTTTATACTCAGTAGCTCAGTGGTACAGTATATTCCGTCAGTAATAATTTTTTGAATGTCTTTTTGTCATTTTCTTCACTTTTTTAAAATGATGAAATCGACGCAAGAATTTAACTCATATTCTGTTATTTTATCAATTAGTATGTGAATTATATAATAAATTCGTTCTCAAGAATGTGCAAGTGACTTACGGAAATGACAGCCTTAAAGTCTCTGTTTTCTCTCTCCTTCTTTTATATTTGAAGGAATTTACACAGAAATTTTATCAAACTTTTATATTATATATTTGTTAACATACAATAAATCTAGATGAATTAGAACGCTTATCTGGCAGTAGATGCCACCACTTAGCTTCTCCAATGTGATATTGTTACGACTTCGAAGTTGAAACTTAAATAAAAAGATCCTAGCTCCTAAATGGCTGCTCAATCTGCTGTCTAGGGGCATTTAAATAACACTAAAAAAACACAGCCACTCTAGGGCCAGCATGCACTCATATTATTAAATAATGAAGCATGAGTGCAAATAATTATTATAGTTTATGGAAGGACAAACAAACTCACCTAATACAAAAATATACATATATATATTAATAACAGTAACTTATATACAACTTACAAACTACAACATCACCTTAACTCCAGTTCACATTAGCTCACTAGCACACTGATACTAATGAGTTAAACAAAATAAATTATCAGGGAGGCTCCATGACACACCCCCGGCTTCACTTCTTACTGGTAGACTAATTATCAGCAGGCAAAACACCATACAAAGGCCTCTGCATACTAGGGCCTTACAAATAAACATGAGAGCACTTAAACACAAATACCTATAGTATACACTAAAAAAAATTAGTAAAATTACCTACTCAAACTACCGCCCAAACATAACTCCACCCCGTCACCACCCGTCTCATACTGAACTAATCACCTCATCTGCTCCTGTCCTGGCCACAGTAACCGACCGGGAATAATACGTGAACGGATTCAGTACACACCCGGAAAATGACATATGGAGCGTTATTTCTTATATAAATTTGTACAATATTTTAAATGCAGCACACTGCATATTAACATATTGATGCAATGATTGTTATTGCATCCTATCATTTCAAACAATAAAAAGCTTGGTTATTTTTCATGAGAAATTTTATAGGAATTTCTGTCCGCTCTAACCTCAAAAATGAATTTACAAATAGTGAATCACACAGCGGTACCAACAATTATGAATCACACAGTGGTACCACCAATAATGAATCACACAGTGGTACCAACAATAGTGAATCACACAGTGGCATCAATAATAGTGAATCACACAGTGGTACCTCTAATAGTGAATCATACAGTGGTACCAATAATAGTGAGTCACACAGTGGTACCAACAATAGTGAACCACACAGTGGTACCACTAATAGTGAATCATAGTGGTACCAATAATAGTGAGTCTCACAATGGTAATCAACAATAGTGAATCACACAGTGGTACCAACAATAGTGAATCACACAGTGGCACCAATAATAGTGAATCACACAGTGGTACCAATATTAGTGAATCACACAGTGGCACTAATAATAAATGAATCACACAGTGGTACCAACAACAGTGAATCACACAGTGGTACCAACAATAGTGAATCACAAAGTGGCACCACTAATAGTGAATCACACAGTGGCACCAATAATAATGAATCTCACAGTGGTACCAATAATAGTGAATCACACAGTGGTACCAATAATAGCGAATCATACAGTGGCACCAATAATAGTGAATCACACACTCACCAACAATAGTGAATCACACAGTGGCTCCAATAATAGTGAATCACGCAATGGCACCAACAATAGTGAGTCACATATTGGCACCAGCAAGAGTGAATCACACAGTGGCACCAATATTAGTAAATCACACAGTGGCACCAATAATAGTGAATCACACAGTGGCACCAATAATAGTGAATCACATAGTGTCACCAACAATAGTGAATCACACAGTGGCACCAATGATAGTGAATCACAGTGACACTAACAATAGTGAATAACACAGTGACACCACCAACAGTGAATTACACAGTGGCACCACCAATACCATCCTTGTTAATTTTGTCGACTGGTCAAATACTAAAAAAATATATGTTTATATGTGTGTGTGTGTTTTAAAAATGTATCATATAATGCGAAGAATATCTTCGTTAAGGTTAGTATGTAGAACTAAGTTTATTTTAACCTCCACTCATTAAATATATATTCTGGTTGCACATTTTTATCCACTCTTTTCTCTGTGATGATAGAGAATTACCTTCGTCATCTGTTATAAGTGCTCAGATTAACACTTTACTGGATACTTCCAATATTTAACCACGATACCAAATGTTGTTATTAATTAATTTAAAGGAATAATGGAACATAGACAATCTGCTTACATTAGTCAGATGAGAGCGCACTCCAACAATCCTTTCATAGTCTGCATTATTGTAATGCAAATACTTGGGTTGTCTCTTAAACCTTACCCGACCCTCATGGCGTTAGTCGCCTCTTCTTCACGACCTCGTTCCCTTTATTATCACTCACCCAGCAACCATATTATCTCTTACAAGTAAGATTCCGTTTGGAAATTCATTACTGCTCTTCTTACTTTACCCTCTTTTATTCCGTGACTGTGATTCTCCGCATTATTCCGTAGCTCTGAGTTCCATATAACAAACTCTTACATCACTCTTGACAACATACCCCAATTCCTGAATTACTTTCTGATAACATTAGTCTTCTTCCTTCTTCCTGACTAGTGAAAGACCTCTTTCTAATTTGCATTATATTGCGTCGCTTATTACTCGCTCCCCTTCTCATAATTCCTTTCTTCACTTCAAAAGTTTCCCTGGCCTCATTACCCACTAGCCTACCAGATAACGCCATCTCGGACCTTAAACTACCTTAAATACACGATAGTGAAGATTACGACCACCTTCCTCGACCCGCTGCATTATCCCATACCATTCACACTTCACCTTAATTAATGGCTGACTTCCCTTCAACATTCACTCCCCTACGTTACTTTTATCCCATTTTTTACTGGCTTATGACTCCCATACTACAACTCAGGACCCCATCTACACATGGCGTCAGCCATACCTCATGACCCCTGTTACAGTTTATAACATTAGCCACACTTCATAACCCCAGTAATACTCATGACCCATGCTTCTTCTCATGACACTTACCATCTTATGAAACCAGCCACGTCTAAGGAGCACAAACACAATACGTGGCTCTGTAGCCAAAATTCATAACTCAAGCCTATCCTCATAACTCTAGGCACATTTCATGACCATGAAATACCAAGGCCACAGTAACACTTCATGGCTCTAGATAGATAGATCTCATAACCACAGTCACTCTAACGATCCTCAGGATCAATTGCTGTAGATGGTCAATACTGTGTTGCGTTTTATGACTAGAAATGACCTCACTAGATCAAAGGAAGACGGAACATTAATTTGTACACAGTGTACATGAGGATTTTGCAACAAGGCAGTCTTAAATAATAATCAGACCCAACAACACAAAACTAAGTCTCAATGCAGTGTAAGTGGATAAGAGAGAGAGCCTGGTCAAAATATTGGTAATTGGAGTTAAAACCTCTGATGTTTGACAGAGATAATTTAGGCTGTTGCATTAGAAAGGATATAAAAGTGAAAGCTAAGAACGCAGTTTCTGTTTGACTGCAGTTTCTCGACGGACATGAAAAACTAATTTTTGGTTTTATTTACAGGCCACCAAACCTTGATAGGGAACGTGGTAAACTTCTTTGGGAAGAAATTAGTAAGGCATCTAAATACGAAAATATTGTGTTAATTGGAAATTTTAACTTTAAACAAACTGATTGGAGTAATTGACAGGAAATCTTGAGTCTAGCGACTTTCTTGATACGATTTTGTGACAGTTTTGACAGAACCAACGAGAGGAAATAACCTGCTTGACTTGGTTCTTCTCAACAAGGAATCACTAATTAATCATCTTGAAGTTATTGATGAACAAGCTGAAAACGACTACAAATCACTCAGTTTCAAAATATCATGGAATTACATAAATAAGTACAACCAAGTCACTGTCCTTGAATTTCGCTAGGCCGATTTCATTGGACTGAGAAATTGCCTGGGTGGAGTCGATTGGTGTGACCTGACTGGTAATTTTCTTGAAGGGGTCATTTAGGTTATGATGATTGCTAATATGACATTTTTCAAAGCATACCTGGTTCAAGTTTCCCAGGAAACTTACTTCCTAAATGAAGAAAATAGATTATAAAATTGTGTTAAAACAGAGGTCTTTACAAACGAATCAAAAAGGGAGAGGAACTTAGGAAATAAATATATTAAATTAAAAAGATAAATAAAAACAGCGGATAAGAAACGCCAAAAGAGATTATGAAGTGAAAGCTGCAAGGAATTCGAAAATTAACCCAAAAGGTTTGTTTCAGGTATATAGCAGTGCAATAAGGGACAATATAGGCCTAGTTAAACGTTACTTTTGTCAGCTCAGTGATCGCGATAAGGAAGTGTGTACAGTCTTCAAAAGTTATGTCATCTCAGTTTTTACTCAGGTAAATACTAGAGAAACTCCAGAAAAAAAAAATTCGGCCAGAGCAAAATAAGTTATAAACGAATAAAGTTACTAGTGCCGTGGTTCTTTAATAGATATTTTAAAAGAAAAGAAATCCCGGACCCAGATGAACTGTTCTCAAGGCTTATAAAGGAATGTAAAGGGGAACTTAGGAAACCATTAGCTGGCCTTTTTAACATATCAATAAAAACTGGTATAGTGTCTGATAACTGGTAAACGGCAGGCGACACGTCCTTAGCTTCGAATTATAATCCAATAAGCCTAAGCCCCACTGTAGGAAAATTAATGGAATCAATAACTGCCGAGGTTATTCGAAGCATCCTTAAAAACATAATTTGGTTAATGATTCTCAGCATGGCTTTACAAAGGGGGATTCCTGCCTTTCGAATTTAATATTTTTTCACTAAGGTATTTGAGGTAGATCATGATAACAAATATGATACTGTGTATATACGCTTCAGTAAATTCTACATCGGAGACTGTTAAGGAAAGTAGAGGCACACGAAATATAATTTTTTCATGAATATAGGCGTGGGTGACAGACAGGCAACAGCGAGTTTGTATAAATGGGGAGAAATCAGAGTTGGGACGTATCATAAACAGTGGTCTACAGGGGTCAGTATTTCGCCCTTTGTTGTTCATTATGATCATAAATGACATAGAGGGGAATAAACAGTGACATAAGCAAGTTTGTCGATGACACTTGCAACAGTGGATTCATGGTGGAAAAAAAATAGATTTATAAAGGATATAGGAGAGTTTTGGTTTGTTAATAATGTTGTGGATGAGTAGAACAAACCTCCTAGAAGAATCATTGAAGTTAAAACCTTGCGTAGCTGTAAAAATGGGTGGGCGCAATTTGGATGTGCCTAGCATACTGCCAGTAGGCTTGTTTCAGTTCTTCCTTCTTATGTTCTTAACTACACGAGGTTAATTAACGTGCATGCAACCTGTATACCACCATTCATGGATATTTTAATCCTTAAAATAGAGATTAAATTAAATGCTCAGTGTAAATGCACTGATAAAAATACGCCTCTCAGTGTACATATCTTTGCCGACTACCAAGGTCATAAATACATAATACTAAAGCATTGAATTCATTCGACTAACTCATGCAAAATAAGTCTCTCCGGATCGCTCTCTGGCGACTGACAGTCCAGACAGTGTTACATGTACCCGTGTCTGGAATGTTTTCTCCTTCGAAGAGAAACCATTGCACGTTAAGTAATTTACGCACCTTATAGCTATAGTCAAATCTCATGACTGGCTGTATCTCATGACTCTTGCAACACCTCACCACCTCAACTAAACCTCAAGACTCTCGCAACTTCTCATGACAACTTCAGCACTTGACTCACTAGACAAAAAAATACATCATACACTGCACAGTAAGCATATCACTCAATATTTAAGAGCGCCACGTACTCCATAATAACCACATTATCTATGCTAAAGTAACCACAACCTTTACATCACAATAACTACATCATTCACTGAAAATAAACACATCACGCTCCAAAGAAACACATCGTACACGACGTATGGTTACCTAATCACTTAGGCCTACAACCAGGAGGTCTGGTCTGCTGGCCTGAGCAACCAGGCTGTTACTGCTGGTCGTATGCAGTTCAGTATATGGACTTATCTAGTGCCCTCTTGAAAACTGCCAGATATTTGTTGGTAATTCTTCTTATAAAGGAAGGTTGGGATTTGAAAAGTCGAGGACCTCTGACACTTATCGCATTATTTCTTGGTGTACTCGTCGCGCCCGTGCTTTTTATTGGAGATACTTATTGCGCAGGTTCAGGAGCTGTCTCTCCATAATTTTCCAGGTTTTAATTAAGATGTACCTTTCTCGCCTGCGCTCCAGGGAATACAGTTCAAGGGACTTATGTCATTCCCAGTAGTTCAGATGTCTGAATGTGTAAGGACAGTGAAAGTTTTATGTATGCTTCCTAGCTCAGTAAATTCGCCTGCCTTGTAAAAGGCAGTTAGTATATAGTGGTTCAGCACCTCCTTTTAATGTTTTGGTTTTCCAGATTATGATTATATTTGAAATAGAGGCATCAACAATGAACGTGATATCTTCTGGCATCATCACTCACAAATTTTTCACATAGAAAATTTGCTCTTTTGAAAGATTTGATACCGTCTTGTAGTCTCTTTTATTCTTTATTTCCTTCAGTCTTCCAGAGAAGAGCAACCGAAATTATCTCAAAAAAAAAAAAAAACTTCAAATTTTTGTTTGAGCCCCCTGGAAGACTTCACTTTATTCTGCACAACGAGTCTGATGTCATCAGCAAAGGATGTTTCGGTGCTATGATTTATGACCTTGTCTAAGACTGATACAAAATGAGAAACATAATTGGAGCGAGCACTGTGGCTTGAGGAACAGAGCTCTTCGCTATAGTAACTTTCGATCTCACTCTGTTAATAACTGCCCACTTTTGCAGTTTTTCCATTTGCTCATATTTTGTGTTCAGTCACACAATAGTTGCACTTGTCGAAGCCTTTTGTACACTACACTTGTACTCCAGTGCATCTAAGACATGGTCTTAAATCGACAGGTGGGAAAATCCACAGGTGGATTTTTGCATGGTGACACTCAACGACTGCTTCGCCTCACCTGTCTGCAGTATGTTAGCCCCTTCTCCGCGCATATTCTGTATTTTATCAAGATTGATGAACTGATCACATCGACTCAAGGCTGAGGGACTGATTACCTCAAACTCATGAACTTCAACTATTCTTCTCTGTACGGGACAGAGGAAGACACTAATTGGCCAAACGTTCCCAAACTAAAGATACCAAAGTGTTATACAAGTATCTTGTTTGTTAACTTGTCGATTCTCTGAATCATTTATCCATTTTTGTTTTGTATAAAGGATTATATACTAGCTGGGTCCTCTGATGCTCATAGTGTGGTTCTGAATAAATTTTATTTTTTTCTCAAGTAGGGTTAGAGACATATTTAGGATGGCATTAAGCTTAGTAATTAATACTAATCCATTGATTTAAAAAGATACGTGAGCAAACACTATGACACATCCCAGCCTGTTTCAGAATCAATCTTGCATCAAAGACCAAAATTTTTCTTCAACTTTCTACGTAAATCAGAGCAATTCAAGAAACTACAAAAACTTTTTCCAGATCAACAAAGCCATCACTTTTCTATTGCCTTCATAAGACACAAGCCAGCATCCCACTACGTTCTATCTCTTCAGGTATAAGGAGCCCATCTGAATCGAAATATAACCATATCAAAGGCAATATACTCATATCACAACATGCTAGAGGTACAGACATGTATGCACAGGGCTCCTGACTAGCAAAATGTGATCACTTATGATGGTTTCTTCACAAAATTTAAATTCAGTAACAAAAACATACCATGGGAACAAATCAACTATGTCTTAAATGAAATAAGCTGGGAAGATATCCTAAACAACACGGATCCGAACCTTTGCCTAGAAGAAAATTAACTCTGTGGCACTTGAGGTCTGCTCAAGGCACATTCCATTAGGAAAGAGATAGAGAAGATATAAACTATAGAGACGCTCCCTGTACAGGCGAAGGCAAAGAAACAGGGCTGTTGAGAGGGGCCAGTATATCTGAAATATAAAGGTAATCACTGGTCAGAGAAATAGCAAACATCGAACTAAAGCTTAAGGAATCTTACAGGGACAAGAATCTCAGGAAAACCTTAAAGCCATACAGGAAATTGATAGAAACCAAAATACTTCATCTCTTATGCCAAATCTTAGGGAAAAACAGCAACCAGTATTGGACCCCTGCTTAGACGACATGGATTGCAGACTCAAGGTCCACACTATCCTCAACAAATCCCCATGGAGAATTTCTCTAAAGAGTTTATATTGCCAAGAATATCCGCCAGGTGCTTGCTAGAAGATCCTCTTGTCGTCCCATACCTCTAACTTCCACATTAGGCGTCAAGTCCATCCCGTGTGGATACTGTCCCAAGAAATATGTAGGGTAAACAGGCAGAAATCTTTTGATCAGCCTGAACGAACATCGAAGCGCAAGAAACAGAGACGACTTAAAGGACGCCTGTGTCCTCCAGATGAACTCCATTGAACATCTGAAGAACTGGAATAAAGCACAACTCGTCCTGGAGTCAGAGACTCCGTGGAGCATAAAATTGGACGAAACAGAATTTCAAAAAAGCACTGGCAAATATGATACTCAACCAGGCAAAGCCCAATCTATCTAACAACACAGAAATCACATGACTTGATCTCATCTCAGGTATGTCACATTTTTTGTCAGGTCACTCTGTGTCACTCACATGCCACTTCAACAATATTGCTTCTCATTGCCTAGCTCTAGCTTCTCAGATACACCTGACCTAATCCCATTTATTTCTTTCCATTGAAACTCTCCTACCCCCTTCAACTTTGTTTCGGTTAGAGCTAGTATATCCAGCTTTTCATTTATAACACTGTCAATAATCTCTTTCTATCAGCACTGCATCCATGCACATTCAAACATTCCATCTTAATGAAGTTTTTTTTTCTGTCGTGGTTGTTAATTATAATTATTATTAATGCAAGAGCATATTGGATAATTCATAACCCCTTAGACATTATATCATTGTATTATTTACACATTACATTTATAGATACACTACATATTTTATTTATTATAATTCCGGATAAACACCGAATATGTGTAATAATAAAATAGATCCATTATTTTGTATTATTCCCATTAATATAAATGTTATTATGTATTCTTTCCACATCTCTATCCTTTTTTTTCCAACTTTTATTATTACAATTTACATTGTTTCCAACCCAGTTAGTACAACAGATGGCAGTAGTTCCATTACTTTATATTCCCTGTCATTAAAATTCCAGCCCTTACAATCCCCCCTTTACCCATTCATTACATCCTGAATGCCTCCCATTCCCCAGGCGCATCAGTGTGATTAAAATGACAATAAATAAATGACCTCTGTTAAGTTTTGTGACTTCCATATTGAATGTTTTTTGCTGGGAATAATTGGGAGGTGTGGGAGAGGTGGGACGAGGAGTGGAAGAGGCTTGAAGGGGAAGTTTTGTAATGGAGAAGTGGGAGCAATATCTCCGTGAATTTCAGTGATTTAAAAAATATCGAACAATTTCCCAACATTGTTTTTAACTCAGGTTCGACTCAGGTTATGTTACTAATGAAACGTTTCAACGAATTAGTTTATTAGCCATACCACGGGTGGGGATTGAACTCGTGGCGTGTTTTTCATTTTCCCTAGAAAATATATTCCTTTGCTGTTCATGGTACACAAGACTTTCCGTCGTATTGCAGCGGTAACTATCAAGGTTATGACACTTATCTTCAGCATATTACCTTAGTTATTTCCTATCCTCTTGATTATGTATTCTGGTGTAAAATTAACTATAGATATTTGTAGCAGCCCCAAATGACGAAAAATATTTTAAACTATTTTGACAGCCACAACTTATTCATTATATTTCATTTTTACCTCAGTAATTGTATATGATTCTATTTTCATATGTATGCAGAGTGCACTTACGCATAATGACACTACACTAAACAAAACAGACCGATATATATTTTATATTTCGATTTAATGACTTGGACTCGAAAAAAATCTAAATTTTCAGATTTTGTGTGATGATCACATCCTATATGTTTAGTAGTGATCTGTGAGAGGTGTAGACAGTAATGCCTTCCGCTGAACTCATGTGAGTTGTGATACAGTTGGAGGAGGACATCACGCTAGATAACTCCAATCTATTTCCTAGCGCACTCCTTTTTTTTCCAGATCTGGTGGACAGTTACTGGCATTTGTGAAGCCTTTACAAGGAAACCGTTGTTCAGTCCACAACATTTAGTATTTCAGTTGACACTTCTCATGTTAACTCTTCTGTGGAAAGTAAACTTTATTTTGTGCTCTCACTGATTCCCCACCAACATGGTCCATTATATCCATAAACAACAGCACAGAAAAACACAAAATTAAGACAACATGACATGTCAATGTTACTACGCCTCTAACTTCATGTTTTACCTGGAAAAATACACCTTCATACATTAATCTACCTAAATTTTCTCATGGTTCTGGTCATAACTTCTTGAGAGGACTGTAGACAGCATTATATATCATCGTACTCCTGTCAAGATGCATCTTTATCACATTTTTCCTGATGATTGCTAAGTACCATCTGAGTCTTCTTTTGAGATGAAGAGTTTTAATTAATTCTTATATATTAACTTTTCTCGTTGAGCTTTTTACATAACTATTTTTACTTCATTAACATATCCATCCTGTCCACATCTCGAGAGTGACTTTTCCAACGAGGACATAGGCTGCAACTCTTCACCATAATTTTAATGT
The DNA here is from genome assembly GCF_026875155.1 of Cherax quadricarinatus. Classification (NCBI taxonomy): domain Eukaryota; kingdom Metazoa; phylum Arthropoda; class Malacostraca; order Decapoda; family Parastacidae; genus Cherax; species Cherax quadricarinatus. The sequence goes on along the minus strand of NC_069412.1, from coordinate 7,667,390 downwards.
TATTTACCAATGAAACCATCGGATATTCTTGTATTTCCAGACGAGTTATCCTTTGGTTGAAATATGATGCATAACCTGAATGAGCTTTTTGTTACATCAGAAATCATTCTCTATGACCTAATCATTCTTTAAGTACATAGATAGCATTTTTCGACATTTTACATTCGTTTAGTCTAATATCTCACCTTTCAGTGAGTTTTTTTATTTTTTAATTATTTTTTCTTCTTTCAAACTTTCGCTTATAACTTTATAACTCCAAACCCGATCGGCTTATCTCTGCAAAGGAAAATGATTCATTCAGCTGCTAGGAACTGCAGGTGTCCAGTGAAAAATGCAATTAGACTTTATTTCAAGTTTGAAGGAACAGGTGCGATAACTTCCCAAAGCCTTTTCAAAAATAAAAAAATGGGTGTGCTAATTCGAGGAAGTCACACAATAAAGCCGAAGTGTGAAGGGGCACATTTGCAAATTTTATTTGTAAGACAGTAAGATTACTTATATAAAACGTTTCAATTTTGCTGCATCATACAGACATGATACTTCTCAATGATTGTTTCGTGTAGGTGCAAATATGTGAATAAAATAAAACTTATGAAACTTATGAGTCCAGAAAGTCTGAGCAATAACCAGAAAAGGCCTTTTTAAAGTGGCTTCAAACTTTAAGCGCTGGTGTGTTTTATTGAACTTAAGGTTCACGTTGTTATTGGCTGCATAGGTACCAGTTTTGTGATATTGATATTCATTCAGTAACTTAATGCCTCTTCTGATCTTCTTCAGAATATTTACATTGATGAATTTGATAAGAAGGATAAGTGTAATCTGCGATGGTCCAAATTTAAAATTAGACATTCTTGCAAAAATATGGAATCGTTGGATTCACATCAATTATAGTTCCTTTTCTGATAAGTTTCACACTTTCAGTGTTGCTTCTACCTAGTGCTGTGTAAATATTAATTTAACAGTTAAATTAAATAAAAGGGTTTTCATGTCATTTTTATGTTAAACTTGGGTGGTGTAGGTAACTAGTTGCCATTTTTGTAGAAAATGTATCAAATTAATCTTTCATAAAAATAAATAAGTGTTTTTATTACAGAACTTACTTAAATATAATTTTAATTTATTTATTAAAATGCATGATATAATAATAACTTGAGAGCTATTTAAAAAATAGAACTGTAAACAGAAAATTGAAAGATAATGAAAACTTTTTTTTTGGTATATAAGGTTTTTAAGTTTCTTGAATTTAGTGAGCCTGTAAACTAAATATTTAGACATATTTGAAGGAATACCTTGAAGTGGCTGCCTGATATTTTTCCAATTTTTCTTCTTCCAAGACTTCGTTAATAGCTAGAGATCTCAATCATAGCATTAAACTTTTCAAGACTGTTCTTGAAATGTCATTTCCGATAACTTAAGAAAGCCTCTCACTCACTTCAGATATTAAAACATGGCGTATCCTAGTGAGAAGAGGGTTAGGTATCATTTGTTTTTCCTAATTAGTGTGCAAAATAGAATATTTTTTTCCCACTAAATCATATAAAATATAAATGAGCATATGTTTTTTTAAAAAGCTCTTGCATACAGGATACTACTTAATTTATAGGAACAAATTTGTCAACATATTGAAATAGTTAAGTAAAACTTAGATACGGTGAAATTTGTGCAGAACCTAAATATCTAAAAAACGATTTTTTCTTCTTATGGGAAGTAAATTGAGGAGGGGGGGATTTGTGTTGATATTATTGTTGAGGAAGTGTAAGAGAACCGAAAAATAAGTGGTAGGGAGAGGGAGAACTGGAGATATTTGAGACCAGGAAAAAATGGAAAATCATAAAGGTAAGCGGGATATTTATATCTGAACTGAGTGAAAAGCGCATGAAATAAAGAAGGGAGAAGTGCAGGTGTGGTAAAGATGAATACAGCAAGCTAAACTAAAATTGTAAGGTGAGGGTTGATGTTAAGGGGATGAGTAGGCAGGATGGAGAGGGAGAATATGAGTGTGAGAGAATCAGAGGCAACATGGGAATAGTTTTCACAGTTGTTACTTCTTGTTGCTGATTATTAGTGAAGCCAGTTTAGTTTCATTTAATCTATTCCATCCGTCGTTCTCTATGGTTTCTGATGCTGTCTCCTCGAGGAATACTTTCTTGAACCTTCTCCCAGGTTTTCACATATCCCGCTCTCACTTTCCAGTTTTCTTACCTGCATATTCAGTTTCATCACCTGATCATTAAATGTTTTTGCTTATCACGCACATCATATGCTTACCATATGTTTTTCCCCTTGTCCCTATGACATTTTAAAATGCTACTCAATCACTTTGTATCCGGGTATATTCTTTTGTAGTTCTTATTTATGTCGTTCTCGTTCCTTTGTACATTGTACATGCTCTTTTATACAAGTGCAGTGCCCTCTCTTTAGTTTCAGTTAATCCAACGGCTCTATCAGATTCCCGTTTTTTATTTTGGATGGTCCGAATTTTATTGTAGTCTACTGGCATACTCTTCTACGTAGCTCCTTCGTGTGATGAGTTGACTTCCTTCCCTTTATCTTTCCCGTTGTACTTCATTAAAAGAGATTCTCAATCCCGCATAGTCTTCTGTGCCACATTCTCGTTATCCATTCATTCACATTTGTTTTCTCTCTATTTCCATTTCTAGCAGATATTCGAAACTTTACACGGTATGTTCAATGGCTTCTAGTGGCTCTCCGAAGCTATCTTCAATGCTTGGTTTGTTAATGTTTAATAAATCTTTGTTATTGTTATTTATTTTGTGTTTGGTCAGGTAATTTCCTATTCAGTTTCCACCAGTCATCCTCTCAATGTTATGGTCTTCCATATGGATCCCAAATTTTCTAATCAATCTCCTTTCAATTGAACTTCCCTAAAACTTTCAATTATCCATGGATTTTCTGGCCATCTGTGTTGCATTCTCTGAGAGGTCTGTATTGATCTAGACACTATCCTCATAGTTCTACCATGATTTCCCATGTTTCACCAGAACCTTGGATCCTCTAGTTATTCTAATTCATTATATGACGTCATGAAAGTTACCTATATTCATTTGTTTTAGATCATCAAAAGTTACACTTGGATCAAGAGCCCCTAGCCAGCATCATTGGGAAAATGATATAATAAGGTAAAATAATACAATTCTATTTCGAAGGTAAAAGAGACAAAATGTCAGCTCAGAGGAACCACAAATAAGAATGGCCTATATAACAGTATGCAATGAACAGCCATGACAGGAAATAATACAATGAATCTTGTCCAAAATACATTAAACGAGCGTTAAAATCTTAGAGCTGACAGAATATCGTGTTCTCGAGAAATAAATAAAAATTTCGTGTTAAAGTAAACGAAAATGTTGATACAAATGTTCCAAAAAAACTAGTAAAATCTTTTCGTTAAATTAAAAATGCCATTTTATTCTTTTCCGATTTTAACCCATTATTATTCTATTATAGAATTTCTTCAATTCTGTAAGAAAAAATACTTTTTGATTTATAAAAAAGACTTAATTTGATAAATTTACAAAAAATGGCAAATGACACCCACACAGCTCAGAATTATTACAAAAGTTCTTATTAAGATACATAACCATTCGGAATTTGAAACTGATCTGAAGAAGCATTTCCTAGTTATTATATGGGAAACAATTTTCTAAATAAATTTGCAAATTGGAATTTGCACAGCTCAATGTGAGTAACAAGATGTGTGTTAATAAAGCACATCAATGGTAAAAGTTTAAAGCTGGTCAGAAAAAAAGGAATTTTCGACTAACTGATCTGTTTCCAGTCGTTCCAAGTTTATTAACTATTTCAGTAAAATTTCAGATTTGCACTTATTGAGGCTAAACTAACGAGTTAAGCTTCATTATTATAGAATGTAACGTATGAGTTATCTTCATTATTATAGAATGTAATATATGAGTTATCTTCCTTATTATAGAATGTAATGTATGAGTTTTCTTCCTTATTATTGAATGAATCGTCAATAACATTTGAAGTTAATCAGAAGAAACATTAGTTAATCGTTGAATAAAAGAATGAATTCAGTTTTTTGTTTAATAAAATTGGCAGGCTGGGATACATACCACCCAGTGACAGTGGGAGTTTTATGTTTAGGGAACCACACCAGTGGTGAAAATGTGAAGCCGATCAGATAATTCATTCTCCAGTTATGGCCCTGATTCTAACAATTCCAATTTTTATTTTATTCAACTACATCAAAAAATTTGCCTTCACGATCTAAGATGCATCAGCCATTAAATACTGAAGCCTTTCTGGAGACGTAAACTAAAATTTATATAACGTGATTTAGCAGGAACAGCAATTTCTTACTATTTTTTACACATAAAATGGTCAAATCTGCACCTACAATTTTCAGTTTCAGTCTCCGAGTCAAAGTAATTTTTGGACGCTTTGTGAACGTTTGAAGCCATTCCAGGATGCTGGGAATGGGTTCAATAATTTTGGTCACAGAACACGTGAAGAGGCTAATTGTTCCTAGGAATTCGATCCTCGTTTCTGTACACAGACGTTAAAAAAAACTTAAGCTAACTGGATGAAGCGTTCTAGAGTAATGTGGACAAAAAAATCGAAAAGGAGGAGGAAGAAAAACAGAAATAAACAATTCAGGCAACGTCTGAAAGATGCAGCTTTAGAGACAACTACAAATTTACAAAGTAAAGTCTGGAAATACCAACATCTACCCATTTTCGAAAGTTAATCTGTTGCTAAGAGGAGAGTCGATGTTCCTCCAATGATGAATATTTTTTCAATCTCTCTTAAAGAGGAGAGTGAACATAGATATTTACTGGCTGGTTTGTCAAAGATGGAAAAACTATCATATTGTTTGTTCCTGAGTGTTTGTTTTATTGTGAGTGGTTTTGTGCGTGAGTGTGTATTAACATATTGATGTTGGCTGGGCTCGAGTCTCCGCTCCTGGCTCCGCTTCTTCGCTAGCCACTACTGGGTTCACTCAACTGGCATAGAGAGCCTTATCGTACCTCCTTAAAGCCTCTACCACTTCACTTTCCTGGTCGCTCCACTTCCTGACTAAAACTGAGGAAGTACTTCCTAACATCCCCATGACTCGTCTGACTTTTCAGCTTCCGGCTGTGCCGTCTTGTTCCTGTTTCCCAACTCTGAAATATTAAATTCCTGTTCATAAATAACAAAAAAGGCACAATACCGTGACTAGAACGATACACAAATAACCCGCACATAGAAGAGAGGAGCTTACGACGACGTTTCGATTCTTCTCAGTATTTTCTACTCCGTTATCAAGTCCCCTGTGTGTAAAAAACCAAACCATACCACGGGTGGGGTTTGAACCCGCGGTCAGAGAGTCTCAGAACTCCAGACCGTCGCGTTAGCCACTGGGCCAGCTAACGGCCCAGCGGCCAACGCAACGGTCTAGAATTTTGAGACTCTGGCCGCGGGTTCAAATCCCACCCGTGATATGGTTTGTTTGCAATCGTGTCATTACGATTTCGTGAGTCAAGTTAACCCGTGTGTGTGTGTGTGTGTGCGTGTGTGTGTGTGTGCGTGTGTGTGTGTGTGTGTGTGTGTGTGTGTGTGTGTGTGTGTGTGTGTGTCTGTGTATGTCTGTGTCTGTGTATGTCTGTGTCTGTGTATGTCTGTGTCTGTGTATGTCTGTGTCCAGGTGCGTGTTAGTGCAGCGTACAACACATTCTCCAACACATCGTATAAAAAGTGCACAAGTAATTATATGCGCCCATAATCACGAGTAACAATTAAAGCCAGATAAAGGAGAAAAGGAGGAGAAATGAGTAAGGATTATAAAAAGGGAGAGCTAATTATACTAGTAATTGGCATCAGAGATAATCTCTAACAATTAATTTTGCGAATTTAGTTAATTAGTAATATTCCAAAGCAGTAATGACTTTTCATGGATCAAATGTTATTACCATTACCAATTAATTGCTTAACGATATTAGTATAAATTAGTTATTTTTAATTGCAATCATGACACTATATAATAAAATGTTTGTAGGCAAATTCATACAACTTCCCAATAATTCTAAAGCAGAAAGAATCCTAAAGAATCCCTAAGCAGTAATGCTACATATCATTCGCAAATCTCACCTGCTCAGTATCTGGCTGAGGCCCAGCTTAAGGATTAGCAGTGCTCGTCACAGACTGGCAGTAATTCTTTTTAAATTCCTTGCCAAGTTGTTAGATATGATCAGCCTTGCACTCCATTCACTCTTTTTTTTTTTTAATAATAAAACGTCAGAAGTTCCGAAGTGATGCTCCAGTTGATCAAACAAGGAACCTCATCTGTCTCAAAGTGAAAGATTATTTGAGTCTTCCCAAGGTATTACCGATCTAATGAAGTTATGCATGATTTACAAACAGCTTGAGCTTCATGCGACACATACAAACTATTCTTTGGTTCAACAAAAAAACCAAACCTAGGAGACGAACGTTACGATGATGTTTCGGTCCACCTTGGACCATTGTTAGATCAAAATGGAGAATAAGTGACAGGGAAGACAAGAAGACAGAATGGGGGGAGAGAGGAGGACGAAAAATACGAGTGGAGTAGCAGTAGTGATGGCATTTGTATTATAATTATTAGTATTTGTAGCAGTAGTAGTAATAGTAGAAGTAGTAGTTGTTGTTGTTGTAGTAGTAGTAATAGTTGTAGAAGTAGTAGCGGTGGCATTTGTATTATAATTATTATAGTAGTAGTTGTAGTAGTAGCAATAGTAGTTGTAGTAGTGGTAGTAGTTGTTGTAATAGTAAAAGCAGTAGTGAAAATTAGACACACATACAACATCTGGGAACCTTTAATGCAGACGTTTCGCCATCCAGTGGCTTTATCAGTACAAATTCAAAGTGGAATGAGAGGCGGCTGCAAAGGATCGGTCAAGCCACGAGTATTCTTAAGTTTAGACCATTTGACAACGTAATGGGAAAGGCAATCGTCTACAAAAACAAAGAAACAAAAGTAAGTCCTTATTTATCAACAAGAAAAACAGACATGAGAGAATCTCATGTAACAGATGTAATCACCTTCCAAGATGTAATCCTTATATCTGATTTCACCTATACCAAAGCTTATAGCGGAGCTGTGATAAAGGAACCTCTTCATAAAGTGTATATAAAAACAAACTATTCATTTTTTTTTTCAGTGGGTTTGCAGTTCGTTTCCTGACGAATCAGTTGGTTTATTAATCTGTAATTACGTGCTACAAGCTAACATATGCAAGCAACCACATGTGATTGATAATACCTTTGTTGAAAGTTATGCTGTTGAAGCTTGAAGGGAAAAAGTTTATTTTATTTCCGCTAAGTGTTATCGCTCGTGTTATGTACAGAGGTGGACAGAAGTCCTTGCCATCTGCAGAGTTACTTATTGCTAACGAGGGTTTGGATTTGAACATGCTATTTAGCGACGTTATGCAACCATAATCTTTGTCACTAACCTCCCGCATCCTTACATACGTGAGCCTAGTCAGGACACCAATGTAATTAAAATTCTCACTCATGAGAATTTAATCAAAGATCAGTTTGTATTAATGCTGATGGAATTACCGACAATATGTTAGGTAAAAGAACACAAGTGCAACTAATGTGACATTTATTGGAGGGCAACGTTTCGCTCTCCATGAGCTTTGTCTCTGGAGAGACAGAGAAATATAATGAGAACGTAGAGAGAATCAATGGAACTTGATAATATTACTATTATTGCAACGTTTGCCTTATGAAAAAATGTACCTGTAAGACCAGAGCTGAAGTGTGTTCCACCACAGTGAAGCATCGTGTAGTTTTGCCAGAAACATTTCATGATAAAATTATTGCTTGCACTACAGTCTTTTAGAGTACTTGGGTTTTTAGATAACAATTGGCAAACTGGCAAAACATTTCACGTGGCCTAAAATGAAGGAGACTGTATCTGACCATGTTGCCATACCTGTCATTTGATCGGCAAACCTGCCCTCACACCGCCACCTCTCATACCCATCCAAGCTGTAGGAGAACCAATTTTCACATCAAATGACAGACTGTGTTGGTCCTCTACCTAGATCTAGAAGTGGCCCGGTGGCCTGGTGGCTAAAGCTCCCGCTTCACACACGGAGGGCCCGGGTTCGATTCCCGGCGGGTGGAAACATTCGACACGTTTCCTTACACCTGTTGTCCTGTTCACCTAGCAGCAAATAGGTACCTGGGTGTTAGTCGACTGGTGTGAGTCGCATCCTGGGGACAAGATAATGGAACCCAATGGAAATAAGTTAGACTGAGCCAGTTGACCACTGATTTGTCGGAAATTCCTGCGTGGCTAACCCTCCGGGGTTAAAAATCCGAACGAAATCTCTCTCTCTTATCTAGGCTAGGAAACAAAGACGTATTCACTTTTATGGATGCAGCGACACGTTATCCCGAAGCAATTGCTTTGAGACAAAATTATTGCGCGTCAGTGGCTACTGTGAGAGAACTAATGAGATTTTTCCTCACAAGTTGGTTTGCCACGAGACATTCAGGTCAAGAATCTAGCTTCATTTCAAAAATCTTTCGAGAGGTATTATTCCACCTAGGAATAAGGTTTTTGTTTTCTGCAAATTATCAGCGACAATACGTATGCCACTGATATTATGACTCACGAAATCGTAATGGCACGATTGCAAACAAGACATACCACGGGCGGGAATAGAACCCGCGATCAGAGAGTCATGTTAACGGCTTTGAGGGGACTTGAGCTAGAGTTCGTCACGGCCACGCTAGCTGGAGATTCGTCTGTAAAAACTTGCATTAGTGGTCACAGTGGTGCCTATGCTAACCTTCCTATGGAGTAGAAATATACCTAGTTGGACGAATCTTACTGTGGCTAACTGGTCCAGTGGCTAACGCGACGGTCTGGAGTTTTGAGACTCTCTGATCGCGGGTTCTATCCCCACCTGTGGTATTGGTTCGGGCTGATACTATGGTCTGAAATATAGTCTGTAGGTGGCGTTGGTTTATAAGTAAAGAATTTAGTCCATTAATTACCTTAAAACGCAAAGTGTGAGGGAATATGATAGTCACGCAGGTTGTTTCTGAGAATAAGAACGAGAGGCAGCAATATCAGGTTTAGATTCATCAGAGACAGGTCGATGTCTCAAGGACGGGGGACCAGAGTTGGTCCATCCGCGATCCTGTGAAGTGCAAAAGATCTGAAAATCAACGCACTGTAGTGTGAAGGTCAGACGTATCAAAAGGGTTAGTCAGAACCTCGTTACAAGAGTCAGGTAACAGTGTGTTACCCTATGTCGGTACCAGGTTCTTGGAAAGGTTGGAAGAAAGGTCCTTTACTATATTGGGGTCGTGTGGGAATGCCGCTGATGAAGGGGACAGGGAGGAGGAAGTTTATGGATGTGTCTGTCCATGATATTTGTTTTTCTTCTCAAAAAAAGAGGGAGTGTGTGGAGGGGTAGCTCCAAGGACATAAAAATTAGACTGTGTAACTCCATCCACGATTGGCAGTGCAGATGTTGCATGGAATCCGTGCCCTACCCTCCCCTACCCCGTGGCCTATCCTGTCCTACGCTGTGTGCAGGTAAACCAGCAATCTAGAATAACATCAATTCTAACGAGCCACCTCGTCAGATAAAAGAGAAGGCGGTCAGAAACATTCCGAGAGGCATAACCTCTGTGGTCACCACCTACCGGAAGCAACAGAGAGCCTCCAGAGGTATATCAGTCACCTTGGTGATCTGCCCTCCGAAAATCTGGAGGACATATCAGCACATCCATGGATGATTCAGATTCCACGGCAAACACCACTACCAGCACCGAGGGCCTCAAAGGAATGGGACAGACAAGGGTTCCCTTTCCTCGACCCAGGAACTATAATTTCCGAGGGAAAAACCCGGAAGGAAAAGAAGGGGGGGGAGGGTGAGGGAGGGTGGAAAGTGGGATGCAATAGGAGGTGGGATTGGCATGATAGGATGGGGAAGAGAGGGAGCAATTAGATTTGGTCCGAGTAAGATTAGAATGTCTAATTCCCTTGATCAAACGCTTCTTCACCACAACAAGGAACTCCACTTGCAGAGGAGTGATGTGCTGAAGCCTAATACCAGCACACTCACTATCATCATTCCAGTCGCTTGCTAGATGTATCTCAAAAAAACCATACCCCCGGCCGGGATTGAACCCGCGGTCATAGAGTCTCAAAACTCCAGCCCGTCGCGCTAGCCACTAGACCAGCCAGCCACAATAAGATTCATCCAACTAGGTATATTTCTACACCATAGGAAAGTTAGCACAGGCACCTCTGTGCTAACTTTCCTATGGTGTAGAAATATACCTAGTTGGATGAATCTTATTGTGGCTGGCTGGTCTAGTGGCTAGCGCGACGGGCTGGAGTTTTGAGACTCTATGACCGCGGGTTCAATCCCGGCCGGGGGTATGGTTTATTTGCAATCGTGTCATTACGATTTCTTAAGTCACGTTTAGATGTATCTCTTTCAGTATGTTCATCCATCGTCCACGTTACCACCACCTTCAGATCAAGGATCTCCAGATACGAATGAAAGTTAAACACTTGCTGATGCGAGTGATTGCAGAATACAGTGAGATAATTATAAGTGAAGGCAGAGTGATATTTAGCCACAAATATTATGCCAAATATTTTTCAAGGTCCTGAAAATATGCGCCATATCGATTTAAGATCAAAAATTACTGTTTAACAAATGCCCAGTAATATTAACAGTATATAAGAACATAAGAACATAAGAACGATGGAACACTGCAGAAGGCCTACTGGCCCATGCGAGGCAGGTCCAAGTCTCCTATCGGCTTAAGCCAATGCACCCAACCTAGTCAGGTCAGGTCACATTGACTTAAGGGAGGAACACGGCAACCGACCTGGTAGCACAAGCTATCAGGTCCAACTCACACCCACCCACATCCACTCATGTATTTATCCAACCTAGTTTTAAAGCTACACAACGTTCTGGCCTCTATAACTGTACTCGGGAGTTTGTTCCACTCATCCACAACTCTATTACCAAACCAGTACTTTCCTATATCCTTCCTGAATCTGAATTTTTCCAACTTAAAACCATTGCTGCGAGTCCTGTCTAGGCTAGATATTTTCAGCACACTATTTACATCCCTTTTATTTATTCCTGTCTTCCATTTATACACCTCAATCATATCCCCCCTAATTCTACGTCTTTCTAGAGAGTGCAGATTCAGGGCCCTTAGTCTATCCTCATAGGAAAAGAATAACAGAGCGGCTAAAAGAGGTCAATATATCTGAAATGCGTAGGGAGACACTGGTCAGAGAAATAGCAAGCATCGAACTTAAGCTAAAAGAATCCTTTAGGAGTCAGGAATCGCGGGAAGAACTAAAAGCCATAAATGAAATCGAAAGAAACCCAAAGTATTTCTTCTCCTATGCCAAATCAAAATCGAGAACAACGTCCAGTATTGGGCCCCTACTTAAACAAGATGGGTCCTACACAGATGACAACAAGGAAATGAGTGAGCTACTCAAGTCCCAATATGAAATCAGTTTTTAGCAAGCCGCTAACCAGACTGAGAGTCGAAGATCAAAATGAATTTTTTATGAGAGAGCCACAAAATTTGATTAACACAAGCCTATCCGATGTTATCCTGACGCCAAATGACTTCGAACAGGCGATAAATGACATGCCCATGCACTCTGCCCAGGGCCAGACTCATGGAACTCTGTGTTCATCAAGAACTGCAAGAAGCCCCTATCACGAGCCTTTTCCATCCTATGGAGAGGGAGCATGGACACGGGGGTCGTCCCACAGTTACTAAAAACAACAGACATAGCCCCACTCCACAAAGGGGGCAGTAAAGCAACAGCAAAGAACTACAGACCAATAGCACTAACATCCCATATCAAAAAATCTTTGAAAGGGTCCTAAGAAGCAAGATCACCACGCATCTAGAAACCCATCAGTTACACAACCCAGGGCAACATGGGTTTAGAACAGGTCGCTCCTGTCTGTCTCAACTATTGGACCACTACGACAAGGTCCTAAATGCACTAGAAGACAAAAAGAATGCAGATGTAATATATACAGACTTTGCAAAAGCCTTCGACAAGTGTGACCATGGCGTAATAGCGCACAAAATGCGTGCTAAAGGAATAACAGGAAAAGTCGGTCGATGGATCTATAATTTCCTCACTAACAGAACACAGAGAGTAGTCGTCAACAGAGTAAAGTCCGAGGCAGCTACGGTGAAAAGCTCTGTTCCACAAGGCACAGTACTCGCTCCCATCTTGTTCCTCATCCTTATATCCGACATAGACAAGGATGTCAGCCACAGCACCGTGTCTTCCTTTGCAGATGACACCCGAATCTGCATGACAGTGTCTTCCATTGCAGACACTGCAAAGCTCCAGGCAGACATCAACCAAATCTTTCAGTGGGCTGCAGAAAACAATATGAAGTTCAACGATGAGAAATTTCAATTACTCAGATATGGTAAAACATGAGAAATTAAATCTTCATCAGAGTACAAAACAAAATCTGGCCACAAAATAGAGCGAAACACCAACGTCAAAGACCTGGGAGTGATCATGTCGGAGGATCTCACCTTCAAGGACCATAACATTGTATCAATCGCATCTGCTAGAAAAATGACAGGATGGATTAATGAGAACTTCAAACTAGGGAGGCCAAGCCCATGATGACACTCTTCAGGTCACTTGTTCTATCTAGGCTGGAATATTGCTGCACACTAACAGCACCTTTCAAGGCAGGTGAAATTGCCGACCTAGAAAATGTACAGAGAACTTTCACGGCGCGCATAACGGAGATAAAACACCTCAATTATTGGGAGCGCTTGAGGTTCCTAAACCTGTATCCCTGGAACGCAGGAGGGAGAGATACATGATTATATACACCTGGAAAATCCTAGAGGGACTAGTACCGAACTGCACACGAAAATCACCCACTACGAAAGCAAAAGACTTGGCAGACATGCACCATCCCCCCAATGAAAAGCAGGGGTGTCACTAGCACGTTAAGAGACCATACAATAAGTGTCAGGGGCCCGAGACTGTTCAACTGCCTCCCAGCACACATAAGGGGGATTACCAACAGACCCCTGGCAGTCTTCAAGCTGGCACTGGACAAGCACCTAAAGTCAGTTCCGGATCAGCCGGGCTGTGGCTCGTATGTTGGTTTGCGTGCAGCCAGCAGCAACAGCCTGGTTGATCAGGCTCTGATCCACCAGGAGGCCTGGTCTCAGACCGGGCCGCGGGGGCGTTGACCCCCGGAACTCTCTCCAGGTAAACTCCAGGTATAGGGAAGGTTTCTGATACATGGGATCAACTTTGTCATCCTCCTTTGTACATTTTCCAGAGAATTTTTATCCATTCTGTAATACGGTGACCAAAACTGTGCAGCATAATCTAAATGAGGCCTAACCAAGGATGTATAGAGTTGAAGAACAACCTGAGGACTCTTATTATTTATGCTTCTTGATATGAACCAAGATTCTATTAGCTTTATTGCGAACACTTATGCACTGTTGTCTTGGTTTCAGATTACTGCTAACCAGAACTCCTAAATCTTTTTCGCAATCCGTAATATTAAGATCTACATTATTTAGTTTATATGTGGCATGGTTATTGTCCTGTCCAACATTTAGAACTTTGCATTTGTTTATATTAAACTGCATCTGCCACTTCTCCGACCACTGCATCAGTCTATTCAAATCTTCCTGGAGTGCTCGAAGTCCTCGTCAGAATGAATTCGACGGCCTATTTTGGTGTCATCGGCAAACTTGCCGATGTCGCTCTTTATGCCCTCATCTATGTCGTTTATGTAGATTGTGAATAGCAGGGGGCCCAACACTGACCCCTGTGGAACACCGCTCGTGACGCTTCCCCACTCTGATTTCTCCCCATTTATGCAAACTCTCTGCTGCCTATTTGTCAACCATGCCTCTATCCAGGAAAAAATTTCTCCTCCTATTCCATGTGCTTTAATTTTCCTCAATTGTCTCTGATGTGGGACCCTGTCAAAAGCCTTACTGAAGTCCATATATCGATTCACAATCACCAAAATTTACACTACATCGATTCGTGTTCACCGAAAATTACAGTATATTGAATCATGGTCGTGAAGGTATATAAAATATCGATTCATGATCACCTAACATTACACAGTGGTGTGTGGTGATCACCAAATGTTATGTACGGAATGTCCGAAATAAATGTGTTGAAGCATTCACGCACGCACTTAGAATTTATAAATAATACAGAACAGATCTACTCAGTGTTGACACCTCAAGACGTCGAAAAACAGAACTCAGGTCCAGAGAATGTGAACACATCTCTGATGAATAAATATATAAATGTGAACACATCTCTGATGAAGAAAAATATAAAGGAATGGAGGATTTTGAATGTAAGTTGGTGAAACATAAATGTTGGTTCGAGATGATTATTTATTTGTTGTCATAATAAGTTTGTTGATTTACAAAGAACTCATAACATAGTTAATTTACAGTCTGCTGTAACAAAGATTTATTTTAAAATCAGTGAAAGCTTCACTTAATAACATATTTTAAGTAAAATTTGAATTAAAATTTTTGTGAAACTTGAGAATGTTAATTTTATTGGAAAATTAAAGAGGAAAGTAACTGACGAGGTTCTATGATGTGAAAATTAAGAAGTAAAATAGCTGAGAGCAGTGCAGCTAGCGAAGAGGTGTGGCCTCGAGGAGAGAGACGTACTCAACACACCAAGCCTACAAGTGGGAAGTGAACCTGGGCTCTACCGAAACCCAGAGCACCTCAGAGACCTTCTGCTCTAAACTTTTCTTCATTCAGTATCTCACAAGTTCAACCTTCAAAAGTGGTAACGGAAGTAAATATGAAAAAAGAGGAAAAATATATATTAAAAACTGTTATCACTACTTCACTATTATCATCACTACACTATTATCATCACTACACTATTATCATCACTGCTACACTGTTATCATCACTACACTATTATCATCACTACTTCACTGTTATCATCACTACTACACTATTACCATCACTACACTATTATCATCACTTACTACACTATTATCATCATACACATTATCATACTACACTATTATCATCACTACTACACTATTATCATCACTACTACACTATTATCATCACTACTACACTATTATCATCACTACTACACTATTATCATCACTACTAACTATTACACTACTATACACTATACATCACTACTACACTATTATCATCCACTATTACACTATTATCATACAATACTACACTATTATCATCACTACTACACTATTATCATCACTACTACACTATTATCATCACTACTACACTATTATCATCACTAGTACACTATTATCATCATTACTACACTATTATCATCACTACTACACTATTATCATCACTACTACACTATTATCATCACTACTTCACTGTTATTATCACTACTACACTATTATCATTACTACACTATTATCATCACTACTTCAATGTTATCGTCACTTCTACATTATCATCACTACTTCACTGTTATCATCACTACTACACTGTTATACTCACTACTTCACTGTTATCATCACTACTACAGTATTATCATCACTAATTTACTGTTATCATCACTTCTACACTATTATCATCACTACTTCACTGTTATCATCACTACTACACTATTATCATCACTACTTCACTGTTATCACTACTACACTGTTACAGTCACTACTTCACTGTTATCATCACTACTACACTATAATTTTATATTGCTTGTATTTGCGATATTAACTAAATCGTAAATATATTGCATTACATTATTATTTGACTTAGTTATATTATTAGGTAGGATGTAACATTTATATATTATTCAGTGCTCATAGTTCGAGTGTTAAGGAGCTGACAGCATTGTCTAACTACAGTAATTTTCACTCCGCTTGTTTTGCTGCTGGCTTCTGTGTTGCTGGGCAGCAGCAGTCCATGGAGAGTCACGTGATCAGGGTGGGGTGATCACACCTGACCAGGAGGAGAGATCTGCCTGGCCTGCGCTGCTTATTGTCAGTTTGGCATGCCTTCCAACAAGACGTGCCTCTCCATCTCCCTTGCTGGCCCTTGTTGGAAAATCATCTCTGTCGCTTTCTTGTTGTTGGTTCTGTGTAACTGTGTTCTCAGAACATAGCCTAGACTTAGTGATTTTCGACGTTGTACTGAGGTTGTGTGTTGCATAGACACTCTGAGAAACTCAGGTCCTGAGCTGTAGCTTTTGACCCAATTTGTACTGGTATCTGTGTACTGTCACAGTCGGGGATTTTCTTATGCTGAACTTAGATTCAGTAGTATGGGAGTTATGTGACTTTTGTGGAGGATCTGCAGATGGTCCCTACTTAGTGTCGTTATATTATCTCCTTGTTCCCAATTCTGTGTCGCTGTTGCTTGTTATATTGCTGTTCGGCTTATCAGTCGTTTTATTATTCAAGCAAGCTGTTCTGATTGCCAGGTTGGTAAAGAAGTTAGTTTATGTGAGGACTTTTAGTCAGTCACTGGTTAAGTCTAGTCGAGTCTTGAGACATAGCGAACTACTTAGAGCACTTACACACACAAACTTACTTGTATATATTTGTATTATGTTATTAAATGCTAACCATGTACCAGACGGTACTTAAAAGCCATAAAGATGTGATATGTGCCTTCAGCACAATACTACTGTACACGAGAGAAGTGTAGGACCTTGCATCATGGATTATATTCAATTGATTACTATAATTTACTTTGATCTTATAACGCCTAGACAACTTTATTATTAATAAACTTATTAAATTATAATTTCTTTAGTTAGTAGCCTACCAGTTGTAATCCTGAAGCACTATTGAATCTTACTAAATTCTAATGGATAATTGGACCAGGATACTGACTACTTGTTACAAAAACCCAGTAACAGGCTGGATGCTAGAAGGGCAGACCTTTCTAGTATTCACTGGAGATCTCTATCATTATTAGATATCGCGGATTTTGTAATACTTCACTGTTATTACTTCTTTACTGTTATCATCATTACTTCAATTTTGTCATGTCTTCTCCACTGTTCGCATTACTACTGCAGTTATCATTATTTCATTGTTATCATCCACTATGTTATCTCTACTTCACTGTTATCATCCACTATGTTATGTCTACTGTTATCATCCACTTTGTTTTCTCTACTTCACTGTTACCATCCACTATGTTATCTGTTCTTCTCTGTTGTCATGCATTATGTTATCTGTGTTATGATCACTACTTCACCTATATTATCACTACTCTATTATATGATCTTTACCTGGCCACATTCACTTAGCAATAACACTTTGTACTGATACAATTTACTGTTCGTGAACGATTGTGTTCAGTGAAAAATTTCGTTGACCTGACTCAAGAGACTGTTCTATGGGAACTATATTAAATATTAACTGACAGACAGCATGTACCTTCTAAGTTTTAAAACTGTAAAGGTTACTTACCTGTTGTTGAATATTCACGAAAGAATACCTTTAAATAATTTTTGTCGACTGAATATTTCTAAAAAGTAAATTCGGTGACTAACTACCAAGAAAAGCCGTGAAGTAGAAGCAGAGTCAGCTGAAGGACTTATTGGACGTCATGGAAGAACTGATTTCTCAAGATGAATGGCTGATCCCTGAGATTGACTTGGTATCTCGGGATGTAGAGTTGATACGCGAGGCCGGTTGGAAGGTGACAGAGAATTAGCCGGAGTTGCAGGTGTACCATGTCTCTGCTGCGATTACCAGTTTACACCAGAAAGTTTGGTGCAGCTAGGAGCTGATTTGGTGGATGCTGCAGTTCATATGTTGAATGTCGCAGTAGAGTGTGCACCTAGCGGGGAAGAGTTGTCTTCTCCGGACACAGAGTTGCAGGAGCTGGTGGAAGAGTTGATGCATCGCATTGTAGAACTGTTGAGTCTCGTGAGAGTGTTGGTGGAATTCGTAGGAGAAATGCTGGATCCCACGGATGAAGTATTGACTTCGGTGACTGACTTACTGGAACACGTTGGAGACTTGCTGGATCTGATGGGATAGATTGATCTTATGAGAGAACTCCCATCAGAGATCGACTTAGTTACTAGGGATGTTAAGATAGCTCGCGAGGAAGGATTGGCAGGCGACACAGGGCTGGCCGGCCTCGCAGGTTTACAATGCTTGTGCTGCGAATTAGAGGGAGATCCTATGGATGACCTCCAAGATCCCTTATTTGAGATGGATTCCGATACAAGGGGTGATTTGCTGGATCTGATGGGAGAGTTTCCCTCAGAGATCGACATCCCGATCGTTTCTCGGGATGCGAAGATGGTTTGCGAGGAAGGATTGGAAGGTGATACGGAAGTGGGAGGCCTTGCAGGTGTACTCTGCCTTTGCTGCGAGTTTAAAGGTAGAACCTCTTGGATTCCCTTTTTGACAAGGAATTCTGATACAGGTTGAGTTTGAGATCTGGGAAGTTGTGATACAGGTTGAGTTTGAGATTTGGGAAGCTGTGAGAGAAGATTAAACGTAGACTCATGATTTTAAAATATATCTCAATCTTAGTTATACAATTTATAGTATAAAGTCAAGGAGGATTTTATTTTATTTTTTGTTCAGTGCTTATTGACAATTATACGAGAATTTTTTTTTTTTTACAAAAGGCATAAAAAGTTTAAATAGGAGGTAGGATTATTTTGACAACTTATGTACATATGCTAACAAGTTAAAGGACTGGTTTTTTTTTCAGTAGGGTGCCGCGGCACCCTCGTGTGCCACTGATAGTGTTCAATGGGTGCCACAAGATTGTTAGTAATTTTGCCCTAGCAGCAATATCAAGCTCGTTGAAGTTCAGTCTCACAGAAATGGAATTAATAAAAATACATAATGATGACAATCTGTTATTTAGCATAAGGAAGTGACTGGACGAATTCTGGGTAGAGATAAAAATGATACTTCAATTGGGAAAGCTTGGTAATTCTATGCATTCACACATTCTACAGTGTGAGTGGATTTTCTGTGTACTCACAACTGAAATAACAAGAAGTAAGCTGCATTATACATATAACCCACACATGTGCGGGTTATATGTGTATTGTTCTAGTCACGGCATTGTGCCTTTTTGGTTCTTTTAAAAGGCTATAATCGGTCGAGGAATAAATGAGAATATGTCTGTCCAATATTCCTTCTATGGGATGTGCCAGTAACATCAAGCACAAATATTTCACTAACAAAGTTACTGAAGATAAGTTAATTTCTGTTTGTTTTTTGTGATCTATAATACTTGTATATTATTTACACTAACAGGCTTGTTTCATATGTTTTTATGTTCACATTATTATTATTATTATTATTATTATTATTATTATTATTATTATTATGTACTCGTACGAAGCGGTTTTAATAAAAAATTAATTAGGGTTGCTACAGAATGAGATATGGTTAGGGAGAGGTGGACTTACAGATGCCTTAAGTCGGGTCTTATCACTCAGTAACTCATATTTATTTAGAATAACTTGATGTCAAAAAAACGATTTAGTTACTTAAGATACCCTCGATAAATTTGGTATCATTAAATTTATAAACAGCGAGAAAGCAAACCCCATGGAAGCAAGTGTATTTGCTCAGTGTGTGATGGGTCCTCATAAGTATTAAATGAACTACAAATTGACAAGACTTAAAACGACACATTCAAATATTTATATACAAAGAAATGGAGATTATATTTAAACAGTGATTTTTTAAAACTCTTAATAGTTCCAAAAGAAGCTAAAGTGGAAAGGGTTGTGTTTTCAGAAATCGGTTGTGCTTCAGCCGGTGCTGATTGGCGTGTATATTAAAAAAGAAATCTTTCATGATTTTACAAAGGTTATAAAGAATCATAATAGAAATGTTAATGTCGTTAACATGTATGTACGATAAAAGACCACCAACAATTATTTTTCATTTATTTACCCTTATAAAAATTTTATCATTATGAAATAAGTTAGATTATTTTCCATCAGTTTAATATCGCTTAACAAACCAGTATAACAAAGATGAAACGTAAGTCAACTGGAGCGGGATCATATATTTGGAAGGAAAGTTAGCGGAATAATGACCTTCCATCCTTGACTTGTACATACTAGTACCTATTTCACCATCATCTGCAGCGAAATGGAATCATGCAATACAAACAACAAACAAAATGGAAGAATGAAAGCTGAAGAGGGAATATTGAGTGATGAAAAAAAACTCTTAATGCGTGCATTGTATTTCATGTGGATTCTGCTGGTGTAAAAGGATGTAGATCAGAAATATCCTTATGCTAGCGTATACCGAAGTATTGAGACGCTCTTTAATATAAAGACTGTCTCCCACTCGGAAATATAATCGAGCTGATGCTTGACTTGATCAGAGAATATTGATTTTTTCCTGTTAAGCAGCCATAGCAACCCAGTTTGGCATTAGTGGTTCGCTGGACAAAAATATTTTTTCTAAAAAAATAAGTGAATAACCAAGGGATGTGCATTTAGTGGCTGGCTTGAAAAAATATACTGTTGTCGACAAGATAAGTTACTTCAAGGAACCTATTGAGTGACTTAGAAATTGTAAAGGACCATAATTATATATGAGAGGTTGTTTTCCCCATGGGTATTGGAGGATATAAAAATTCGAATAATCATGTATGGGATTGTGATTACTGAATCATTCTCGAAGATATGGTTATGAAACATAAAGAAGGTAACTGAACAACGTTGATTGTTAAAGAAGAAAAGAGAATCTAAGAGCAACAGGTAGAAGAGGATGACTCGAAAATGATATATGCAAGAGATGAGAAATATGTCTGGTATCATTTCTCAGATACTTTGTACTGAACTTTCATTCATATTTGGTAAAATTATCCAGTGGTGTAAAGCAGTTACAATATAGGAATATCAAGTTTGAACATATTAAGTCATGACTCACGAAATCGTAATTATTATTATTATTATAATCAAGGGGGAAGCGCTAAACCCGGAGGATTATACAGCGCCTGGGGGGGGGATGTGGAAGGCATTCAGGCTTAATTCAGGGAACTGGAGCACAGATCCAATTCCCTAAATCAAGAGCCCCTCACCAACATCAAGGAACCTTCCTTGAGGGGGAACGAAATCGTAATGATACGAGTACAAACAAACCACGGTAGGGGTGGGGGGCGAACTCGCGGCTAGTGAGTTGTCGAACTCTAGATCGGCACGTTAGCCACTGGGCCAGCTGAGTTTTAGAGTCACTAGCAGTGAGTTCAATCCCCGCCCGTACCGTGGAATGTTGAGTGATGTCTTGGGTAGGCAGTAAAGGACGCTCATGAACAAATTTAAAGAGAGTGTTGCCAAAATGTCATCAAAAAACTTGTATACGTTTAGTAAGAAATATTTTAACACATTACTTAAGGTGCAGTCGAAAATGAGATTGGGAGAAATGTGAAATGAAATATATCATTTTAATGATTACAAGAAATTTTTAATGTAAGTTATAATCTCTTATACAAGGATTGTGTGAGAGAGTACAGAGTGAAAGGAATCAATGTGCCAGAGTGCGTTCGTAAGCATGAACGTGACTGTGGAAAACTGTGTTGTGAAGACAAATACGAAAGGTTTAAACAACTGTTAAGAAATGAGACATATTACCCCAGAGGCTTTCATAAAAATTGTATATTGAATTATAAGAATAGGGAAGGGGGTAAACTTAATCACGAGAACTATGAGAAAGTAGTGAGGTGAATGTAGACAGAAGAAGAGATTGAGGGTAATGTAAGTGAAATGGTGAAACAATGATCCAATGAAAGGGTGGAAAGGTTGATGGAACAGAAATTTGATGTACTGAAGAGAGCGGTAAAGCGTAGACAACAGCAGTATGATCATCATCTCTTTCATAAGTGTTATTATATCAAATCATGGAAAAACTTATGAAAAGGGACAAGAAGAAATTAATTATCCTAGTGTAGGTGTAATTCGTAGTATAATTTGTATTGAACTTTATTTCGAATTTAACTTTGATTTTTATTAAATTAGTAGTTGTTAACTCTTTCTTTTGAGTTGGGAGAGTTCTTCGAATGATAGAGATGTGAGTGAAAAATATGGGAAGATTTGCTTATTTGCCATTACCCAGTGGTTGTTAACAGCAGTTTTGTGAATACGCAAAACATGTGAGAAAGTCAGGGAAACACTGAGTGAGCAGAATTATCAAAGATTAAAATCTTGGTTACAAAATGAAAATGTGGAGGGAGATACTGAACAAATGGCTATGGAATGGTTGGATGATCTAGTGTATTTTGTATTGGAAAACGTTACACATGAGAACTTAATTGATTATTTAATAGTCAACAACATCTGTGTATTTTGCATAGATGGAACAACACACAGTAATGGAAATTAATTTCTACTACACATTTCATAAACATCTATCAGTTCATAAATAATTTTAAACATAATGTTTAGAAATAATTTGAAATAGAATAAATCATGAATGAGTAATGATATCTTGGTGGCACTTAGGTCACAAGTGGATAAATATTCAGTGTGTTTATAATAGGTGATAGTCATTCATCACTACTTTTTAGGATGAGGAGACCGCATTAAAATAGGAATCTTGGAGTTTTCTCCAAATCTGAGTTATGCAGATTCTTTAAAAATTTCAATACAAATTAGTGAACCTTCTTAGAGAGCGATTTGATACCTGAGAGTTAAATTGAAATTCTTTCTTTAGGTAGGTGAGGATGTTAGTGGATTAGACAGAAAGACTGGTGCACACATTAGACAGAAAGACTGGTGTGCACATTAGACAAAGACTGGTGTGCACATTAGACAGAAAGACTGGTCTGCACATTAAACAGAAAGACTGGTGTATACATTAGACAGACTGTTGTGCACATTAGACTGAAAGATTGGTGTGCACTTTAGACAGAAAGACTGGTGTACACATTAGCCAGAAAGATTGGTGTGCACATTAGACAAAGATTGGTGTACACATTAGATAGATTGGTGTACGCATTGGACAGAAAGACTTGTGCACATTAGACTGAAAGATTGGTGTGCACATTAGACAGAAAGACTGGTGTACACCTTATAGAGACTGGTGTGTACATTAGAGAGACTGGTGTGCACCTTAGAGAGACTGGTGTGCACATTAGAGAGACTGGTGTGCACCTTAGAGAGACTGGTGTGCACATTGGGTGGAGGCTGTGGGTATGGATTGTAGTGTGTGTTGGGATGGTGTGATAGGTTGTATGGTTCTGAGAATAGTTGTGTGTGTGCTTGCCCTTGCTGTTCTGTTCTGCTCTGACTGACCTCTGCTGGTTCCATCCTTGTCTCTTTTCCTAGCTCCTTTCGCTTTTTTGTCCTCTCCCTCAGCTGCTGTCGTTCTGTTTTGTTCTGTCTC
The DNA here is from genome assembly GCF_026875155.1 of Cherax quadricarinatus. Taxonomy (NCBI): domain Eukaryota; kingdom Metazoa; phylum Arthropoda; class Malacostraca; order Decapoda; family Parastacidae; genus Cherax; species Cherax quadricarinatus. The sequence continues at coordinate 7,643,985 of NC_069412.1, read as the reverse complement.
TGTCTAGGAACACCCTCTTGTACTCTTCCGAGTATTTCAATCGTGGTTTCTCTTGGAGGATCCTGTTCCGCACTGTTTCCGTCCTGAGAATCAGCTTGATTTGGTCGGTTTCTCCCTTCGAGTACCCCCCTATTCTCTGAAAATTTACAAAGTGGTAGGCCATGTTGAACATGGGAATGAATGCCGGGGGGGAATTTTCTCAATCTATGATAGTAGGGTTCTTAAAATGCTGCAAAAGCAGTAGGTGGGGTGCCTTGGGCCACATCTGTGGAAGCCAGGATTAAGAGAGATGTTAGAGGGGAGATGTTGGTGGAGCTGTGTGTTCTATTGCCTCACCCTTGTGACTTGGATCTGCCTGTATGTGGTCAGTTGTTCCCTTGATTTTTTCAGTGGCTCTTGATAGGCTGTGTTGTGCCTTCAGGGGATTGTCGACCTATCACCCTCTTCATTGAACCATCTGTTTTTCCCTTTCACTGCCTTGGTCCTGCCTTGTGCAGGCTGATTATGAGCTTGGCTAATCATAATTCCTCCTTTCCTGTTCGGCTCGCAGCTTCATATGCTGTCTTCCTGGTCACTGCCCTGTAACTCCGCTTCAGCCTATTTATCTCAATTCTAAACCCTTATCTTGGCTACTGCAGTTTCGACTTGTGCCTCCCAATTCTTTGTCTCCTTCTCCAACCTCTTTTCCAATTTCACAGAGAGCTCTTTCTCCATTTTTCAGAAAGCTCTCCTAATTTCTCTCCCAGTCTTTTCCACTCCTTTTCCACTGTCCTCCTCATCCACTCCTCCCTACCGAAAACCCTTCTCATCTGATCCTTGGTTCCTGCGAGTCCCCACCATTTTTTTTTTTTTTTTGTGAGAGAAGAGAGAAGGGAAAGGTAGGAGAGAGAGAGGGGAAGAGTGAGAAGGGAAAGGGGGAGAGAGAGTGTGAGAGGGGGGAAAAGAGAAGGGAAGGGAAGGGAAGGAGAGGGGGAGAGTTAGAAGGGAAAAAATGGAGAAGAGATGGAGAGAGAGCGAGAGAGCGAGAGAGCGAGAGAGAGAGAGAGAGAGAGAGAGAGAGAGAGAGAGAGAGAGGGGGGAGAGTAGTGAGGGGAAGGGTAGGAGAGGGGAGAGTTAGAAGGGAAAATGGGGAAGAGAGAGAGCAAGAGAGAGAGAGGAGAGGGGAGAGAGAGAGAGAGGGGGAGAGAGGGAGGGAGAGTGAGGGGGAGAGAGAGTGAAGGGAAGAGTAGGAGAGGGGGAGAGTTAGAAGGGAAAATGGCGAAAGAGAGAGAGGGGCAAGAGAGAGAGAGAAAGAGAGGAGAGAGAGAGAGAGAGAGAGAGAGAGAGGGAGAGAGAGAGAGAGAAAGAGAAGGCAAAGAGGGGGAGAGAGAGGGGGGCAGAGAGGGGAGAAGGGGGAAAGAGGGGAGATGGAAGAGCGAGAGGGGAGAGAGGCTAGGGGGAGAGGGAGGGGAGGAGGGGAGAGAGATGGGGAAAGGAGAGGGAGAGATAATGGGAAGGGAGAGATGTTAGAGGGGGAGAGATGTTAGAGATGGAGGTGTGTGTGTGTGTTGTGTATGTGTGTGTGTGTATGTTGTGTGTGTGTGTTCATGTGTGTGTTTTGTTTTTGTGTGTGTGTGTGTGTGTGTGTGTGAATGTGTGTGTGTGTGTGTGTTCATGTGTGAGGTGGGGGTGTGAGTGTTATGTGTGTGTGTGTGTGGTGTGTGTGTGTGTGGGGGTGTATGTGTGTGTGTGTGTGTGTGGTGTGTATGTGTGTATTTGTGTGTGTGTGTATGTGTATGTGTGTGTGTGTGTACTCACCAAATTGTACTCACCAAATTTTGTGGTTGCAGGGTCGAGACTCAGCTCCTGGCCCCGCCTCTTCACTGATTGCTACTGGGTCCTCTCTCTCTCTGCTTCCTGAGCATTGTCATACCTCTTCTTAAAACTATGTATGGTTCCTACCTCCACTACTTCACTTGCTAGGCTATTCCACTTGCTGACAAATCTATGACTGAAGAAATACTTCCTAACATCCCTGTGACTCGTCTGAGTCTTCAGCTTCCAGTTGTGACCCCTTGTCTGTGTCCCCTCTCTGGAACATCCTATCTCTGTCCACCTTGTCTATTCCCCGCAGTATCTTGTATGTCGTTATCATGTCTTCCCTGAACCTTCTGTCCTCCGGTGTCGTCAGTCCGATTTCCCTTAACCTTTCCTCGTACGACATTCCCCTGAGCTCTGGGACTAGCCTTGTTGCAAACCTTTGTACTTTCTCTAACTTCTTGATGTACTTGACCAGGTGTGGGTTCCAAACTGGTGCTGCATACTCCAGTATGGGCCTAAAATACACAGTATACAGTGTCTTGAACGATTCCTTATTAAGGTATCGGAACGCTATTCTCAGGTTTACCAGGCGCCCGTATGCTGCAGTGGTTATTTGGTTGAAGTGCGCCTCCAGTGATGTGCTCGGTGTTATGGTCACCCCAAGGTCTTTCTCCCTGAGTGAGGTCTGTAGTCTTTGTCCACCTTGCCTATACTCTGTCTGCAGTCTTCTTTGCCCCTCCCCAATCTTCTTGACTTTGCATTTGGCTGGATTGAATTCGAGAAGCCAGTTACTGGACCACATGTCCAGCCTGTCCAGGTCTCTTTGCAGTCCTGCCTCATCCTCGTCCGATTAAATTCTTCTCATCAACTTCACGTCATCTGCGAACAGGGACACGGCAGAGTCTATTCCTTCCATCATGTTGTTCACATATATCAAAAATAGCACTGGTCCTAGAACTGAACCCCTGTGGGACCCCGCTCGTAACAGGTGCCCACTGTGATACCTCTTCACGTACCATGACTCTTGCTGCCTCCTGTCTAGTATTCCCTTATCCATTCAGTTGCCCTCACTTACATCGCCTGACCCTACACTTCTTCCTCTTCCTTCCAGCTCTTTCTAGTCTCACTATCAAATCAGCACTTCCTAGAACTCCCCTTTTTTGAGCTGAAACCAGTCCCCCTGCCGATTCGTCTTGCCCCTTACCATGTTCTGTTCCCCCGTTAGCTTTCCCTATACATGCAGTGCCTCCCTTTGGGAGGGAATAAGCTGTCTTTCACTACAGGCATTGGTTTTGGTCAGGGTCATGGCTTGTTATTAGGGTAGGGTTTGCTACGGTTACGTTTGGAGGGGTTAGTTGGTTTCGGGGGTTGGCCTAGTTGTTCCACGGAAGGGGGAGGGTGGTTAGGGGGGGGGATAGTGGTTAAGGGGGAGGGGTGGTGGTGTGGGGTGTGGGGTGGATGGTTATTGGGGGGCGGTGGGGTTGTTGGGAGGGTTGGGTTGTGTGGGAGGGGGTTGGTGTGTTGGGAGGGGTAGGTGGTAAGTGAGGTTGGTTGGGAAGGGGGGTGGTTGGTTGGGGAGGGGGGGGTGTGTTTGTGTGTGGTGGAGGGTGTGTGTGTGGTGTGTGTTTTGTGTGTGTGTGATGTGTGTGTGTGTGCATGTGTGTGTGTGTGTGTGTGTGTGTGTGTGTGGGGTGTGTGTGTGGTGGGTGTGTGTGTGTGTGTGTGGTGAGTGTGTGTGGTGTGTGTGTGTGGTGTGTGTGGTGTGTGGTGTGTGTGTGGTGTGTGTGTGTGTTGGTGGTGTGTGGGGTGTGTTGTGTGTGTGGTGTGGTGTGTGTGTGGTGTGTGGGGTGTGTGGTTGTGTGTGTGTGGTGTGTGTGGTGTGTGTGGTGGTGTGTGGTGTGTGTGTGTGTGTGTTGTGTGTGGGTGTGTGTGTGTGGTGTGTGTGGTGTGTGTGTGTGGTGTGTGTGTGTGGTGTGTGTGTGTGTGTGTGGTGTGTGGTGTGGTGTATGTGTGGGGTTTTGGTTGTGGTGTGTGTGTGTGTGTTGGTGTATGTGTGTGTGGGGTGTGTGTGTGTTTGTGTGTTTTGTTATGTATGTGTGTGTGTGTTTTATGTGTGTGTGTGTGTTTATGTATGGGGTGTGTGTTTATGTATGTGTGTGTGTGTGTGTGTTTTGTGTATGTGTGTATGTGTGTGTGTGTGTGTGTGTGTGTGTGTCTCCCCTTTGTGTGTGTGTGTGCTTGTGTGTGAGGGAGGGAGGGTTAGGGGGGGTAGGTGGTGTGGTTGAAAGATCCGTCGTGTAGGCACAAATTTAGTCTCATTTATCTTTCCCAATTATGCTACTCTCTCCACTTATTGCCCTTTCTGGATTTACATATTAATTGTTGCTGGTTATTATCATTTTCCTTGTTCACATTGAGAGAGGACTTTCTAGCTTCCTAAGTATTCTTACTGCTAATAACTACCGGTAGTAACACTGCCTGTGTGCGTGTGTGCATGTGTGTGTATGTGTGAGTGTGTGTGTGTGTGAGTGGTCTTGTGCGGTGTAATGACTGGCCGTAACTTCTTGTGACCTGACACAACCCTTCTGGGACTTGACCTTAGCACCGTCTTACAATGTTGCCGTTAAAAGCTTGTCCCACCTACCTTCTCACACTCGTTAACGCTATATTCTCTATGTCTATGCTATTTCTATTCTAATTCTGGTAATAGCTTGCAGGAGTGAGTGACCAGTATCAAACAGTATGCAAGGCCAGCCAGGGCCGTCAACATGCAAACCACAATTAGGCGAATAAACTTGCGCTGCAATGGTGCGGTGACAGTTGCCAGCTGCTGATGACGAAGTCGTCGTACGTAGGCCTTAAATCCCTATTTTGGAGATCCTTCACCCGTGATATTTATAACCATATATTCTCATACATCCCGCTTCCTCACGCGATTTCACTCTTCACTGATGATAGTATACACTTCACATTATATACACTTCACTTTATATGTATAATAGCACACAACTTGTTGTGACGTCACTTCTTCAGGCCTACCGCTGCCAATGTGGCAACAGTGCCTAAGACCCCCAGCGGTTTGCGCTTTGAAATATTATGATTTCAGCTTTCCTCTCACTTTCTTTAACTAATAACTTTAATTATCACTCGTAGTATTGTTCACTGATGTTCCACTACCACTGATTACTGCTAGCTGTTATTGCACGCCTTACAACGCTAAGGTTCTCGGAGCCTTGTTACCCACGTCTGCACCCCACGGACCCACGCGTATTCTAAGTATTCATACTGCTAATAAATACTGGTAGATATCAGTAATTCTAAGCTTACCAATACTTGTAGCACTTATCGATTCTACTTCTAAAATACAGAAAGGAGCTAGGCTGTAAAATTTAGCTTGTCTCAGCTTAAGTGTCTGACATTATCCCTCACTTCCGCTTTACTCATTGCACTCTCGTCTATGCTATTTCTACTCTAATTCTGGCAATGTGTGTGTGTGTGTGTGTGTGTGTGTGTGTGTGTGTGTGTGTGTGTGTGTGTGTGTGTGTGTGTGTGTGTGTGTGTGTGTTTGGGCATGTGTATTTGCGTGAGTGTGGGTATGTGCAAGTTCTCTACATTATTTGTCTTTTTTCATATTTTTGTGGTACCTTTATACAGGCTGTATAAAATTTCAGTTCTTTGCACAATATACACAAACTACAAGGCTTGAAACCCCTAAGTTACGGTGTGAATGAGTTAATAATGACCCAGAAGATCGCACGGTATTACCAGCTGCCAACATTGCAAGTGATGCGTCTCTCTAATTGTACTCTTGTATCCGGCAAATGGCATTGTTAGCAGAATGTATTGCATCGTAAGTTTAGGTTATATGAGAAGTGGATTCCAGAGGATGTTCTTGCAGAAATAACAAAGACTTTCCGTTACATTACCGCCCACACAGCCGTAGCAAGAAATTTCTATACCAGCTTGTGTGGTAATGATGTGCTGGCGTTTCTTGCCGTCTGATGTGTATATCTTATCAGCTGATATTGTTAGGCTGATACTAGCTGCCTGGGTGGAAAAGGAACTGACAGTTTCTGGTACTGTTCCCCTGAATATTGAAATAATTATTTTTCCTTTGTTTATGCGCGCCCATACACACATACAAACACACACACACACACACACACACACACACACACACACACACACACACACACACACACACACACACACACACACGCACATAATGATGATAATTAAGTGGGAGACGGACAAGGCAGGATTACAAACGCAGCGGAACAAGCTGCAGACCTGGTCCAGTAACTGGCTCCTGGAGTTCAACACCACCATGTGCAAAGTCATGAAGATCGGGGAAGGGCAAAAAAGGTCGCAGGCAAGGTAGAGTCTAGGGAGCTTGACACTACAAGCTTCACTCAAGGATATTGGGGTTAGTATAATACCGAGCACATCTCCTGAGGCGCTCATCGACCATATAACTGCTGCAGTTTATGAGAGACTAGCAAACTTAAGAATAGAATTCCAACACCACAGTAAGGACTCGTTCAGGACTCTGTACACAGTTTACGTCCGGCCCATACTGGAGTGTACAGCACCACTTTGGAACCCACACCTAGTCAACCACGTGAAGAAATTGGAAAAAAAGTGCAAAGGATCGAAACGAAACTAGTCCCAGAGCTAAGTAGCATATCCTACGAGAAAATTTAAGGAAAATCGACTTGACGAAACTGGAGAACAGGAGACAGGGAGGGGGACATGGTAACTACATATAAATTACTGAGAGGAATTGACAAGGTGGACAAAAGCAAGATGTTACAGAGATGGGACACAGCAACAAGGGGACACAATTGGAGTCTGAAGACTCAGATGCGTCACAGAGATGTTAGGTAGTATTTCTGCTGTCGTAGAGTTGTCAGGAAGTGGAACAGTCTGGAGAGTGATGTAGTGAAGGCAGGATAAATACACACTTTTAAGAAGAGGTATGAGAGGCTCATGGTGCAGGGAGAGGGTAGAACTACCCTCTACGAGGGTAGAAGAGGCTTGGCCAGGAGCTATGAATCGATCCCTACAACTACAATTAGGTGAGTACAATTAGGTGAGTACGTACACACACTCAAAAACACACAGAGATGCACACAAATACTCAAATAACCATGTTCCTATCTACACACACACACACTCGGCAAATGTAGGCCCACTTTTTAAGGAGGCATTGAACTACATGTCACTGACATTTATAACATGCATACTCATGGAGATCATCAGGACGATAGTGGTTGAGCGCCTAGAAAGGAACCAGCTTATAAATGAAAACCAGCACGGAATCAGTGTTTGAAATCCTGTGTCATAAACCTATTGGTGTTTTATGACAAGGTAACGAAAGTTAGACATGAGATAGAGGGGTGGGTAGATTGCATCTTCTTGAACTTCAAGAAGGCCTTCGACACAGTTCCTAACAAGAGATTAGTGCAACAGCTAGAGGACCAGGCATGCATAGCAGTAAGGCACTGCAATGGATCTGAGAATGCCTGACAAGGAGGCAACAACGAGTCATGGTTGAGGTCGAGAAAGGAAAGGGAAACGCGGTCCGGCACTGGGATAGCAGTATGTGAGCGGGGGTTGCTGGTGTATGTGAGAGGGGCTTAGGCGGAGGAGACAGGCTCCCAATAGGAAGCACGACCAGGACACCTGGAGGAAGAACAACTAAACCTCATGCATCAACACATTAAGGACACAACCAGAGAGAGGGGAGAAGATGAATCAGCAACACTGGACCTAGTATTCACCTTGAGCAGTGCAGATATTGAAGACATCACATACGAAAGGCTCCTTGGAGCTAGTGTTCACGTAATTCTAGGTTTCACATACATAGCAGTTATAAGTGTAGAGGGAGGCAGGAAGGGCAGGATGAAAGAAACCAAACTACAAGAGAGGGGACTACACAGGCATGAGAAATTTCCAGAACGAGGTCCATTGGGACAGAGAACTTGCAAGGAAAACAGTAAATAAGATGAAAAGAATACATGACAACAATGTACAAGGAAACGGAGGAAAGGTTTGTACCTATGGGTAACAGAAATAATTAGATAGCCACAATGAGCCCTTGCCTCACTCAAAGATGTAGGAAGGCCAAAAGCAAATGTGCTAGAGAATGGAAGAAGTATAGAAGGCAAAGGACCCAGAAAAAATAAGGAGAGTAGTCACACAGCCAGAAATGAATATGCACAGGTAGGAAGGGAGGTGCAGCGACAATACGAAAATGACATAGCAGCGAAAGCCAAATCTGACACGAAGCTGTTGTACATCAGGAGGAGAACAGTCAAGGGCCAGGTAATCAGGATGAAGAAGGAAGGAGGGGAGATCACAAGAAACGACTGCAAAGTATGTGAAGAGCTCAACATAAGATTCAAAGAAATGTTCACAGAGGAGACAGATGGGACCCCAGAAACACTGAGAGTTGGGGTTCACAAAAACACAATATATTCAATCGAGGAAGAAGTGAAGAAGCTGCTAAACGAGCTAGATACCTCAAAGGGGATGGGGCGGATAACATCTCTCCATGGGTCCTGAGAGAGGGAGCAGATGTGCTATGTGTACCACTAACAACTATCTTCAACACATCTATCAAAACGGAGCGACTACCTGAGGTATGGAAGACAGCAAATGTAGTCTCAGTTTTTAAGAAAGGAGACAGACACGAAGCATTAAACTACAGACCAGTATCACTAACATGTATAGTATGCAAAGTCATGGAGAAGATTATCAGAATAGTGGTGGAGCAACTAGAAAGGAACTAGCTTATCAAAGACAGCCAGCATGGGTTCAGGGATGGGAAATCCTGTGTCACAAACCTCCTGGAGTTCTAAGAGAGGGTGACAGCAGTAAGACGAGTGAGAGAAAGATGTGGATAGAATGCATTTTCTTGGACAGTAAGAAGGCGTTTGACACAGTTCCACACAAGAGATTAGTGCATAAGCTGGAGGACCAGGCAGGGATAACAGGGAAGGCAGCACAAGGAATCAGGGAATACCAGTCAGGAACACAACAGCGAGTCATGGCACGTGGCGAGGTGTCAAAGTGGGCGCCTGTAATGAGCGGGGTGCCACAGGGGTCAGTCTTAGGACCGGTGCTGTTCCTGGTATTTGTGAACATGACGGAAGGAATAGACTCCGAAGTGTCCCTGTTTGCAGATGATGTGAAGTTGATGAGAATAATTCAATCGGACAAAGACCAGGCAGAACTACAAAGGGATCTGGACAGGTTGCAGGTCTAGTCCAGCAACTGGATCCTGGAGTTCGACCCCACCAAGTGCAAAGTCACGAAGATTGGGAAAGGGCAAAGAAGACCGCAGATGGAGTACAGTCTAGGGGGCCAGAGACAACAAACCTCACTCATGGAAAAGGATCTTGGGGTGAGTATAACACCGGGCACATCTCCAGAGGTGCACTTCTACCAAATAACTGCTGCAGTATAAGGGTGCCTTGCAAACATATGAACAACGTTCTCAATAAGGAGTAGTTCAGGACCATGTACACCGTATACGTTAGACCTATAGTGAAGTATGCACTACCAGTTTGGAACCCACACCTAGCCAAGCAGGTAAAGAAACTGGAGAAAGTGCAAAGGTTTGCAACAAGATTAGTCCTGGAGCTAATGGGCATGCCCTACGAGGAGAGGTTAAGGGGAATCAACCTGACGACGCTGGAGGACAGGAGAGACACTGATGATACGATAACGACATATAAAATACCGAGAGGAATAGACAAGGCGGACAGAGACAGGATATTCCAGAGATGGGACACAGCAACAAAGGGTCACAGTTGGAAGCTGAAGAATTAGATGAATCACAGGAACGTTAGGAAGTATTTCTTCAGTCACAGAGTTGTCGGGAAGTGGAATAGTCTGGGAAGTGATGTAGTGGAAGCAGGATCCATACATAGCTTTAAGAAGAGGTATCATAAAGCTCATGGAGCAGGGAGAGAGTGGAATCGTATCGACCAGTGAAGAGGCGGGGCAAGGAGCTATGACACGACCATTGCAGCCACATATAGGTGAGTACACACACACACACACACACACAGTTCTAGGACCAGTGCTATTTTTTATATATGCGAATGACATGATGGATGGAATGGACTCTGAAGTGTACCTATTCGCAGATGATGCGAAGTTGATGAGAAGAATTAAATCGGATGAGGATGAGGCAGGACTGCAAAGAGACCTGGACAGGCTGGACATGTGGTCCAGAAACTGGCTTCTCGAATTCAACCCTGCCAAATGCAAAGTCATGAAGACTGGGGAGGGGCAAAGAAGACCGCAGACAGAGTATAGGCTAGGTAGACAAAGATTACAGACCTCACTCAGGGAGAAAGACCTTGGGGTGACCATAACACCGAGCACGTCACCGGAGGCACACATCACCCAAATAACTGCTGCAGCATACGGGCGCCTGGCAAACCTGAGAATAGCGTTCCGATACCTTAATAAGGAATCGTTCAAAACACTGTACACTGTGTATGTTAGGCCCATACTGGAGTATGCAGCACCAGTCTGGAACCCACACCTGGTCAAGCACGTCAAGAAGTTAGAGAAAGTACAAAGGTTTGCAGCAAGGCTAGTCCCAGAGCTCAGGGGAATGTCGTACGAGGAAAGGTTGATGGAAATCGGACTGACGACACTGGAGGACAGAAGAGTCAGGGGAGACATGATAACGACATGCAAGATACTGCGGGGAATAGACAAGGTGGACAGAGATAGGATGTTCCAGAGACGGGACACAGAAACAAGGGGTCACAACTAGAAGCTGAAGACTCAGACGAGTCACAGGGACGTTAGGAAGTATTTCTTCAGTCATAGAGTCGTCAGGAAGTGGAATAGCCTAGCAAGTGAAGTAGTGGAGGCAGGAACCATACATAATTTTAAGAAGAGGTATGACAAAGCTCGGGAAGCAGAGAGGGAGAGGACCTAGTAGCGATCAGTGAAGAGGCGGGGCCAGGAGCTGAGTCTCGACCCCTGCAACCACAATTAGGTGAGTAAAATTAGGTGAGTACACACACACACACACACACACACACACACACACACACACACACACACACACACACATGCACACACAATAATCACACACACAATAACACACACACAAGAGGTATGTCCTACGAGGAGAGGTTAAGGGAAATCAACCTGACGACACTGGAGGACAGGAGAGATAGGGGGGACATGATAACGACATACAAAATTACTGAGAGGAATTGACAAGGTGGACAAAGACAGGATGTTCCAGAGATTGGACACAGTAACAAGGGGACACAGTTGGAAGCTGAAGACACAGATGAATCACAGGGATGTTAGGAAGTATTTCTTCAGCCACAGAGTAGTCAGTAAGTGGAATAGTTTGGGAAGTGATGTAGTGGAGGCAGGATCCATACATAGCTTTAAGCAGAGGTATGATAAAGCTCACGGCTCAGGGAGAGTGACCTAGTAGCGATCAGTGAAGAGGCGGGGCCAGGAGCTCGGACTCGACCCCCGCAACCTCAACTAGGTGAGTACAACTAGGTGAGTACACACAACACACACACACACACACACACACACACACACACACACACACACACAAACATGGAACAAGGTTATAAACGACAGCCAGCACGGATTCATGGAAGGCAAATCCTGTGTCACAAACCTAATGGAGTTTTATGAGAAGGTAACTGAAGTAAGACTGAGAGGGAGGAGTGGGTCGGCTGCATTTTCTTGTACTGCAAGAAGGCCTTCGACACAGTTCCTCACAAGAGATTAGTGCAGAAGCTAGAGAATCAGCACGTATAAGAGGAAGGACACTGCAATGGATCAGAGAATACCTGACAGGGAGGCAACAAGTGCTATTTTTGGTATATGTGTATGACATGACGGAAGGGATAGACTCAGAAGTGTCCCTGTTTGCAGATGTGAAGTTAATGAGAAGAATTAAATCAGATGAGGACCAGGCAGGACTCCAAAGAGACCTGGACAGGCTGGAAACGTGGTCCGGAAACTGGCTACTCGAATTTAACCCAGCCCAATGCAAAGTCATGAAGATCGGGGAAGGGGAAAGAAGTCCGCAGTCAGAGTATAGGCTGGGTGGCCAAAGACTGCAAACCTCACTCAAGGAGAGTATATTACCGAGCGTCTTCGGAAACACACATCAACCAGATAACTGCTGCAGCAAATGGGCGCATGGCAAACTTAAGAATAGCGTTCGGATACCTCAGTAAGGAATTGTTCATGACACTGTATACCGTGTACGTCAGGCCTATACTGGAGTACGCAGCACCAGTTTGGAACCCACACCTGGTTAAGCACGTCAAGAAATTAAAGAAAGTGCAAAGGTTTGCAACAAGGCTAGTTCCAGAGCTAAAAGAAATGTCTTACGAAGAAGGTTAAGGGAAATAGGCCTGACGACACTGGAAAACAGGAGGGTCAGGGGAGACATGATAACGACATACAAAATATTGCAAGGAATAGATAAGGTGGACAGAGACAGGTTGTTCCAGAGATCGGACATGGAAACAAGGAGTCACAATTGGAAACAGAAAACTCAGATGAGTCAAAGGGAGTTAGGAAGTATTTCTTTAGTCACAGAGTTGTCAGGAAGTGGAATAGTCTGGAAAGTGAGGTAGTGGAGGCAGGAACCATACATTGCTTTAAGACGAGGCATGATAAAGCTCATGGAGCGATCAGCGAAGAGGTGAGGCCAGGAGCCGAGTCTCGACTCTTTCAACCACAAATAGGTGAGTACAAATAGGTGAGTACACGCACACACAGACATACACACACACACACGCACCCACAAACACGCATACACACACAGACAATATTGACAAGTATCTTTGACAACTAGTATATATACTATTGCAGGTAAACCTAGCGGAAGAAATAGTGTTGAAGATATACCTGTTTGTAAATTATGTAACTAATGAGGCAAGTACATGCAGATGTGGACCAGGAAATGAATCTGGATAGGCTGAAAATCTGCCTGACAATTGACTACTACAGCTGAACCCATGCAAGTGAAGAATTTTGAACGTAGGGGAAGGACGATGACTAATGACGGAGTACAGGCTTACCTCACTCAATTAGCAGGAACATGTGGTAAGTATTGTACTAAACATATATCCATAGAAGCACATCTACCAAATAACTCCTATACAAGGGCACATATGGCATATTTAAGACTAGCTTGAAACCATCCGGGTAAGAAGTCATTCACGACACTTTACATAGTGTGCGTCAGGTCCATTATGGAGTATGCAGCTCCAGTTTGGAACATATAAACATAAGAATGGAGGAACACTGCAGATGGCCTACTGGCCCATACAATGCAGGTCCTTATCAAAACCACCCCTACCCTAAACTACCCATGAATTTACTCCCGTACCCAAGACACAAATCAAACCCAGCCCCTCCCACTCATATATTTGTCCAGTTTCTTTTTAAAGCCTCCCAAGGTCCTAGACTCGATCACCTTACTCGGATGGCCGTTCCACACATTCACAACTATGTTTGAAAACCAACGCTTGCCTATGTCCTTTCTAAATCTAAATTTATCCAACTTAAATCCATTATTTCTGGTTCTTAGATGGTTCGGCACCCTCAGTACTTTATTAATATCGCCTTTGTTTATGCCCATCATCCACTTATATACTTCATTGATATCTCCCCTCATTCTACGTCTCTCCAGAGAGTGGAGATTCAAGGCTCTAAGTCCATCTTCATACGAGAGATTCCTTATACAGTAAGTCATTTTAGTCATTCTTCTCTGTATGTTCTCCAGTGAGTCTATATCCATCCTGTAGTAAGGAGACCAAAACTCACCAGCATAATCTAAATGAGGCCTCACTAGTGATGTATAGAGCTGTAAAATAACTTTTGGACTTCTGTTACTTATATTTCTTGAAATAAATTCTAATAATCTGTTAGCCTTGTTGTGCACACTTAGGCACTGCTGTCTTGGCTTTAGATTTCGCTTACCATGATTCCCAAGTCTTTTTCACATTCTGTATGATCAAGCTCTACCTCACCTAGATTATAGCTTCGAGTGTTATTTTCTTTACCAAGGACCAGTACCTTACACTTATCCACATTGAACTTTATTTGCCATTTTTCGGACCAAAACATTAATTTGTCCAAATCCTCCTGGAGTTCATTGGTATCCTCCTCAGAATGAATCCTAAGGCCTATTTTTGTATCATCAGCAAATTTTCTCATGTCACTTGTAATTCCTTCATCAAGGTGATCATTATTACTGAATTTCGAATAGAGAATGATGAAGCGCCAATCAAGAATCGGAAAACATTGTAAATTGTGTTTGTGCCACATCTCGAAGAGTTTCTGCCAATGCTGAAGGTTTATGAATAACGTCTAGCAGAAGCGCAATCGATTTCTGGAAACTGAATTCTCTTGACAGTGTAATTAAGACGTATCTCTGAAGACAAATTCATTATCTATGATGGCATTTAGTTTTTCCCTCGCCATTCGAAGGATACTCTTCTTCTCGTCCAAGACAATGAAACTGTGAAAATGACTCTCCATCTTGAACTTGAGAGGCAAGTATCGAAACAAAGGCAACAATATCCTATGAGCAGTCAGCGACAGTACTTCGTTTGGAACCCGCACCTGGTCCAGAATGTCATGAAATTTGAGAAAATGTAGAGGGTTTTCAACGAAATTAGTCCCGGGGCTAACGGGTATGTCCCCTGTGGAGAGCTTAATGGAGCTCAAACTGATGACACTGGAGACAGAAGAACCAGAGTGTTACGATAACAGCGTACAAAATGCTAAGAGGAATTCATAAGGAGAATAATGACATCTAGTTTGAGAGACGGAAAACCGGAACACAGGGGCACAACTGGAAGACGAAAACTCAGATGAGTCACAGGGATTTTGCGAAGTATTTCTTCAGCTTGAGAGTATTCGGAAAGAGTAAGGATCTGGAGAGTAAAATGGTAGAGGTAGGATACATACACGGCTTTAAAAAAAATGTATGATAAGGCTCTATAAGCCAGGAGAGAGTGAACTTAGCAACGTCCAGCGAAGAGGCGGAGGCAGGAGCTGAGGATCGAGATCTGCAATCACTTATAAATGAGTGAATAAGTGAGGACAGGAAAGAATGACTAGGGGTGGTATGATAACATACAAAATGTAGATAAAAGGTTCAGAGAACCGACAAGTTGATAAATTAGACACATGTGTAACACCTGGGTATCTTTACTGAGGAAACATATCGCCACACAGTGACTTCATCAGTCCAAACAAATAAGAATTGTGATGAGGAGTTTGCACATTCGACTAATTTTTTAACGTACAAAGTACCGAGAAGAACTGATTTGTAAACAGGGACAGATGTCTTGAGAGACTAGAATCAGGAAGACGATGGCAGAGCAGAAGATAGATAGATACATAGGTAGATAGATAGATAGGTAGATAGATAGATAGATAAATAGATAGAAAGAGAGAGAGAGAGAAGAGAGAGAGAGAGAGAGAGAGAGAGAGAGAGAGTGTATCTTTCCTATTCGTGGATTGTCAAAAGGCCTTGGATTGTACTTCCTGCCTGCTCCTTGAAGAGCAAGGCAGGAATAACAGGGAATGTACATTCTCTTGTGTATCAAAGATCACCTTAGTGGAAGAAAACAGAGTTCTTCTCCAGGAAGAGTGACAAACTGTGCTCTGTTACCTTCACCCACTACTGTCACCTTCACCCACTACTGTCACCTTCACCTACAACTGTCACCTTCACCCAGTATTGTCACATTCACCCAGTACTGTCACCTTCACTCACTACTGTCACTTTCACCTACTACTGTCACCTTCACCCATTACTGTCACCTTTACTCATTACTGTCACTTTCACCCACTACTGTCACCTTCACCAACTATTGTCACATTCACTCAGTACTGTCACCTTCACCTACTACTGTCACCTTCATCCATTACTGTCACCTTCACCCAGTACTGTCATCTTCACCCAGCACTGTCACCTTTACTCATTACTGTCACATTCACCCACTACTGTCACCTTCACCCAGTATTGTCACATCACTCAGTACTGTCACCTTCACTCACTATTGTCCATTACCCTTACTGTAATTCACCCACTACTGTCACCTTCACCCACTACTGTCACCTTCACCCACTACTGTCACCTTCACCCACTACTGTCACCTTCACCCACTACTGTCACCTTCACCCATACTGTCACTTCACACTACTGCCACTTTCACCCACTACTGTCACCTTCACCCATACTGTTCACCTTCTCCACTATTGTACCTTCATCCACTACTGTGACCTTCACCCAATACTGTCACCTTAGCCTAATACTGTCACCTTCACCCACTACTGTCACCTTTACCCACTACTGTCACCTTCACTCACTAATGTCACATTCATCCACTACTGTCACTTTCACCTACTACTGTCACCTTCACCCATTACTGTCACCTTCACCCAGCACTGTCATCTTCACCCAGTACTCTCACCTTTACTCATTACTGTCACTTTCAACCAGTACTGTCACCTTCACTCAGTATTGTCACATTCACTCAGTACTGTCACCTTCACTCACTATTGTCACATTCACCCATTACTGTCACTTTCACCTATTACTGTCACCTTCATCCATTACTGTCACCTTCACCCAGTACTATTATCTTTACCCAGTACTGTCATCTTCACCCACTACTGTCACCTTCACCCACTACTGTCACCTTCACCCACTACTGTCACCTTCACCTACTACTGCCACCTTCACCTACTACTGCCACCTTCACCCACTACTGTCACCTTCACCCACTACTGTCACCTTCACCCACTGCTGTCACCTTCACCTACTACTGCCACCTTCACCCACTACTGTCACCTTCACCCACTACTGTCACCTTCACCAACTACTGTCACCTTCACCTACTACTGTCACCTTCTCTCACTACTGTTACCTTCACCCACTACTGTCACCTTCACCCACTACTGTCACCTTCACCCCATACTCTCACCTTCACCTACTATTGTCACATTCACCCAACACTGTATGCTTTACTCACATGTCACCTTCAATCTACTTCTGTCATCTTCACCTACTACTGTCACCTTCACCCACTACTGTCCCCTTCACCTACTATTCACCCCTCCCCAAAACCCCACATTCTTTTCTTTCCCACCCATTGTCACCTTCACACCTCATCCCACTGTCACCTTCACCCACCACTGTCACCTTCACCCAACTGTCACATTCACCACAACTGTTACCTCACCCATTATCATTTCATCACTCTTGTCACCTTCAACCCACTACTGTAAACTTTCACCAGTACTGTAACTTTCACCCACTACTGCACATCCAACCCAAACTGTCACATTCACTCACTACTGTCACATTCAGCCTGTCTGTTACCTTCAGTCATTACCGTTATCTGCATCCACTAATGTCACATTCACCTAATACTGTCACCTTCACCTACTACTGTACCTTCACCACCTTTCACCCAGACTCCCCTGTCACCTTCACCTACACTGTAACCTTCACCCACTACTGTCACTATCACCACTATTTCACCCTTCACCCAACATGTCATTTTCCCCCAAACTGTCACCTTCACCCACTACCGTCACCATCAGCCAGTATTGCAACCTTTACCCACTGTTACCCCCACCCACTATAACCTATACTGCCCAAACCTTCCCCACCATAAATTTCCAGAAACTGCAACCTTCACCCACTACTGTCAACCACCCACACTATCACTTCACCCAAATACTGTCACATTCACCCTGTACTGTCCCCTTCCTACCCACACTACTGTCACCATCACCAACTACTGTCACCTTACCTACTACTGTTCCCCCCTTCACCCACTACTGTCACCTTCCACCCACTAACCTTCACCACTACCGTCACATCACCAGTAATCCTTCAGCCACTACTGTCACCTTCCACAACTGTAACCTATCACCCACCGCTAGTCACCTCAACCAAATGCACCTTCACCCCCCTACTGTCACTTTCAACCCACTGTAAACCACACACACTATTACCTCACATCGCCAAAAAACCTTCTTTTCACTTTCCACTGTCACCTTTCCCACTCCTGTAACCTTCGCCTGTACTCTCATTTTTTCCATCACCTTCAATATTCACCTTCAACACTACTGTCATATTTCCTTTCACTAAATTCTGTACTTCACCATCTGTACTTCACCCACCTTATCAACTCACACAATTTACCTTCACCCACCACGACATTGTAAACCCTTCAACCACCATTTTTTACCTTCATCCACACTGTTCTTTCACCCAACTGTCACCTTCACCACTCCTGAACGTTCGCCGCTACTCTCCCCTTTTCACCTTTTACAATCACCTTCAACTAAAACTGTCACTTTCAAAAACTAAGTTACCTTGCCCCATATGTAACCCACTCATTTTCCCCTTTCGCCCACAATTCAACTTCACTCACTATTGTCACCACCTTGTTCCCATTCACTGTTACCTTCGCCCACTACTGTCACACCCATTTCACCACTCCTTACACAGTCCCCTTTACTACTGCCACCCCCAACCCTACTTTACCTTCCCCTGTTGCCTTCGCCAAAAGTACTTTCACCTTCCCCTTTAGTACTATTCACCTTTCCCTACCACTGTTACCTTCCCCACTCTCCCACTAACTTTTCCCTTCACCCCCCTCCCCTATCCAACCTTCACCCATACTGTTCCTTCACCTAGTACTCTCACCTTCACCTAGTACTTCACCTTCACTACCACTGTCACCTTCACTCACCACTTTTCCCTTCACACCGCTACTGGCACATACCTATCCACCATGTCACCTTCAACCTATACTGTCACCTTAACTCACCACTGTCACTTTCACCATACTGTCATCTTCACCCCATTGTCACTTCATCCACTACTGTCACCTTCCCCTTTAGTATTGTCACCTTCACCTAGTACTGTTATCTTCACCCCTACTGTCACTTTCACCTACTACTGTCACCTTCACCTAGTATTGTCACCTTCACCTAGTACTGTTACCTTCACCCCCTACTGTCACCTTCACCCACTACTGTCACCTTCACTCACTACTGTCACCTTCACCCCCTACTGTCACCTTCACCCACTACTGTCACCTTCACTCACTACTGTCATCTTCACCCACTACTGTGGTGAGGCTCCACCAACAAGGCTACACTTGACTTGCTGCAGTAATTACCAGTGACGCGTCGCTCATATCTCATCAAAGGTGCGCCTTAAGTGCATAATTAATACGTATTACCTTCACTTAAGTATAAGATAAGTTTAAGTAATTAGTGCAGCTAATACTAATTATCTGCACTTTTTTTTACTTAAATATTGCTGTATCGAAGTTCGTAACCTGAATTACTTTTTAATATAAGCAATATTTTTAACGTAGGCATATTATTTTAACATAGGCAATATCATTTTAACATAGGCAATATCATTTTAACGTAGGCAATATTATTTTAACAAACATTTTACCACAGGCAATAATTTTTTAACGTATGTAATAAATGTTATTTTAACATAAGCAATATTATTTTAACGTAGGTAATATTATTTTAACGTAGGCAATATTATTTTAACAAACATTTTACCACAGGCAATAAATTTTTTAACTTAGGTAATATTATTTTAACATAGGCAATATTATTTTAACATAAGCAGCATTATTTTTGCGTGGGCAATATCATTTTGTCCTAGGCAATATTATTTTAACGTAGGCAATATTATTTTAACGTGAAGAGGAAGAGTTCAGAGAACCGAGCTGATAAATTAGACACGTATTCAACACATGAATATATTTTCTTTGGTTACTTTACGCCACACACTGGCTTCGTCAGTTCAATACATAGAAGAATACTAAAGATGAGAAGGAGACTGAGATAATCAGTCTCTCAGCCTGGAAACGATGTAAATAGTCCATCAATGTTGATAAGAATACAGCATATGGTATGTGTGTTTGTCAGGAAACGGAAGTGGTACCTGTTTCGGGTGTTAATACAGCATATGTACTGAAGGCAGGTGAGGTGAAGCAGTCGTAGACGATGTCACCTTGAATAAATTGACAGGTGGAGGTAGGTGGTGCCTGTAGGTTAGACAAGAGTAGAATTCCCTTTATCAAGATCCCAAGATGTTGCTGTGTCTGACAGGAATGTAGGTGAATGGTTCAGAGAACCATTTCCCCAGTAAAGATACCCAAGTGTTGCACATTTGTCTAATTTATCAACTTGTCGGTTCTCTGAGCCATTCATCTACATTCCTGTCAGACACAGCAACATCTTGGGATCTTGACACAGGGAATTCTGTGCTTCCCTAACCTAAAGGCACGACCTACTTTCACCTGTGGATTTGCCAAGGTGGCACGTCTACGTCGGGTTCGCCTCACCTGTCTACAGTATATCAACCCTTTCTTCTCCCATGTGCTGTATTATTAAAATTGATGGACTGATTATATCGACTCCATACTGAGGGACCGATTACCTCATCTCCATTTGATCTTCACTATTCTTCTTTGAACTTGCACTGATGAAGCCACTGTGTGGCGAAACTTTTCCACAATAAAGATTCCCAAGTGTTGCAGGTGTATCTAAACTTAACATAACCAATATTATTTTAACATAGGCAATGCTATTTTAATTTTGATTAAATTATTTTCCCATTGGTATTATTATTTTAGACTAATGCTCTGATATTTGAAACTTATTTTCATCTATATGAATTACGTTTATAAATATATATTATCTGGCTGAAAGCACTATCATATCTATTACTTTCTTCTTTCTTTTGCTTGCCCAATTTTAAAAGTATTATCGAAAGAGAGGTAACAGAAGACTTGGAACCCTGCAACGAAGCTTCGTGCGGGGAAGGTCTGTCTTCCGCTGTCTTCATCAGTGACTGTCTACTATTATCTTGTATGTAAAGTAAAAGGACACAAGTGCAACTAATGTGACATTTATTGTGGCAACGTTTCGCTCTCCAGGAGCTTTATCAAGCTTGATAAAGCTCCTGGAGAGCGAAACGTTGCCACAATAAATGTCACATTAGTTGCACTTGTGTCCTTTTACTTTACATATTGTCGGTAATTCTACCAACTTTATTACTATTATCTTGATGACTGAAACAAGAAAAGTAAAGCAAAAGACTCCTCATTCTCTCGACCTGGCTACTTCTTGAAACTGAAGAAAACTGCACCTGGATGGAAGACATGTTCTCCATCTACCACTACTTGAACAATATTTATCTTTCTATTATAACTACTCATGCTTTTCCACTACCAAATGCAGTGTTGTGTCTACCACTAGTTTTTACTAGATACTCCTATTTATTACAAAATGCTTTGCTATACCAG
Organism: Cherax quadricarinatus; assembly: GCF_026875155.1. NCBI lineage: Eukaryota > Metazoa > Arthropoda > Malacostraca > Decapoda > Parastacidae > Cherax > Cherax quadricarinatus. Next base: position 7,622,791 of record NC_069412.1, on the reverse strand, counting down.
GATTCAAGTGTCTAATACTTGGAGAGAACTTTGACTTGTAGAATCCCATGTTTTCAAGGTGAACCTGGTTCTTAAAAGGTTCCCGTGATATGACACCAACTTGAACGGGGAGACAATCTTAGTGATTCACATATCAGTATACAGTTGTATGAAGTACTAATCCACATTATTATTTAACCTTATGCCAAGGAGTTTCATTTCACAACTTGGTGTAATTGTGTCACAATTCTCTTCATAAGTGTCTTTTTTGCGTATGTTTATATTGATTACCTTTTGGAAGGTTATAACAAGTGACTTTCTAGCCTGCCTTCTCTGAAGGAAAACAATACAGTAGAATCTCGATACTCGAACTTAATACGTTCCAGAATGGTGTTCTAGTGCCGATCTGATCGAGTACCGAATGAATTTTTCCCATATGGAATAATGTAAATTTGATTAATCCGCTTCAGACCCCCATAAATACACTTAAAGCGATTTTGCGGTGTAGTATCGTATGGTATTTATGATTGCATTCTCATTTTTATGGTCTCATTTGAAAGAATGAAGAATATATTACAGAAATAGATGTGATTTTAAATGGTTTACAGAACAAAAGTACGTTGAAAGTGAGCACATATTAGCGGAAATGTCCGATTTTTGCTCATGTTCAAAAGTAAACAAATCACGTCATGCGTCCAATACACATCAACTGGTGGATCTAATATGCTTTTCAAATACGCTGATATTATTTATACTTTTTTCAAAGATGCAGTAATCTGCATAACAGTAAATCTTCTATTTTTTTTAGTGTGTGAATAAAAATTCAAAATGGAAAGCAAGCGTAATGTAACAGAGGCCCGAAGTGGGAGGAGCTATAGGAGAGAGAGGGAGGGGCCAGCTGAAGGAACATTCAGTATCTGATGAGTCGTCTTGATAGCCGGATACTAGCAGTGGCGCGAATACAATGTTGTGTAATTACGCTAATATTAGTAATAAAGGTTATCTATCTATTGCATTTATTCCAACTTGATATCAGAAACACGATATATAACCTAAAAACACAAAAAAAAGACGCCAAAAAAATAAAAGGCATATTATATGGAGAGGCAGAGACGGTGTTTACATCAGGGTAAACACAATAACCAATTTTTTTTTTCTTGATTGGCTGTTATCACTAATCTTCTTAAGGATCAAGATGACTTAGTTATACAATATAAAAAAAACATCAAAAAATAAGAAGAAACACGAAATAGTTTACAGTGAAGTTCAGCTGAGTTTCAGACTGACACCTGCGAGGAGACTGACCCACATGTTCTGGCAGGTTATCTTTATTTGGTCGAGTGCCGAGCAAACGGTCGACTATCGAGCCATTTTTTTTTTATTATCGAACAAGGCATTCGAATATTGAATTGTTTGAGTAAGGAGCTGTTCAAGTAAAGAGGTTCTACTGTACATATGTTCAATTAGGTCTTTATTCTTAGCATTTGTTTCTTAATAATAGGGAAGAGTTTGACATTTTGTTTGGTATCCTCTCAAATAAATTTGAGAGGATGCTGAGTAAGCCAAACCAGCAAGATAGTCCTAAAAACCGAGGATGTTTTCTGAAAAAATAGGTAGACTACTTTTTTATATAAATCTGCGAAAATCAAATGAGCATCATGGCAAAAATATATGTCGTTGATTCTGAGTAATATTAAATAATTTTAAACTGATCTGTGATATATTTAGTGCAATATGGCTAAAAAATTACCCTATATTAAGTATGCTTTGGTGAGGTTTACAAGTTAGGTTTCTCAGATGTGTACAAATATACCTATTAACCTGGAATACAGTAATTTGCAAAATAACTGCAACGAAAAAATAGTGAATTTCCAAGCACTTTTGTGAATTCTCTCATTTGAGAGGACCTGATAATGTGAGAAATCATGAATGCGCTTGCAAATTTACGATTTTTTCATAGTGGTTTTGAATATGAAGGGAAACTGGTATTAGCCGGACTTGAGTCCTCCAGGCGAGAAGAACAGTGAATACACTCTGAAGGAGGGGTGGCAACATGTTGTATTTTTTTAAGTGAAGTGTAGATGAACCTCAGGGGAATGTCCTACGATGAAAGGTTGAGGGAAATCGGACTGACGACACTGGAGGACAGAAGGGTCAAGGGAGACATGATAACGACATACAAGATACTGCGTGGAATAGATAAGGTGGACAGAAACAAGATGTTCCAGAGAGGGGAAACAGAAACAAGGGGTCACGATTGGAGGCTGAAGACTCAGACGAGTCACAGGGAGGTTAGGAAGTATTTCTTCAGTCACAGAGTCGTCAGGAAGTGGAATAGCCTAGCAAGTGACGTAGTGGAGGCAGGAACCATACATAGCTTTAAGACGAGGTATGACAAAGCTCAGGAAGCAGAGAGGGAGTAGACCTAGTAGCAATCAGTGAAGAGACGGGGCCAGGAGCCGAGTCTCGGCACCTGCAACCACAATTAGGTGAGTACAATTAGGCGAGTACACACACACACACACACACACACACACACACACACACACACACACACACACACACACACACACACACACACACGCACACACACAGGTATGATAAAGCTCACGGTTCAGGGAGAGTGACCTAGTAGAGACCAGTGAAGAGGCGGGGCCAGGAGCTAGGACTCGACCCCTGCAACCTCAACTAGGTGAGTACAACTAGGTGAGTACACACACACTCCCGGGCCGTCTTCCACCAAAGACGTGGTGATACTACAGTTCATACCTGCAAGTGTGTCTACCCATCCTTCAGAGTGGTGGGGAGCAGTTAAGCAAGCATGGCTCAAGGAACAATGTTTGCATCTGCATGCCGCTGACACTTGCATGCTGCTGACACCTGTATGCTGCTGACACCTGTATACCGCTGACACCTGCATAGTGCTAACACCTGCATGCTGCTGACACGTACACGCTGCTAACAACTGCATGATGCTGATACCGGCATACTCCTGACACCGTAATGCGGCTGAGACCTGCACGCTGCTGGCACCTGCATGCTGCTGACACCTACATGATGTTGACACTGGTATGATGCTGACACTGGTATGCTGCTGACACCTGCATGATGCTGACACCTGCATGATGCTGATACCAGCATGCTCCTGACTCCGGCATGCTGCTGACACTTGCATAATGCTTACAGCTATATACTTCTTACACCTGCACGCTGCTGACACCTGCATGCTGCTGACACCTGCATGCTGCTGACACATGCATGATGCTTACAACTGTATTCTCCTGACACCTGCACTCTTCTGACACGTGCATGCTGCTGACACTTGCATGCTGTTGACACCTGTATTCTACTGACACCTGCATACTGCTGACACGCGCATGTTGCTAACACCTGCATGCTGCTAACGCCAGCATGCTCCTGACTCTGGCATGCTGCTGATACCTGCACGCTGCTGGCACCTGCGTACTGCTGACACCTACATGGTGCTGACACTGGCATGCTGGTGGCAGCATTATGCTGCTCATACAGCCATACTGCTGACGCATTCATGCTGTTGACACCTGCATGCTGCTGCTGCTGTTGACACATGCATGATGCTTACAACTGTATGCTCCTGACACCTGCACGCTGCTGACACCTGCATGCCGCTGACGCCTGAATGCTGCTGACATGTAAATGCTGCTGACACCTGCATGCTGCTGACATCAGTCTGCTGCTGACACCGGCATGTTGCTGACAGCTGCCTTCTGCTGACATCTGCTTGCTGCTGACACCGGTATGCTGCTGACACATTCATGCTGCTGACACCTGCATGCTGCTAACTCCTACTTGCTGCTACACCTGCACTCTCCTGACTTCTGCATGCCGCTCACACCTGCATGCTGCTGACATCTACATACTGCTGAAACCTGCATGCTGCTGACACCTGCATGTTTTTGACACCTAAATTTTGCAAACACCTGCATGCTACTGACACTGGTATGCTGCTGACACAGGAATGCTGCTGACACATTCATGCTGCTGACACCTGCATACTGCTAACTCCAACTTCCTGCTGACTCTTGCACTCTCCTGATTCCTGCATGCCACTGACACCTGAATGCTGCTGACACCTTCATACTGCTCACACCTAAATGCTACTGACACCGTCATGCTACTGACCCTGGTATGCTGCTGATACCGAAATGGTGCTGACACATCATTCATGCTGCTGACACCTGCATGCTGCTTACTCCAACATGCTGCTAATACCTGCACGCTGCTCACTTCTGCATACTGCTGACATTTACATATTGCTGACACCTGTGTTGACACATTCATGCTGTTGACACTTGCATGCTGCTGACACAGGCTTACTGCTGGCACCTGCATACTGCTGAGAGCTGCATGCTGATGCCTCCAGCATGCTGCTGGCACCTGAATGCTGATGACACCTGCAGAGTGAATAAGGTATATGGAGACTTCTGTATTTAATGTGACATAGTCTTGCGACAACGTTCGCTCCCCAGGGGATGATATATTGTTGGAAAGTCTCCTAATATTACTGTATCCTTCTGACTCTGACTCTGCGTGCCTTCTACTGCATACCTCGGACTGCGTACCCTTGACTGCGTGCCTCTGACTGGGTGCCCCTGACTGCCTGCCTCTGACTGCGCGCCTCTGACAGCGTACCCTTGACTGCGTGCCTCTGACTGCATATCCCTGACTGCGTACCCCTGACTGTGTGCCTCTGACTGCGTACCCCTGACTGCGTGCCCTGACTGCGTGCCTCTGACTGAGTGCCTCTGACAGACTCATACTGCAGACACTGTCTTGATAATAAAGCATGCATTATATCGGGACCTGCAGAGTACTGAAATCTGCATGATACCGACACATGCATGATGTTAACCATTTGATAATGACACATACATGATGTTAACATCTTTATGATACTGACATATGGGTGATGTTGTCACCTCCATGATACTGACATATACATGATGTTAGCCAACTGATACTGACACGTGCATGATGTTTAATCCTTCATGATTCTAACACATGCATGATGCTGACACTTGCATCATACTTAGAGGTGCATGCTGTCATCACCTTGATGCTGACACCTTTACTAACACCAGCATGATACTCTCATCTGCAGGATACTGACACATATAATGATACTGACACATTTATGATACTGAGACCTGAATGATAAATACACTTGCATTTTAATGACACAGGAATCATAAATACAGTATTTTTTTTGTATGCCAGCTGAAAAGCCCTGAGGGGATGAACAACACTGGTCTGCATGATTTTTTTTTATTGATTCCATGGTATCTTTTTTCGATATATATATTACAAATAGTGATTCATTGTGTTTTTATTCATCTCTATCACATCAAGTTGTCAAGTTATACTGAAACGTTACTTTTCTCATATCGTATAAGTTATACGATATTGACTTAAATGTCAAATCTAATATTTTTTTCTTTATTTTCAGATTATTAATATGTCTAGAGGCTGCATAAATTCACCAGACATATTTTGCTATGTTTGCGGGCAATTCACCTCTTCAGATTCCCGGAGCAACATTGCTTCTTTATTGAAGCGTTGCTACTTTGCTTATTTTGGCTGCAAACTTGGAGACCAGAACAAACCATTTGCACCACACAAATGTGTGCCCTTTGGAATACCAATGGTATAGCGGGAGTAGATGAACCACCATGATGACTACCACTTCTGAATGACTAAAGTAGCTGGATTTAACAAGAAGACTAAAGATCGCATAATATACCCAAATATTCTTTCAGCAATAAGGCCTGTTGCACACACTGAAGATATTCCTGTACCTGTGCCACCTGAGACATGACAAATTTCATCAGAGTCTGATACCAGTGACTCTAAGGAGATGGAAATCGACTATGAACCACCAACAAATGGCGATCCCAAACCCTTCAACCAAGTTGAGCTCAATGACTTGGTGAGAGACCTTAACCTTCCAAAATAAAGTGCACAGTTACTTGGCACTAAACTGAAGGAACACAGGCTTCTCGCTCCTGGAACAACATTCGCTTGGTACCGTCATCGTGAAGCGAAATTCACTCAGTTCTTTGACAAAGAGGAGGATGACAAAACTGATCCCAAGTATCAGAAATCTTCTCTATGAGGATAGACTGAGGGCCCTGAATCTGCACTCTCTAGAAAGGTGTAGATTTATGGGGGGATATGATTGAGGTGCATAAATGGAAAACAGGAATAAATAAAGGGGATGTAAATAGCGTGCTGAAAATATCCAGCCAAGAGAGGACTCGCAGCAATGGTTTCAAGTTGGAAAAATTCAAATTCAGGAAGGGCATAGGAAAGCACTGGTTTGGTAATAGAGTTGTGGATGAGTGGAACAATCTCCCGCGTACCGTCATAGAAGCTAAGACGGTGTGTAGTTTTAAAAATAAGAACATAAGAACATAAAGAAGGAACACTGCAACAGGCCTACTGACCCATGCGGAGCAGGTCCATGTCCCCCCCCCCCGGATTAGACCAATGACCCACCCAGTCTGATCATCTCCACTCAAGGATGGATCACTGCACCAGACCCAGCAGCACAAGCAAGTCAGGTCCAACTCACACCCACCCACACCCACTCATGTATTTATCTAACCTATTTTTAAAACTACACAACGTTTTAGCCTGAATAACTGTACTCGGAGTTTGTTCCACTCATCCACAACTCTATTACCAGTGCTTTCCTATATCCTTCACTGAATCTGAATTTTTCCAACTTGAAACCATTAGGTTGGATAGGTTGGATAAATACATGAGTGAGTATGGGTGGGTGTGAGATGGACCTGACTAGCTTGTGCTACCAGGTCTGATGCCGTGTTCCTTCCTTAAGTGGAAGTAACCTGACTAGGCGGTCATTGTTCTAAGCCGGGGGGTGACATGGACCTGCCTCGCATGGGTCTGTAGGCCTGTTGCAGTGTTCCTCCTTTATGTTCTTCAGAAGAATCTTTAGTTTCCTGATCAAATATTTCTGGCCTTATTGAACACTTTGGGATGTCATACAAAGCAGATGAATGAAAACTCTTCATTAATTCTCCTAAAAGAAGTTTAAAGGCTGTACTTCTCCACAATGACAACACAGCTGCATCTGTGCCAGTTGGCCATAGTGTCCAAATGTCAGAAACTTACGCAGATATGAAGACACTAATATCTGCAATCAAGTACCAGAACCACAATTTTCTCATTTGTGGTGATTTAAAAGTTATTGCTCTCACACTAGGTCTTCAAGGCGGATACACCAAGTATCCCTGTTTTCTATCTTTGGGATAGTAGGGCAGACAGCCAGCACTATGAAGAAAAAGACTGACCATCAAGAACCAGCTTCTTACCCGGAAATCACAACGTAAAAACTGTACCTCTAGTTGACCCCAAGAAAATTCTGCTGCCACCACTCCACATCAAATTAGGTCTTATGAAAAATTTTGTGAAGGCCTTGAACAAGACTGGAACTGCTTTCAAGTATCTGGAGTCAAAGTTTCCTCATATAAGTGAAGGCAAGCTAAAGGCAGGAATCTTTGTTGGCTCTCAGATTCGGGAATTGGTGAAGGACAAACATTGTGATCAAACATTAGCAGGTGTCGATGTGAATACCTGGTTTCTATTCAAGCGAATTGTACACAACTTCCTGGGAAACAGGCGCTTCCCAGAATATGAAAGAATGATCCAAGACCTGATTTCAAGTTTTCAACAACTTGGGTCTAGAATGAGTGTGAAGATGCACTTTTTACACACATCTTGACTATTTTCCCAACGATTGTGGGGACAACATTGAGGAACAAGGATGCGGTTCCATCAGGATATTTGCGCCATGGAAAGTCGATACCAGGGCAAATAGAATGTCAGCATGATGGCGGATTACTGCTGGTCATTGAAACGTTATGGTCTCGATGCACAGCACAAGCGAAAAGCAAAGCGGTCCTCCTTCCTTTGATTCAATATGCAGGCTAACCATTAGGAGCATATTTTTTTAATAAAATCATTTGATTTAAGTTGATTGGAATTCATATGTTCTTAAAACTAACAGAATGTGCTTCTCCATGATTACTTGCCTAATTTTAATAAATTAACAATTTATTAAAAAATCGTATTTTTTTTGATGGAGCAAAATGCTTTAGATATTTACAATCAGCAGCCCAAGAATATGTAAGTTCGCAACAACGAATAAAAACAAAAACTTTAAACATTCCAAATGCAAAACAGTGTAATAGGCACACATGAAAAAATGAATTGGTATTTGTTTAAAGAAAAATGAATACCTCGTATTTAAATTTACTTTTTAATTCAACGTTAAAAAACACAGCGGAAAATAATTACTCTTTTCTTAAGTTTTCAAAAATTTGTAACACGTTAGAATATTATATACATTTTTTTTTGCAAGGTCAGTCATATTTATCTTATAATTTGCAGACAGATTATGACAGCAGGCGCACAATGTTCCAGATTTACAGATTCATTAATTTCACTGAGTAGACAAGCAACTTGTATCACCTCACTGAACTCACTTAAGTCTCTAAACAATTTGGGCAACACATGTCAACTCTCCTGATACTGCAACATGGAAGCTGACAAGTAACACCTCATTACATCAGACCACGATGTTATGGTAACATTTTAACCAGATTACATAAACTCAGTGAACTTATTTATATTTACCAATATATCAGAAAAAATTACACGTAATCTATACGCAATTTACACGTACTCAGTATTAATGGATAAAATTGACATAACTAATACAGTGAAAAAGTTAGCTAAATTTAAAATTATGTTATTGTCCCAGGTAATATGTTTGTGCTATGGGAATGTATAGGTAAGTTACCCCTCGGCGCACTGACACTACATGATCTTCACACATGCACTTCCTGATGGTGACACTTGATGGTGACACTTGCGTGATGATGACTCATGAATAATTCTGACCTGTGCATGTCGCTGACACTTGCATGATACAGTAACCTACATGAAGGTGACACCTGCATGGTACAGTAACCTGCATGATGCAGACATGTGCGTAATACTGAAAAACGCATAATGCAGAAACCCTCATGATGCTGACACCTGAATGATATAGTAACCTGCATGATGCTAGACTCTGAATTATATTGATGACAGCATAATGCTGATACCTGCATTATACTGACTCCTAAGCATTACTGACACCCTAATACTGACACTTGCCTCATACTGAAGCCAGCATGACACTGATACGCTCATTCTACGGACAACTGCATGGAGCTTACATCTGTATGAATCTGTCCTCGATGCAGCTGACACCTGCATGATGCTGATACCTAAATGTTCGTGACACCTGCATTATGGTGACACCTGCATGGTGATGACACTTGCATGTGTTGATGCCTGCATTGTGATGATGCACGCATGATACTGACACCTGCACTGTGCTAATACCTGCACGATGATAACACTTGCCAAATAATAACACCTGCATTAAATTCTAACACCTGCATAATAATATCTGTTCATTGCTATGACACGAAGGAAGGGAATAATGGACATACACATAATTAACTCAGCTCCTTAAAGTTCTAAAAAAGGTCATCATATAAAAAAGTTCTTCATATAAATAAAGTTCTTATAAAAAAAGTTCTTCACATAAAAATTCTTCATATAAAAATGTTCTCCATATAAAAAAGTTCTTCATATAAAAAAGTTCATATAAAAAAAGTTCATATAAATTTTTTTTTCATATAAACAAGTTCTTATAAAAAGTTTCTTCATATAAAAAAGTTCTCCATATAAAAAAGTTCTTCATACAAAAAAAGATCTACATATAAAAAATTTCATTTAAAAAAGTTCATATAAAAGAAGTTCTTATAAAAAAGTTCTTCGTATAAAAAAGTTCTTCATATAAAAAAGTTCTTCATATAAAAAAGTTCTTCATATAAAAAAGTTCTTCATATAAAAAAAGTTCTTCATATAAAAAAGTTCTTCATATAAAAAAGTTCTTCATATAAAAAAGTTCTTCGTATAAAAAAGTTCTTCATACAAAAAAAGTTCTACATATAAAAAAAATTCTTCATATAAAAAAGTTCTTCATATAAAAGAAGTTTTTATAAAAAAGTTCATATAAAAAAGTTCTTCATATAAAAAAGTTCATATAAAAAAGTTCTTTGTATAAAAAAGTTCTTCATATAAAAAAGTTCTTCATATAAAAAAGTTCATATAAAAAAAGTTCTTCATATAAAAAATATATTTTTATTTATAAGTAAAAAACACAAAACTGGCGAAAATAATTTCTGAACTCTAAAGGGAATCAAAGTCAACCAAGACCTCAAAGTTACTTTGTTGTAGGACTAACTTGTTATGGGTTTAAGGAGAGACAAATTAGTTTTTTCTTTTTTTTTTTCAAATTAGTTTGATTTCAATTGAATATTTAATGTATGTTCAAACATCTATACTGGAAGCTTTATGAAGTTTGTCAATAAATAAAGATAGAAAAAATAATAATTCTATTTTCTGATATGGCATCACTCTAGTATCATGTTAGTAATATCGGTAACATGTAAAATGTTATACTTGAGTTGACATGAATAATAAATCACGAAGAAACAATCAGTTAAACGGATACGGCAGAAATATCCACATTTTCTATTTAAAAAAAAATTGAATTTGGTGCTTTTTGAGAAATATTTTGGAAGAAATAATAAAAAACACAAAAAAGGCTATTGCAGATTAACGTTGGTTCATCATAAAGCTACGACTGGTCAGTAATGTGTGCAAAATTCATTACATTACATTCAGAAACAGTAGAAAAGTAGATACTGGAGGAAGAATAAATTATTTTTGAGAAAAAGAGGACAAAAATAATTTTGTGAAACTCTACGGACGTGAAACACCGCGAGTGACGCGACCGAGAACGAAGACACGCACCCAGCGTCAGGAGTGTAACTCAGGGTGGACACCCACCCAGCGTCAGGAGTGTAACTCAGGGTGGACACCCACCCAGCGTCAGGAGTGTAACTCAGGGTGGACACCCACCCAGCGTCAGGAGTGTAACTCAGGGTGGACACCCACCCAGCGTCAGGAGTGTAACTCAGGGTGGACACCCACCCAGCGTCAGGAGTGTAACTCAGGGTGGACACCCACCCAGCGTCAGGAGTGTAACTCAGGGTGGACACCCACCCAGCGTCAGGAGTGTAACTCAGGGTGGACACCCACCCAGCGTCAGGAGTGTAACTCAGGGTGGACACCCACCCAGCGTCAGGAGTGTAACTCAGGGTGGACACCCACCCAGCGTCAGGAGTGTAACTCAGGGTGGACACCCACCCAGCGTCAGGAGTGTAACTCAGGGTGGACACCCACCCAGCGTTAGGAGTGTAACTCAGGGTAGACACCCACCCTGCATCAGGAGTGTAACTCAGGATGGACACCCACCCAGCGTCAGGAGTGTAACTCAGGGTGGACACCCACCCAGCGTCAGGAGTGTGACAGAGTGGACACCTATCCAGCGTCAGAAGGGTAACAGACTGGACACCCACCCAGTGATAGGCGGGTAACGAAGAGTGTACACCCAACCAATATCAGGAGGGTAACTGAGAGCGGACACCCACTCATCATCAGAAGGGTAAATAAGAGCGGACACCAACCCATCATCAGAAGGATAACTGAGAGCGGACACCCACCCATCATCAGAAGGGTAACTGAGAGTGGACACCCACCCATCATCAGAAGGGTAACTGAGAGTGGACACCTATCCAGCGTCAGAAGGGTAACTGAGAAAGGACACCCACCCAGCGTCAGGAGGGTAACAGACTGGACACCCACCCAGTGCCAGGCGGGTAACGGAGAGTGGACACCCAACCATATCAGGAGGGTAACTGAGAGAGGGCACCCACCCAGCGTCAGGAGGGCAACTGAGAGTGGAAACCCACCCAGCGTCAAGAGGGTAACTGAGAGTGGTCACCTACCCAGCGTCAGGAGGGTAACAAAGTGGACACCCATCCAGCGTCAGGAGGGTATCAGGGTGGACACCCACCCAGTGTCAGGAGGATAACGGAGAATGGACACCCACCCAGCATCAGTAGCGTGAGACCTGACACCCACCCAGCTTGAGAAGGGTAACCGAGAGCGGACACCCACCCAACATCAGAAGGGTAACTGAGAGTGGACACCCGCCTATCATCAGAAGGGTAACTCAGAGCGGTCACCCACCCATCATCAGAAGGGTAACTGAGAGTAGACACCCACCATCTTCAGAAGGCTAACTGTGAGTGGACACACACCCATCATCAGAAGGGTAGCTGAGAGTGGACACCCACCCATCATCAGAAAAGTTAGTCAGAGCGGCCACCCATCCATCTTCAGAAGGGTAACAGAGTGGACACCCACCCATCATCAGAAGGATAACTGAGAGCGGTCACCCACCCATCATCAGAAGGGTAACTGAGAGTGGACACCCACCCATCATCAGAAGGGTAAGAGAGTGGACACGCACCCATCATCAGAAAAGTAACGAGTGGCACCACAGTCTCAGAGGGTACAGGGGACCCACCCATCATGAAGGGTAACTGAGATGGACCCACCAGCATGAAGGGTAAAGTGGACACCCACCCATCATCAGAAGGGTAACAGAGTGGATACCCACCCATCATGAAAAGGGTAACTGAGAGTGGACACTCACCCAGCATCAGAAGGGTAACAGAGTGGACACCCACCCATCATCAGAAGGGTAACTGAGAGTTGACACCCACCCATCATCAGAATGGTAAGTGCAGAGTGGACACCCACCCAGCATCAGAATGGTAAGTGAGAGTGGACTCCCACCCATCATCAGAAGGTAGCAGAGTGGACACCCACCCATCCATCAGAATGGTAAGCGAGAGTGGACACCCACCCATCATCAGAATGGTAATGAGAGTGGACACCCACCATCATCAGAATGGTAAGTGAGAGTGGACACCACCCATCATCAGAATGGTGAGAGTGGACACCCACCCATCATCAGAATGGTAAGTGAGAGTGGACACCCACCCATCATCAGAATGGTAAGTGAGAGTGGACACCCACCCATCATCAGAATGGTAAGTGAGAGTGGACACCCACCCATCATCAGAGTGGTAAGTGAGAGTGGACACCCACCCAGCATCAGAGTGGTAAGTGAGAGTGGACACCCACCCATCATCAGAGTGGTAAGTGAGAGTGGACACCCACCCATCATCAGAATGGTAAGTGAGAGTGGACACCACCTCATCGGTGGTAAGAGGACCCACCATATCAGAGTGGTAAGTGAGAGTGGACACCACCCAGCATCAGAATGGTAAGTGAGAGTGGACACCCACCACATCATCAGAGTTAAGTGAGAGTGGACACCATCACCATCATCAGATGGTAAGTGAGAGTGGACACCCACCATCATCAGAGTGGTAAGTGAGAGTGGACACCCACCCATCATCAGAGTGGTAAGTGAGAGTGGACACCCACCCATCATCAGAATGGTAAGTGAGAGTGGACACCCACCCATCATCAGAGTGGTAAGTGAGAGTGGACACCCACCCAGCATCGAAGGGTAATAGAGTGCACCGTCCATGAGTTGGTAGAGGTTGACACCACCGAGGCATATGAGTGGTAGTGTTCAAGAGATGGACACAACTAATAATATTTTCAATTTAATCAAGTGTAACTTGTGAGAGTTTTGATGCACCATCATAAATATGTGTAATGTGAATGGACACCCACCCATCATCAGAGTGGTAAGTGAGAGTGGACACCCACCCAGCATCAGAAGGGTAAGTGAGAGCTGCCACCGTCCTGAGTTGTGTACGAGGTTGAGAGACGAGGCCATATAGTGTATTTTCTAAGGACTGACACAAAACTAATAATATTCTTTAAAAAAAATTATAATACAATGTAGCATTGTGTAATTTTGATGACATCATGAAACATAATTTATAACTGATTTAAAAATAGATAAATGATTTAAACAAAAATATTGCACGAAAAAGTGGCCAGATTTAAGCTTCATTTTTCAGTAAAAAAAAAAATTCTTGCTTTCGAAAATTTATCTCATTAAACCTACGTCCGCCCCAACCAAAATTCAAGACCCCCTTCCCTGGTTTTTGCATTGTGTTTTTTTACAATTTCGTAAAAAAAATCTCCCAACGAACTTATTAAATTTGTGAATTTTTTTAATCAATAACCCCCATTGGTATTGCAAGTGTCCATGATCAGCGTTGTGAACCAGTCCCAGCATCCAGGGGCCGGGTTTAAAGGTATAGGCTTCAGTGTTGCAGCCTCGGGCCTCCTCCACTGGAGGGGCCCCAAAGAAGTGAAAAGTGTTCACAGTTACTGCTATAAGTTCAAAATTGTATTATATCATTACATCACTTATATGATGAATTATTAACTGTTGTGATTATTTGTTTTCCTTTGGAAAATATGACTGGAGGCCTCACAGTACGTGTAGCCCAGAGGCCTACAAAATCTTAATCCGGCTCTGCCTGCATCCTGGAATGTCTTGAATTCCGTCCACAATCGTCCCTCAGCGGCACCGCGTCAAACATTCAGTAAAGATGTTTCCTAATTCAACTACGGCGGAGAGTAAAATTCTGTCAATTTTATGAGTAAATTATTGTTAAATTTTGATTCCCATTAAATAACGTTGAATATATTCAAATTTACCTTTTCTGAATGGTTTGAAGAATTAATAGCTGATGAATTTTACTACCAGGACAGTACCCATTAAATTTAGTTTGCACAGGGAAATTTGGTAGTACGCTAAACTTTTTATAAAACTTGGAATCGCTAGACTCGGTGACAGCTGGAGAAAACCTCTTGTGATCATCTTCAAATCCTCGGCCCTGGCTAGATAAGCTTTAATATAAGATATTGCTCGGATTTCTGACCCGGAGGATTACCAACTCAGGATAACCAAATCACGTCAATGCGTCGTCTGGGATTGTCTTGTTTCTGTTGTGGTCCTTCTCAGGGGGCAACCCACAGTAGTCGACTAACAGCCAGGTACATACTTACAGGTAGGTGAACAAGGGAAGCAGGTCTAAGGAAACGTACCCAGTGTTTCACCTGTGTCGAGATCGATCTCCGGTCCCTCAGTGGATAAGCTGAGGGTCACTGTGACAAAGAGAAGTAACATTGTTACTGAACCCCATAAATATAATTATGATAATTGTACTAATAAATAAGGCCATTGATTCCCATTCACATACTAGAGAATTCATCATTTTCGCGGCTTCAAAATATTAACGCTGACGATGTATTCCTTCAGAAGGAAAACACTCACTAAGTTTAAATTAATTTGATGCAAATTTGAAATACTCTTAATAAAAGTTGGAATCACTGGAGTAAGAGCAATTACTTGAAAATGCATTTTCTGATAAGCTTCAAACTCTCAGTGTACTATGTTTTATTAAAAGAAAGCTTGACACTCACTTACAGCTACGAAAATTTTAAAGAGCCAGTTTCATTAATTAAATTGGTTTCCATGTAATAACTAAAGAATGACTCTTACTGCTCGACTTTAAACGCTTCAGTGTTGGTGTATTTTAACTGAAAGTTTTCTTTTTAACTCGGACTATGTTCCAATTCTCCAATTTTAAAGATTTGTTTTTGATAATTTTAATTTCTTAAAAAAAAAAAAACACAAAACCAATATGTTTTCTTAGAGAATTGCAGAGAAATTTTAAAGAATAATAGTGCGAAACTAGAAGTCGCATTTTTAGGGAATTTTTAATTTCATGAGTTTAGTGAACTCTTTAAAACTTCGTGCCTGAGCTGGTGCATTCTGAGGTACAGTGTCCCATTTGTCCAATAACTTTCTCTAAGGTGGCTGTCATTCATACAGTGCCGTCAGAACTACTCATCCGATCGGGTTCAAATTTTCAACCCTTTCAGGTTCTACTAGAAGATTCGTGGAATTATTAACAAATGCAGGTCCCCCCCCCCTCCCGCTTACTTTTATATAAACGTTTTTCGAAATTGGTTGCCATGAAATTGCATTAGAAAGCCTTTCCTGGTCGGCTTCAAAAAAATTAACACCAGTGTATCCTACTTAGAAGAAAGTTGGTATTGTTATTGGCATTTGTAGGTGCCATATTGCCATTTATTACCTGAGATCAGTAGTTTGCATAACATAAAATAATTATGCGTCCTGAATAGGAGCGCTTTCATTTGACGAGGGACTCTTAGTCCTAGAAGCTGGACTTATCATCACCTTGTTAGATTTAATCTGAATGCCACACATTACACTGGTGTAATATGAACCAACGTATTTACGCTTTTCCCTGATTAAAGTATTAACAATTGTAAACGGCATAAATCTTTACTGGGCTCACACATCGTTTGAATCAGAAGAACCGTGTTTTTGGTACTGGCTGTGTAGGGACAAATTTTGTTGGATTCCATGGAATAACTGGAGAATGGTGCTACTGGTGAGCTTTAAACTGCTAGTGTTGATGTGTTTTTCTCTTGATTGTAGTTTAAGTTTTATTGTGCAAATTTTGTTAATCATTTTTTTTAAACTAATTGGCGAATGTCTCTTTTGGCCATAAATAAGTCACCACGTTTGCCTTTATTGGGTTATGCTCGGTTAAATCAATACAATGTTCATTCACATGCTTATAGCATCTGTCCCTCCAAGACCATTAATAAATATAAGTACTGTTTATGTACCCAAAAGCTTATATAAAACTTAATTTTCTTAATTACCTTAACAGGGGTTAGTTCATAGAGAAAAATTAAATACTGTTATCATGTGAAAATTTCTGAGAGTTGCATCCGGTTAGCTCCCATCGTTCAACGCCAACATGGAAATCACACCTGATTAATCACATCAAGAAAATAGTAATAGTTCTGTGGTTATCAACGAGACTACTTGTAGAACTAAGCGAAATGAAAGTGAATTGAATTAATTAACACTAAATAGCACAAGAACCCAGAAAGACTTGATACTAACATATAAATTACTCATGGGACTTGTTCAGATGGATAGGGATAGAATGTTTAAGAAATGTGACCACAAGGCTCAGATGGAGGTCAGAGTCTCAGATAAATCACATAGACTTTAGAAATAATTTCTTCTGTCTTAGAATTCTCGGGAAGAGAAATTTGTTTGATGATGAGGTAGTGGAGGCAGGATCTATACGTTATAATAATTACAGGTATGACAGGATCCACTCCGCTGGGAGAATTAACTACTAGTACATTTTAGCATACTCGCCACTCTTAGATAAAAAGAGATTGTCTCTTCAGTTTGCCTTCAACATTAGTGTTGCTTAGTAGAAGACTGAAATTTAATTTGGGCTGTGTATCAATACGTTTACTGTTTTTATCGAAGATAGTAGTTGACATACATTAGGTGACATGCTGTTGCAATTGCGTGCATTGAGGCACAGAGGACTAGGGTCATGCTTTATGGGGATACCTTCCTTGGACGTCACAGCGACCAAAGTATATCAAATTATCATTTTTTTTTATTCGCCGGTATTCTCCCGGCCCGGGTCTTTTCCAAGTAGTGGTGACCCGGCCTTGGCTCCCTATCTGGGGAGTATCTCGAGACCTAAGTCTCCCACGGGAGGAGGTACAAGTACCCCCTCATATTTGGGACCAATTATTATAATCAAAAAAAAGCGCTAAGCCACAAGGACTATACAGCTTTGGGACCAAATTATCATTAATTTTCACGAAGCTTGCAGATAGACTAAATAATTAGGTGCACAACATTCCAAATTTATAGACTCGGTAATTTCACTGAGCAGACAACCAACTGGCATCAACCCTCTGAAGACCCCAACTCTCAGACCCATATGGGTAACACATGTCAACTTCCCTGACACATTGAGGTTACAACGACATGAAGAGTGCTGTTAGGCAGTTCCTCACTACTCCAAAACTAATACGTTTTGGATATATTTAAACCAGATTTTGTAAGATAACTGTTTTTTTAGCATTTTGCCTAAGAAATCAACAAAATATTTACAGAAAATAAAGGGTTATTGCAAATATGTAAACTACACATACGAAGATACAAGTAGCCAGAGAGGTGAGAATATAAATATTTTAACAGGAAATAGAAGTACATGGCCCAGGTAATTTGTTTACACTGTAGTTGATGATGGCAAGGTATCGTAAGTGGTACATTACAAGATACTGAAACTTGCTTGATGACGACACTTGCAGGATACTAATCCAGTATGGTACTTGCACTTCTTTGTCCCATGATACTGAAATCTGCATGATGTAAACACCTATATAATACTGACATTTGCATCTTACTGACACCGTCAGTAAGATGCTGCTGATACCTGATACCTGATACCAGAGTTGACTCAGACAGTACTGACTCATTTTTTGTGTTGACTCGAGCATTGTGTTGACTCGTGCATTGTGTTGACTCACGTAATGTGTTGATTCATGTAATGTGTTGACTCATGTAATGTGTTGACTCATGTAATGTGTTGACTCATGTAATGTGTTGACTCATGTAATGTGTTGACTCATGTATTGTGCTGACTTATGTAATGTGTTGACTCATGTATTGTGTTGACTCATGCATTGTGTTGACTCATGCATTATGTTCACTCATGTAATGTGTTGGCTCATGTATTGTGTTGACTCATGTAATGTGTTGACTCATGTAATGTGTTGGCTCATAGTGTTGACTTGTGCATTGTGTTGACTCATGTAAAGTGTTGACTCGTGCATTGTGTTGATTCATGCATTGTGTTGACTCATGTAAAGTGTTGACTCGTGCATTGTGTTGATTCATGCATTGTGTTGACTCATGCACTGTGTTCACTCATGCATTGTGTTGATTCATGCATAGTGTTCACTCATGCATGGTGTTGACTCATGCATTGTGTTGACTCATGCATGGTGTTAACTCTTGCCTGGTGTTGACTCATGAATTGTGTTGACTCTTGCATGGTGTTAACTCTTGCATGGTGTTGACTCATGCATTGTGTTGACTCATGCATGGTGTTAACTCTTGCCTGGTGTTGACTCATGCATGGTGTCGGCTCAGGCATGGTGCTGACTCAAGTATGGTGTTGACTCATGCATGGTGTTGACTCATGCATGGTGTTGACTCATGCATGGTGTTAACTCATGCATGGTGTTGACTCATGCATGGTTTTGACTCATGCACGTTGTTGACTCATGCATAGTGCTGACTCATGCATGGTGTTGACTCACGCATCGTGTTGGCTCATGCATGGTGCTTGTCTCATGTATGGTGTTGACTCACGCATGGTGCTGATTCACGCATGTTGACTCATGCATGGTGTTGAATCTTGCATGGTCTTGACTCACGCATGGTCTTGACTCACGCATGGTGTTGACTCACGCATGGTCTTGACTCACGCATGGTGTTGACTCACGCATGGTGTTGACTCACGCATGATCTTGACTCACGCATGGTCTTGACTCACGCATGGTGTTGACTCACGCATGGTGTTGACTCACGCATGGTGTTGACTCATGCATGGTGCTGATTCACGCATGTTGACTCATGCATGGTGTTGACTCTTCCATGGTTTTGACTCATGTATGGTCTTGCCTCACTCATGGTGTTGACTCACTCATGGTGTTGACTCACGCATGGTGGGAATAAATGTAATCAGTCCATCACAGGGTGATGGACTGATTACATCGTCTTCAAGTATCTTCTGCTTCTATCAACTTTTCTGTACTTGACTGAAGAAGCCTACTGTGTAGGCGAAACGTTTCATAATAAAGATACCTAAATGTTGCATATGTGTCTTACCTAACAACCTGTCGGTATTTTATACCATTTTAATGTTCATTACTGCATAGTGCTGAAGAACCCCTGAAACGTATGGATCATATCCATATTTTTAAAAAGATTCTTTATTATACAGCGGAGGAACTTGGAACTCACGCTGCATTATGGCTGCGGAAACTCGCAGAGACCCGTGGAGGAATTGTCTTGACGTAGGTGAGAGCAGCGGGAGGTGGTTCACACGCTCCGTAAACTTAACGTGGAGAGCATCACCAACACAGTCACTGGTGTTGGATGCAACTTTGGCTAAGTGCGAGAGGCTTGTATTCCTCACAGATAGTGGAAGTGTCTGAAGGCGGTGTGTGTTCTTCACAGATAATGGGAGTATGTGAAGAATATTTGTATTCCTCACAAATTGTGGGAATGTGTGAAGATGGTTTGTATTCATAGCAGATAATGGGAGTGAAGAGAGTTTATGCTTCCTCAGAGAAGATGAGATCCGTGAGGGGATGGTTTTGCTCCCTCGTTTGTGATGGTAAGTGTGTGAGGTTTCGTGTGCCTAACAAAGAATGCGGACAGGTGCGGGAATAAGCTTCTTAACTGATAATGAGGGGAGATGCTAGGATGGTTTGTGTATCATTACAGATGATAAAGGAGCGTGTGAGAGGGCCAGGTATTTATATTTGAGTGTGGACGAGCAACGATAGTGAATGATGCCTTACTGTGTAAGATAATCTATTATTTTAGTAACTATCTTATATTATTCCTGCAGTATAAGTTATTAGCCATTTATACATCTTTCTCAACAAGTCTTGCCTAAATTTAGTAAAGCAGCTACACTGTCTTGTCCATTAATATTTTAAAATTCAAACCAACTTTATTGATGGATGCATAAGTTGAGAACGTTCACAAAAATAACCCGCATATCAAAATGAAAGTCACTTTTTACTAGTTAAGGGTCCAAACTGGAGAAAAACAGTCGTGGTTCGTTCATTTGTGTATTGTTCCAGTCACTTTTACTTCTCTGCCATCAGCAGAGTTTTCAAGGTAATTGGTTATTTTTTAACTAGTGTAATTATGAGAATTAAAAAACTGTTCAGCGATCATAAGGAAAACTATCACTGACTTTTTTATTATTTTAAAAAGCAGTATTTATGTAGAACTGCTTAGCGTAAAAAAATAAGTTAAAATGCATAAGTAGGGTAATATTTACGATTTACAAATGTTTTATGGAAATTTTGATGTATTAATTGTATTTAGGTCATTGTAAATATTACGGGAGATAAAGGTTATATTTTATATATATATATAATTATATATTATATATATATATATATATAAAATATATATATAATAATATATATATATATATATATATATAAGCAAAACAATCGCAAAACAGGCATATCTAAACAATGCAAAACAAGCCATGGAGGGGTGGGGGAAATTTTTAGCTCAAGTACTTTCACACTTCTGAGTGTGTCATCAGGAGCTGTGCAATGTTGCAAAGACATCAACAGAAGGCGTAGGGTAACTTTTCGGAGAGTGGTAGTGGAGGCACCTGCCAGTCTCAAACTGTCTGGGAAGGCAAGTGGGATGCCAACCCTGTCTTTGCAACAGAGCACAGCTCCTGATGATGCACTGAGAAGTGTGAAAGTGTGTGTATATAATATATATATATATATTATAAATATATAATTATATATATATATATATATATATATATATTATATATATATATTATATATATATATATATATATATATATATATATTATAGGGAGGTACCACCTCTAGAACTGTCATGGGGACCCTCATCCTCAGAGAAAAAAATAAACTTGCTTCAGGGAAAACTCAAGATTCTCCCTGAAGCTGTTTGAGAATTTTCTCCTACCACCCCCTATATTATGTATATATATTTTATTTAAAGACAAAATACATTGACGAAACATTCACAAAAATATGATACAAAGTAAAACAACATAGGTAACTCAGAGCTACATCTCGAATACTTCGTCCAGCTCCCTGCGGTGGGCCGCGTTCCCAGAATGCTGCAGGCATTTCCTCTCTGGATCGCAACACTGAGTCTCTGAAAGAGGAAGCTGGTCGCCCTGTGGTCCTTGGTTTCTGTGATGAGCTTTTCACCCAGCTCTTTGAGGAACTTTAGAGCACACTTGCCCCATGCTCCAAGGGTCTCCGACCCTATTGGAATGAAGTTATAGCAAGGGGGAAGGTCTTCATATTTTCGGATCTTCTGGGTCTCCCTGTGGCTGGTAGCTCCACCCCCTTCCACTACAGAGTATGGCAAGTAGGTGTCTGCCAATGTGGCAGCACAGGTGTAGTCCCAGGCAATCTGCTTTCCATCCTTCCAGGGTAGCATAGTGGCTCCATCAGGACGCTTTTGACTTCCATCAGACCTCTGTACTTGGGGTTCCCGTTGAGCTGGGCAACGGGCTGTGGCGAGGCTTCTCTTTATTATGTCATTGATCTCCTCATGTCTGGCATACTTCCCTTCTGCTGTGTGACACACGAGACCATGGAGTCCGAATTGATCAGCTGTCGCCCTGCCGCAAATACACCTATGTTCGGTGAGGATGGGGGCGGCTAGGCGAAGAGCAACACCAATCCGAATGGCCTGTGGGTCGAGACGGGTGCCCAGGGAGGAATTGGGAACAGCTAACAGGAAATCTCCTGAGTGTGGTGCCTTCACTGCCAGGAGACGAGCTTTTGTTCTTTCCTGAAGCATTGGAGAGCATTGTGCTGGCGATATATATATATTAATATATATATATATATATATATATATATAATATATATATATATATATATATATATATATATATATATGTCGTGCCGAATAAGCAGAACTTGCGAACTTGGCTTATACAGCAGCGCTCATCTTGCCATATAGGACAATTGAAAATTTGTGTATGCAATAATTTCGCCAAAATCATTCTGAACCTAACTAAAAAAATATATTTCACTGTGTTTGTTTAGTATTAAATTATTGTAAACAAATCTAAATATATTTAGTTGGGTTAGGGTAAAATAAATTGCGCTTGTATAATAAGGTTAGGTAAGTTTTCTAAGATTCTTTTGGAGCAAAATTAAAAATTTTTACATTAACATTAATGAAAAAAAATATATCATTAAAAGTATAAGAGAAAATTTTAGAAAGGACTTAATTTTAAATGATTTCTTGCTAAATGACCAGTTTTACATATTCAGCACGACATTATATATATATATATATATTATATATATATATATATATATATTATATAAACATGGTAAAGTACTGTGAACTCTGATACAGAGTTAGCAGGTTCGGTCCTGCTGTGGACGAAGAGACACTGTTTGTAAATAATTTCGCCTGTTTGCGAATTGTTAAGCATCTATATATATATATATATATATATATATATATATATATTTTATATATATATATTATATATATTATATATATATATATGTCATGCCGAATAGGCAGAACTTGCGATCTTGACTTAAATTAGCAACGTTCAACTTGCCATATAGGGAAAGAGAAAATTTGTGTATGCAATAATTTCGCCAAAATCATTCTGAACCTAACGAAAAAAATATATTTCACTGTGTTAGGTTAGTATTAAATTATTGTAAACAAATCTAAAATATATTTAGTTGGGTTAGGCTTAAATAAATTGTTTTGTTATAAAAAGGTTGGTAGTTTTCAAAGTGCTTCTGGTGCAAAATTTAAAAAAAATTTACATTAAAATTAAATGAAAATATATTCTTAAACGTATAAGAGAAAATTTCAAAAAGGGCTTTTTTTAAAATGAGTTTTTGTAATTGACCAGTTTTACTATTGGGGACGACTTATATATATAATATATAATATATATATATATTTTATTTATTATTTATATATAATATAATTTATTTTTATTTTTAATATATGCTTAAACAATTTCGCAAAGGGGGCGATTTTTACAAACATTGTGTATATATATTTTATATTTATATATTAAAAATTTAAAATTTTTTAAATATATATATAAATAAAATTTTTTTATATATTATTTTAAAAATATATATAATATATATATATTATATATATATATATAAAAACAACTTGACTTGGTTGAAAAATTAAGTCCTTGACTGATTAAATGATTTTAACAGGGTTTTATTTTTGTGTTATTCCCTTTGTTTACGAAAGTTCCTGTTGATGATTTTTTTAGTTTTTACTGAAGAATCGTTAACTATGATTTACCTTGCCAGTTCCTACTATCATTAAATTTTTAAAACTTTGCATTGTTGATGAAAATTTTTGTTTTTAATGTGTTTTACACTCAGAATTTTGGTTTATGGAAGGGAAATCCCTTTCACCTGTTTTAGTCCCCTATACATGGTTTTTTTTAAAAACAAGGTTGTTAAAAAATCCCCCCAAAATAGAGCTAAATGTTCAGATATGTTTATTTTGTTTTTATCCCCAAAAAATGTAGAATCACCATTTTCGGGAAAAAATTAAATAGTTTACCCCATTCTAAAAACTTTACTGTTGAGTTTGAAGAAATAATCATTCCCTTTTCAGTGTTTTAATTTATTAAGGGTAAAAATGAACCCAAATTTAAAAAATTTACAGAAACCTACAAATAACGTTCCATGCATATTTTTTCCCGCAAAAGATAAAGTAAACGTCTGTTTTTCATCAATGTTTTTTGAGGCTTTACAAATTTGTAGTCCTGATTATAGATGAGGAAAATACCCAAAAAATTTAGGAAATAGGTAAGTTTTAAATACCCAAAGAAATGAAAATTGTAAATCTTTTAAAAGTTGCTAGGAACATTTTTTATAATCCAAAAAGGGCAACCACCCTTATTCAACTAAAAAATGTTGGTTCCCCCCTTCCAGAAAACTTGGTTGATTCCTTCTTTCTTAAGATTTTTAATATAAAGTTGTTTCAAAAATCTGTCAGTAAAAAAATTTTGATTAAGAACCCCCCAAAAGTGATGGAGGGTTTCTATAAGATTCCTTGAAAAATTTTTGCGATAAAGTTATTAGGGTCAAAGGGGAAAAAAAATCTCAAATAAGATTAAAACAACATAAATATAGCTTGAACTGGACAGATTCCAAGCTTATTTTTCATGAAAGAGATTTTAACCTCCAATTTGTTTTTCAAAAAGTTAAAAAAAAGTAGTTCAAGCAATCCATGGTCGACGGAATATAATTAAATCTTGTTTCATAAAAAGCAGTTTTGACAATAATAAAAATTTTTCCCTTTGGTTTTATAAATTAGTCCTTTAAAAATTAATAAATTGGGAAAATTTTAAAAATACACTGGACAAAAAATTTTTAAATTTTCTTGGGTAGAATAGTTTGGGGGGTGATTGTGCAAAGGCCCTATCCAATTTGGCTCGCCGCGCGTCACGTTTTTAACCCGTTGTGGGATTCTTTAGTGAGGGGCGGGCCAAACCCCTTATTATTCCTTGGATGCTTCATTTTCATAGTTCCTTGATAAGTGGTAGTCCGAAAGCGTTTGGGAATTTCTCTATTCTTCGAGTGGTTTTTTTGCATATATATATATATTTTATTATATTATATATATATATATTATATTTATTTTTAAATATATATATTATTATCAAAACAACACTTGAAAGAATGAGAATTCCAGCGCTTTGTATACTAAATTTCAGAACTATGAAAGTTCCTTGAAAAGATAAGAAAGATAAATATTCCTTGAAAAATTGGTAGCACGAAAGCGTTTGGAATTTCTCTATTCTTTCGGGTGGTTTTTTTGCATTTTTTAAAACCCCTTTTTTACTGTGATCTTATTGCAAATATAATATATATATATATATATATTATTATATTTATTATATTATATATATATATATATATATATATATTTTTAGGAGAGGAGAGAAGAGGGAGAAGAGGAGAGGTTTAAGAGACACACCCCCTAAACCCGGGAACTTGCACAAAGCCTGTGGCTATGGGGATGTTCAAAAGTGGGCCATTAAAAAATGGGAGGTGGACACTAAAAAAAGTTGCTCAGGGGGGTTGGGCCCAAAACCGGTGGTCCCGGTAAAGGGGACAGCAAGGTTATCTGCCTGATAAATTTATTCCACCTCTAAATCGACAGGATGGGACCCCCTCTATAGTAGTCAAGAGAAGGCGGCCCTCTTTGCTGAAACTTTGCTAAAAAAATGCAAGTTCCTGTCCAGAAAGGGACCCCCTTGGCTAGCGCAAAACTGTTAAAACTGTCAGTGGTGCAATAAGGGGGAGGAGGTGCTTTCCTTCTAATCACTTGAAAAGAAAAGGCTGTGGGCCCGAAAATTTTGAGCCCAAGTTTGTTGAAAAGATGTGCGCCCCAGCTAGCAGCCCTTAACTCGCTCTTTCACCCTGTAGAAATTAAAACCCCCTCCCAGGAAAAGGAAAATGTAGTCCCTGTTCAAAAAAAAAGGCAGGGGAGAAATCACAAAAAAGACCAGTTCACTCCCGTCAAACCCTGGTAAGACCTTGAGCAATAATCTAAGACAAATGCAGATTTTTTGTACCACTCACACTTTTTGATCGTCAATTGGGTTCAGGAAAGGTTACTTGCTGCTGATCGTTGTTAAACCTCTCCACTAAGTGGGACCAGTCACGGATGAATCCAAAGTCAGCTGTGTGGTAGCACGGACTTGCTGGGGCTTTTGACCGGGTGTGGCACCAGGGCCTCTTAGCAAAACTTCAAGCACTGGGAATTGCGGGTCTACCTTTTCCCTCAGTGTTTTCCTTCCTGGTAGATCTCTAAGGTAGTCCTCATGGAAACGGAACGCAAGGCATCCTATTGGGCAAGCGTTCCCCAAGGAAGGTGCTGGGTCCCCCCCTTTTTGGAATGTCTACTTCAACGACCTTTTTATCCATCCCAGAAACACATGCATAGCAGACGACTTACACGACATTTACTTATCCAAAAGGGAAAAAAGCCAGTGCTCTAAGCACATCAAATCAAGCTGAGAGCTATATCAGCTTTGGGGGAAAAAGATGGCAAAGAACTTTGACCTGAAAAAACGCAAATGATGTTTCCTTTAGGCACCATGATGGAATTTCTGGCGCTTTGTAAAAGGGGAATGGGCGATGTTGGCACCTGGAGAAGAAATTGTTATCCCTTTGGGGGGAAAATTTTACTCCAACTAACGAAGAACCTGTTTAATCTTGCAAACAAGGCACCAGGGGCTTCGCACTTCGCCCTATCTCGCATTTTCTTGACAGTAGGGGTTGCAAGATCCCGTCGAGACAAGTACCTCAACCTTGAGTATGTCCCCTTTTTTTTGGGTTGCCTGCCCCCCCTCCCTCCGAGCTTACAGAGTAGAGAAAAGGCAGAGCTCATCTCTCCCTGACCCCTCCTGGATGATCTGCATTTTAGCAGAGCCCTTTAACATGGAGGGATGTGGGGGGCCTTATGGTACAAGGCAATATTGTAAAATCACACTTGGATCCACTTCGGGAAGCGTGAAACAAGCTTTTATGCCAAAGACGGGCAGAAAAGCGCAACTTCACTCTGGCGTACCCCTTTCCCAAAAATCATCCCTCTGGACATAATACCCAGGATGACTCGAGTAGGGAAAACATTGACAGATAATGTTCAAAGAATAACGTCGTTGATCAAAAAAAATGTGGCCCACAGTGGCTCCAATTATCTGTTTCCCCACTTGTATGTCCTAACAAAAGCTTTCAAAAGAGGGTGTAGGTAAAGCTCTTAGTTGCCAATAAAGTTAGGGAACCTTAACCTTAAAAAGTGTCATAAAGTAGGGATCCCTTTAAACCCTTTTCAAACCCCCTGTAAAAAAAAAAAAAAAAAAAAAAAAAAAAGAGAGAGGCGAGAGCGAGAGAGAGAGAGAACGAGAAGAGGGGAGGGGAGAGAGAGAGAGAGAGAGAGAGAGAGAAGTTAGAATTTCGTACGAAAAGTATTACATAGCAAAAGATTTCTTCCGAAAAGGGAAGCTAAAAATTTTAGCAAAAAATTTCTTAAAAATAATTCTGACCCCAACGAAAAAGATAATTTCAATGGCAGGAAGGAGCGCTGGATAAGTATAAATAGCCTTGATGTAGTCAGGTCGGGGGGGGGGGGGGGGGGGGGGGGGGGGGGGAGGGAGGGACGCCCCCCTCATTGTAAGGGGAAATTTTTAGGAAGCATAAATGATGCAAGGGTTGGGGGTTATTTCGGGGCGGTGGGTTGCAATCAAATTATTGGGGGGTATTTTGGGCTTTTTAGGAATTTTAAATGTATTTTTAAGATGGGGTTTTAAACTTCGGGCGATGTTTGCAAATATTTTCCCAAGATTGGGATGGAAAAAACAAAATTAAAAAAATTGCTAGAAAAAATTAACTATAAAAACAAAAAAAAATGGGGCAAGGGACAGTCCCAGGTTTTTATACTAGTGGGGGTTAAAAAATAAATTATACAAGATACCTCAGGAAAAAATTTTTTGTATAAAAGGGCCTTTCCCAAAATAAGTGCCCCGAAGAAAATTTTAAAATAAACCCAAAAACAAAAAGGGTGGTGGGGGGCAAGGAAATGATAAAATTTAAAGTTTTTAACAAAAAATAAGATTAAAAATAGGACCCCAGATTATTTGGGAATTTTTCCGGGGAATTTATTTTTTTATTTATAACCCCAAAATTGTAACATAAGGTTTTGGGAAAATCTAGGGAAATATATGTTTTTAAAAATTTTTTTTTAACAAAACTTTGGCAAAACAGGAATTTTTTTTTAGTGCATTTTTTTGTTCAGGATTTTTTTTTAAAACAGTTTGTGACAGAACCAACTAGAGGAAACAATCTACTTAACTTGGTTCTTGCGAAAAAAGAATCACTAGTTAATAATCTTGATGCTAATGATGAGCTAGGGTAAAGTGATCACAAACACTTAGTTTCAATATATCATGGAGTTACCTGGATTACTGCAATCAAATCTCTGTCCCAGACTTTTGCTTGGCCGACTTCATGGGACTGAAAAATTACCTGGGTGGGCTAAATTGGGATATCCTGACTGTGGGTCAGGTAAGTGATCTTGGTTGTCATTATGACGTTTTTCAGAGCATAGTTCTAGCTGCCCAGACAACTTTTGTTCCGAGTAGGGAAATTAGATCTAACAAAAATGATCCCAAATGGAGGAACAATAGATTAAAACGTCTCATTGGTGAAAAGAGAGGCATATATAGGCGTATCAGAAGAGGGGAGGGGCTGTTAAAAATCAATATATTCAATTAAGAGAGAAATAAAAAAAAGGAATAAGAAAAGCAAAAAAGGGATTATGAGGCTAAGGTCGCAAGGGATTCGAAGACTAACCCAAAAGGGTTCTTTCAGGTATACAGAAATAAGATTAGGGACAAGATAGGCCCACTTAAGAGTAACTCTGGTCAGATCACTGACAGTGTTAAGGATATGTGAGAAATTTTAAATTCTTACTTTATCAGTTTTTATTCATAAAGATACTAGCGAAATTCCAGAAATAATAGAGTAAGTACAACAGGAAGATATTAAGCAATGCACGATTACGGTAACTAGTGGCATGGTCCTCAGACAATTAGAGAAATTAAAACTTAACAAATCCCCAGGCCCTGATGAACTGTTTGCAAGGGTGTTAAAGGAATGTAAAGAGGAACTTAGCATACTTTTGGTTAATCTTTTCAACATATCACTACAAACTGCATAGTGCCTGACAAGTGGAAAATGGCAAATGTAATACCTATTTACAAGGCAGGTGACAGCTCCTTGGCTTCAAACTATAGACCAATAAGCCTTACCCCCACAGTGGGAAAATTTATGGAATCAATAATAGCCGAAGCATTTCGTAGCCATCTCGAAAGGCATAAATTGATTAATGAATCTCAGCACGGTTTTACAAAGGGGCGTTCCTGTCTTACGAATTTACTAACTTTCTTCACTAATCTATTTGAGGAGGTATATCATGGTAATGAATATGATATTGTGTATATGGACTTCAGTAAGGCTTTTGACATAGGCCTCTTGCAAGGAGCCGCGGCCGCGTGACCACGTCACATGCTCATACTGCATCTGGGATCAATTACTTGCTATAGCAATAAACAAGATGCTTGCCCCCTTCTGAGAAGGCTGGGCCCCTCCGGGCTAAAAGGGGCTGAAAGAGGCTGAAGGGGGCTGATGCCCCCCTCCTGGAGAAAATTTCTCCACATATTGCGTGGAATAGATAAGGTGGACAGAGACAAGATGTTCCAAAGAGGGGACACAGAAACAAGGGGTCACAATTGGAAGCTGAAGACTCAGACGAGTCACATGGATGTTAAGAAGTATTTCGTCAGTCATAGATTCGTCAGAAAGTGGAATAGTCTAGCAAGTGATGTAGTGGAGGCAGGAATCTTACATAGCTTTAAGACAATGTATAACAAAGCTCAGGGAGCAGAGAGGGCCTAGTAGCGATCATTGAAGAGGCGGGGACAGGAGCTGAGTTTCGACCCCTGCGACCACAATTAGGTGAGTACACACAAACACACACACACACACACACACACACACACACACACACACACACACACACACACACACACACACACACACACACAGGTATGATAAAGCTAACAGTTCAGGGAGAGTGACCTAGTAGCGACCAGTGAAGAGGCGGGGCCAGTAGCTAGGACTCGACCCCTGCAACCTCAACTAGGCGAGTACACACACACACAAATACACACACACACACACACACACACACACACACACACACACACACACACAGTCACACAGCAGACGTGGGTGCACAGGGCTCTTAGAACCTTAGTGTTTATAAGGCGTGCAGTAAATGCTAGCAGTAATCAGTGGTAGTGACAACGTTAGTGAACAATCCTAAGAGTGATAACCAAAGTTATTATTAAAAAAAAAGTCGAGAGAAAGCCTGAAATCATTAATATTTCAAAGTGCCAAACCATTAGGGGCCTAGTAGGCACTTGTTGTTACACACATTCAAATATACAAAGATCAAAGTGGGTGTGGAAGCGGGGGTTTCAAAAATTACGAGAGACTGGTTAACAAGTGAAATGTGGGGCACCATACAGTGAGAGTGAAAAAGTTAATAAGCAAATGGAGAAAGGAAAAGTAAAATCTATAACAAGGGAAGGTGGCAGGAGTAGGCCTGCTGAAGCAGTGACGTCACAATAGTTTTGTGCCATTATACATATAAAGTGTAACCACTGAATGTGAAGTGTATTCTATCATAAGTGAAAAATTAAATCACTTGAGGAACGCGGGATGTATGAGTATATATGGTTATAAACATCACGGGTGAAGGATTTTTCAAAATAGTGATAGAAGGCCTATGTACGACTACGTCATCAGCATCTGCAATTTGTCATCGCGCCGCTTCCAGCGCAAGTGTTGCTCACCTATTGAGGTTGCATGTTGTCAGATTCTGGTCTCTGATCACTGTTAGATACTGGTCACTCACTCCTGCAAGCTATTACCAGAATAAGAGTAGAAATAGCATAGATAAGGTGAACATAGGGTTGGCGAGAGTGGGAGGAGTAAAGCGGTCTAGCTAGGGGTAACGTCAGACGTGGGGTCACACACACACACATACACATACACACACACACACATGCACACACATGCACACACACACACACACACACACACACACACACACACACACACACACAGGAACAAGCGGTCAGGCTATTGTAAAAGCAGTAGTACACACTCGCGCACACACACACACACACATACACAGGATTTCACACCTTCCTGTAAACTGACCTGGTAACCCTCACTCTTACATTCCACTATTCACTGTACCCCCCCCCCCTCCCCTCTCTCCTCTCTCTCTCTCTCTCTATACCTATCTCTCTACCTATCTCTCTGTACCTCTCTCTCTCTTTACCTATCTCTATTACTCAACATACTCTGTGACTTTAATGATTGCTATCATTTATCATAGCACGTAAATATTTATTGTTATCCTCTGGTAACTGGGAAACATTATTCCTTGTTAACTTCTACAAGACAAAGTCATAATCTCATGTTAAGACTGAACAGTATTTGATGGGAATTTGAAGTTACCTTAGTTAACCTTTGGTATGTAGAGCTGCATTATTTTAAATTTACTGTATTAGATTTTAAAAACTGGAAATTGAAAATGGACTTTAAGGTTCACAAAATACTAAAGAAAACTTTGAAAATTCGCTGATTACCGGTATCTATCGTTTAAGTTCACGCTTATAATATTTCTTGCTAAAATTTCCCTCTTCATCATAAAACCTCTTTAAATGAGAGTTACAGTGGAGTAATATTACTCCTGCAGGATTGTGAACACGAGCACTGACACACAGCAAAATACATTACACTGCTACACGCACACTACATATGAATATCTGAAGCCTCTGCCTCATGCTTCATCATTTTGCAAACTTAAGCGGTATTTTTTCTTTTAATAATTATTTAGGAAAACTAGAGACATATTTCTATGGCAATATGTTAAATTTAGTCTTTTTAATCTTGGCATCTTTTAAAAATAAATAAATGAATATATATATATATATATATATATATATATATATATATATATATATATATATATATATATATATTATATATATATATATATATATATATATATATATATATACAAATAATATATATATTATATATATATGTCGTGCCGAATATGTAAAACTGGTCAATTAGCAAGAACTCATTTAAAATTAAGTCCTTTCTGAAATTTTCTCTTATACTTTTAAAGATATATTTTTTTCATTAATGATAATGTAAAAATTTTTAATTTTCCAACAGAAGAATCTTAGAAAACTTACCTAACCTTATTATAACAAGCGCAATTTATTTTAACCTAACACAACTAAATATATTTTAGATTTGTTTACAATAATTTAATACTAAACAAACGCAGTGAAATATATTTTTTTCGTTAGGTTCAGAATGATTTTGGCGAAATTATTGCATACACAAATATTCGCTTGCCCTAAATGGAAAGATGAGCGTTGCTATTTAAGCCAAGATCGCAAGTTCTGCCTTTTCGGCACGACATATATATATATATATATATATATATATATATATATATTATATATATATATATATATATATATAATATATATATATATATATATATTTTCCTGATGAAATTAGACCTTTCTTTTTTGGTGCAACACTTTGTGCACTTAAAAACAAGGATGGAGGAATTTGGCCAATTGCAGTAGGCAACACGTTACGCCGCCTGGTATCCAAAGCTGCTGTACGAAGTATTCGTGCACAGGCAGCCATGATGCTTCAACGAAACCTGCTTGGGTTTGGGGTCTCTCAAGGAAGTGAAGCAGCGGTTCATGCAACAAGGGCGTATATCAACAACCTGCCTGAGGACAACGCACTAGTAAAATTAGATTTCAAGAATGCATTCAATCTCCTGAAAAGAGACATGGTATTAGCAGCAGTACAAGAACATTTCCCTGGTCTCTTCCCTTTTGTTGCAGCTGGGTATAGCAAGGAATCAATGCTTCTCTTTGAAGAGCATGAAATCACATCATCGGAGAGTGTCCAACAAGGAGATCCTCTTGCACCATTTCTCTTCTGTATAGCAGTTTGGGAAATCGCAGTCAGACCAGCGAGCTAAACATCTGGTTCCTAGATGATGGCACACTAGCAGATACAAAGGAGTCCCTCCTACATGATCTTACACAAGCAATGACACGGGGACAGGAAATGGTTCTCATCCTGAATCCATCCAAATGTGAAATCATCTCAGTCAGTCAACAAGTGATAAATGCATTGAGATCAAAACTACCAGGAGCAGCAGTCATTGCCCCCACAAACAGCGTCTGCTAGGAGCACCTCTGGGAAGCAATGCCATTGACACAATTCTCAGGAAGAAATTGGAAAAGTTAAGGAGAATGGAACAACGTGCTTAAGTCTGCCCAGGTTGACATATTTCCTAAGATGTGCACCATCATATGATAACTTTATACTGCACGAATATGACAGTATCCTGAGGCAAATTTTTACGAAAGTACTTAACCTTACTCTAGAAGACGGGCAGTGGAACCAAGCTACACTTCCAGTCAGACTAGGAGGCATTGGTGTCCGCAAGTCATCACAGACTGCATACCTGCTTTTCTGTCCTCGTGTATTGCATCCAGAGGGCTTGTAGCAGCGATTCTTCCTGAACATCTTAGGGACAAGATTGGAGTCCAGGACCAAAAGTTCATTGACGGAGCCATGGCCTGGGATATTCTAACGGGCTCTGAAACCAAACCTGCTCCCTCCAGCAACTACAAACAATCGCACTGGGATGGTCCAATAGTGGAAAATATAGCCTCAACAATGCTTCAGTGTCAGGGAAGGATAAAGCCTGCCTCATGGCAGTGAGAGCCCCTCATGCTGGGGACTTTCTGCTGGCTGTTCCCAACTCCAGCCTTGGCACACGCCTCGACCCATAGACCATCCGCATCGGTGTTGCCCTTCGAATTGCCGCCTCTATTCTCGCCGAACACAGGTGTATTTGTGGCAGTAAAGCAGCAGACCGATTCGGGTACCATGGTCTTGTGTGCCGTAAATCCAAGGGAAAGATTGCAAGACATGAGGAGGTTAATAACATTATCAAGAGGAGCCTCACAACAGCCAGATGCGTCCAGATGGTATCACCCTTTTCTATGGCCTTCCCAAAACTCATAAACCTGATATTCCTCTTAGTCCTATCATATTCTCTTATTCTCTTGCTTCTTGGCTGGCCAAAACCCTCACTCCCTGTCTTGGTACCTTTTCTCCTGCCCACCTCCGTCACTCTCAAGACTTCATTGAACGGGTTCGCTCTCTCCCAACCTGTAAGATGCTTAATCTTGACGTTGAGTCCCTCTTCACCAATGTCCCTCTTGATGATGTCCTTGATTTCCTTAGAGAGAAGGCCCATGAAGGGTTTCTTCATCTCCCTATCCCCACTGATGTCTTTCTTGATCTGATCCGCCTCTGTGTGGACTCTAACTCCATTTCCTTCCAAGGGAAATATTATTCTCAAACCTTCGGTGTCGCTATGGGCTCTCCTCTCTCTCCTGTCCTTGCTAATCTTTACATGGAATACTTCGAGACTGTTCTTCTTCCTACCCTCGATGTGCAACCTTCACCCTGGCTCCGCTATGTGGATGACATCTTTGCTCTGTGGCCTCATGACTCCAGTCTCTTGCAACCTTTTCTTGAAGCTCTTAATAATCTTGCCTCTTCCATTAAGTTTAAAGCTGAATGGGAATCTAATTCCTTGCTTCCTTTCCTTGATGTCCATGTTCACCGCTCAGATACAGGTTTTTCCTTTTCCGTTTACCGTAAACCTATGCACAGTGCCATGTACATTCACTACTTTTCCTATCATGCTTCCCCTGTCAAGAAAAGTGTTCTTATCTCCCTCTTTCTCCGTGCCCTCCGCATCTGTGATCCTCAGTTCCTTCCAGCAGAAATTTCCACTCTTCATAATTCGTTCTCCCGTCTTGGCTACTCTTCCCATTTCATAGACTCTGCCCTCTCACGTGCTAAACGCAATTTCTTCTCTCCCAAACTCTCTACTCATGGGAACTCTTCTATCCTCTGCCTTCCCTACAATTCCGGTCTCTCTAATCTCAACAATTCTCTCCGTCCCTTAGACATCAAGCTTTACCTTCCGCCCAGACTAACACCTCTTCGCACTAATCTCGTTCATACCTCTCCTCCCTCTACAGATGTTCCTGGTGTCTACTATATTTCTTGCTCCTCCTGTCCTCTTCAATACTTCGGAGAAACTGGTCGATCTCTTTCTGACAGACTTAGGGAGCACAAAAATAGTGTTAGGCTTGCCGACACTAACAATGCTCTTTTCTGTCACGTCAGAGATCATAGCCATCCTATTGACTGGTCTTCTGCTAAAACTGTCTTCCCTACTTCCAACTCGAACAGTCGCCGTCTAGTTGAATCCTCTCTAATACACAACTTTCCTTGTATGAACTTAGCCTGGTTCGTCTCTGTAGATGCCTTCCTCTCCCACTACATTGTAAAATGCTCCAAACTTCAGAACACACCGTGACTTAACCTGAATCCTCATTTTTCTTTTTCTTCTTCCTCTTCCCCTTTCCTCTTTCCTTTTCTCCTCTGGGTTGTCTTTCTCTCTCCTGTCTCGTGTTTCTGTTCCTTCTTTATTTATTTCACCACTTCCCCTTTCACGCACCTCTGTGCGCTTGCTCTCCCTCTGTGGGCAACTAGCTCTCTTGCAGTGCTCCCCTTTCTTTGTATTTGACTGGCTCGTCATCCTTATTTCCCACTTCTACCACTACTACTG
>NC_069412.1:7564251-7581751 GCF_026875155.1 Cherax quadricarinatus | reverse complement strand
AATGAGTTTAAGCTGTAGGTTTAATTTTTGTAGAAGACTGTAATGATAAATGATAATCAGGGAACCCATGCTGGATTCAGGGTTACGGGAGAAAGTCAGAGCTTGTGGAGACATCGCAGGGAAACAGACACCTCCCATGGAATCCAGCATACATCGTTAAGCTTAATTTACAATATGAGTATATGGAGTTTATGGAGACTTTTCTTCTGTCTAGCATCCAGTATTTTAGATCCATTTTCTAAGTAACGAAAAATATTCAGAAACATAATTGAGCTCTTGTGTGAAATCCCACTTCTCTTGGAATAAATCCCAATTCTCTTGGAATAAAGGCTGAGGAAAATCTTACAACCAGTACAGGTGTGCTGGCTGTAAAATTTTGTATTGTAAGCTTTGTGTTTCAATAATACAGAGTTGGGCCTGCTACTGCCAAGACAGTGGTTCGAGTTCTCGCCGTTCGTTACAACCTGAGTTCATGGAGTATATGGAGTTTATGGAGTCGTTTGTTACAACTTGAGTTTATGGGGTATATGGCTTTGAAGGGTAAGAGAAATAATGTGCCATAAAGGCTTCTGGAGCTGCACGAAGAGACGCTTGCATCACAGTTGGTGATGCTGATGCAGCCAAGTCACAGTTATGCTGGCTGAAAATATTATTACATTCATGGGAAGCGCTAAACCCGTAGAAGTCACGCAGAGTCTACAGGGAAAGGAAGGTATTCAGGTACGATTCAAGGAGGAGGAGCACAGGTAAAAATAATAATAATAATAATAATCATAATAATTATAATAATACAGGTCTAGCTGACATCAGTGATATACTATTATATAGAAAGCGTCTTGCTATGCAGAGCATTTTGGGTAAATTAGGTAAATTTTGTCCCTAGGATGCGACCCACAGCAGTCGCCTAAGACCCACTTATATTACTGATAAGTAAACAGAGGCAACGGGATATCTGAGGTGCAATTAAAAGCTCCTCACTCGCTTCAAGGAACCTCCCATCAGGGATGCTAGTTCTAAAATCTTCTTATTGTAAGTTTCATGGCTTAATAATATATCGCTGTTGGGCTTCGTACTACCATGACCATGGTCCGAGTCCCGACCATTCTTCTCATTATTCATTGACACTCGATCATTACCGACTATATAGCTTTGAGGAACATAAGAATAAATGAACTATGAAAGCTCTTGGTGTTGTGGGAATAAATAGTAAAGTTAGAATTGGTGTCACCGATACAACCAAATCTTCCAATTGCACGCTTCCTGGCTTGGTCGTAAAGCGTTGGGCACTACTGGTCGGCACTCATTCCTCAGGCACTCCTGGTCGGTACTTTTCTATCATATTAATTTTCAACTTTTAACTTTCCTTCCGACTGGTATCCCTGCTCATGAACACACAAAATAGCAGATAAATCTTGTACATTTATCTTCCCCTTTTCAGTGCATCTCAATAATTTCATATTTTCTAATCTGTAG
This sequence comes from Cherax quadricarinatus, assembly GCF_026875155.1. Taxonomy (NCBI): domain Eukaryota; kingdom Metazoa; phylum Arthropoda; class Malacostraca; order Decapoda; family Parastacidae; genus Cherax; species Cherax quadricarinatus. Next base: position 7,580,278 of record NC_069412.1, on the reverse strand, counting down.
ACATAAATCCTGACGCACTCCTGTAAACACTTTTGGGGTCTAGTTCGTAGGCGTTATGTGAATCCATATACTCTTGCGTTACCGTCCGCAGGATGGATATAAGTGCAAAATTAATTAGCCGATTTAGCGGGCAAAAAAAAATTGTTTTCCAATGTAGGTACCCTGGTTTGAGAGCGAACAGCGGGATGATTAACCCAGAGCTTAAAACCAGCATAGCAACATGTTTCTCCCAGGGGCGGTAGTTACAAAGAGAGTAAAGGCACAACATAACTCCATGGTTGTAATGGCTACGTCAGTTAGGGTAACTCAAAAGTAATAGGTGTATTAATCAGTTTATTAAATGGAAACGTTAATAAAAATATAAATGACATCAAATTCTGAACATTTACGATGTAACGATGTTCCGGAGAATGTTTTCATGTGAGGTTTAACTCAACCGCGTTGTGGGGTTCACCCTCATATAAGAAATTTTCCAAAGGTGCTGCAGACCTTTCTTATCACACTCCATCACACTTGGAGTGTGTGGAGTGCTGAAGTAAACTTCAGAATAGTCATGTTATTAACCGTTTCACTTAGGCCCTATAGTTACGAAAACTATACATATGTCGCCTACAACAAAGCTGAAGTTGAAGAATGAGACACTTATATAACATTTGGGCATCCTTATAATGGAAACGTTTCGCTAGCCAGTGGCTTCACCAGTTCTGTTCAGGAAAGAACGTTGTTAGACAAATAGTTTGAATTAATCAATTCCTCAGTCTGAAGATGATTAAGTCCATCAATCTTGATAAAATTAATGAATATACATGAAGAAGGGTTTTATATACTGCAAACAGGTGAGAGAAAGCAGTTATAGGAGGTGTCACCCGTAGAAAAAACCCACTCTGCCCCTTATCCACACATTTGCTATGCTTCTACCAAGGCTAATGGACTGAACACACCATTACCAGGCTGAGTGACTGATTACCTCAAATTATTCCTTGTCTTCCACCGTTCTTCTCAGTATTGGACTGATGAAGCCACTGGCTTGTCGGCTGGAGTTAATTTCAAACGGGATTATTATTTTGGATTTTCTGTAACACAAAGTTAGTAGTAAAAATGAGAACAATATCATGCAAAAGATTTAATGATTTCAACAAACTATTGTGTAAACTAAACAGAGTATTCAGCATGAATAGTGGTTTAGGAGACAAACTTCACTAAAAAAAAATGCAAGTAACATTAACAGACAATCCACAATATTTGCAGTCAGTTTGCAAAACCAAAGCAGCGAGGAGACTACTCATGATCGTTCAAATTAATCACACCATAGCACTCCACAAGCCAGCTATGAGATAATTCGTTTGAGTTAATAGTATCACTATTCATCTAATGCTCATCAGATAATGATAAGTTAACCTGTCGTCTTGTAATTGAGCAATAGAGCGATGTTCACGAAGAAAAAACTGTAGGTAGGGCAGCGTAAATAGTGCTTCTCAGTGCTGTGTTCCGAAGCACAGCACTGTGCTAAGTGAAATACACAAGTTTAAATTAGTTTCATTATTATCTTGCATTTTCAAGGTTCTTGAAAGAACTATTAAGTGTTGATGCGAAAGATAACTGGGTGCCACAGCCTTCCCTCGCTTGTGTAGCCAACATCTCATCTCAGGAAAAAAATTGGCAATTATTCATGTTTACCACACCACTGAAGAGAGGTGCTTTGATGCCTGTGAGGAGCATTTGAGGCAAGAAACTATATGTATCATTCCCTTCCGAAAATCGAACATTATTGTCTCATATTCCCCCGGTATTAGGTGTGCAATACGTGTTTAGTACTTTCTCCTGATTAATATTATTAATAATAGTAAAATTATAACAAAAACAACGACAAAACAATAACAATAATAATATGCTGAGGACGGGAATGCATTCAATTATTTAGGAGTAGACATGTTGGCAGATGGTTCTTCGAAAGACGAGGTGAATCAAAGAATAGACGATGGATAAAAGGCTGGTAGTGTGTACAGACATCTGAAGACAGAATGAAGTTTATCTATGGAGGCAAAAAAGGTAATATACCAGAGTATAGTGATAACAATTCTGAATGGGTGTGAGGCAAGGGCTGTAAATATTTCAGGAAGAAGGCCAGAGGTAGTAGATGTCATATTTGAGAACAATGTGGAGGGTGAATAGTGTGCAGGGAATTCAGAGAGTAGAAATTTCGAGATAATGTGGGGTCACAACAGATACTACTCAGAGAGCCGAGTAGGGTTGTTAAGTGGTTTGGGCATTCAGACAGGGACAGGACTTGTCTCACGATGTTTTGGGGTTTGGGCGTGTAAAGGAGGTTTGGAGCACTATGGGCTTCAGCATCCAGCAAGATATTATGATCATGTTACATCGGAGTGAATGGAGACGAGGGATATTGTTGGGGTGGCGTGTTGTTGAATTATGAGCAAAGTAATGGTTATGAAGGTTAGATTAGGTAAAACTGATCAGGAAACAAGACAGTTGTTTCTTGAAGCGGGTCTGATTGAGGCCTACCGGTGCCTTACCGGCCCACCCCTTTAAAATATTATGATTAAAACTATTATATAACGGTTATGAAGCGAATCAGAGAAACTGGAAAGTCAGACTTGAGTCCTGGAGGTGTTAGGTAATGCCTACACTTTTAAGGACGGGTAATATGTTGCAGCTCATTGGGATATATCAACACTTCATTGGGATATATGAACTGTGAATGATTGATGATGATGTTTCTGTTTTATGCTCATCCTACCTCAATATGAGCCAGCCGGTGTGTTAAAAAAAAAGACAATAATCTTGTTTACTTTAAAAAACACGTAATTTCAACTAAAGTAGAGAATAATTAACTAGCGTAATTCTTAAAAAAATATATCAAGATTATATCTGACAGCTGCAGTTAGTAACCCTCACATTAACAATAAAATGAATATAAAAACTCCAGTCAAATAAGAACTTGAGCTCAAATTTATTCGCGCTACAAACAACAGGAATAACTCCAGGAGGAGTTTTTCCTGTTGTTGATGTTGATGGAGTGGTTGTTGATGCAGGGAATTCTTCAAAACTATCCCATCCTATAGTCACGATCTACTTCTGGTAGTGGGGTTTACAACTGGTGACTCTATCTACCACTGCCCTACCTCGTCTATCTGCAGTATATATGCCCCAGCTCCGTGAAAATGCTGAAGACGGATGGACTGAACACACCAACTCCAGGCTCAGGGATTAATTACCTCAAACTCTTCCTCATCTTCCACTGTTTTCTGCATTGGACTGAATAAGCCACTGGCTGAAGAAACGTTTCCTGAATCAAGTAACCCAAGTGTTGTTTGTCTCACTGATACAAATGGCTGACTAGGGTTCAAAATTTTAAACCGATCATATAAGGTGTCCTGAAGTGATAAACGAGACCACCGTACTAGTACGTGCCAATAGTAATAACCTGGTTGATCATTATTATGTACCTCTAAGGCTGGCCTGTCTATTATCCATCATAAAAAAAGTTACCAGTACTAGATTAGTACTAAGACGAATTTACAATGAGATTAATTTCAGTTTATTTCATCCAAGATGGTAATTTAACAATAATTAATATAAAAATTTAAATACAAAGCAAATGGCTAAATAAATTAAATTAGGGAATTATCAGGAATATTACCTCAGGTTAATATCACGATATATATTAACACAGTACTATAATCGTAACTAAAATGAATCATTACATGTGTCTTAATAAACCAGTGGAGTAGGATAATGACGCTGTCCTGACGATGATTGCATCATTAATAAAAGCATTAATGTCGTGCTGGCACGACAGACTGATAATAATACCACTTAACCAAAATTCACCTCCGTCTGAATGAGGGAGCGATATCAAGATTGGTCTGGGAACATAACAAATCCACAGAAAGTGAGCAACATACCTATTTACGTCGTTCAATTATCAACTTATTAAATGTTAAATGTCCGAAATATTATAAATGAAATGCAGAGTTAAGAAGAAGGTGAAGTAAGCTAGGAGCATGGGAGCCATGCCAGCTAGGAGCATGGAATCCATGGCAGCTAGGAGCATGTGAGTCATGCCAGCTAGGAGCATGGGAGTCATGCCAGCTAGGAGCATGGGAACCATGCCAGCTAGGAGCATGGAAGCCATGCCAGCTTAGGACCTTGGTACCATGGTCTTCACTGAGGTGTCAAGTGTCACCCAAGAAAGATAATAAAGTGAAACAATCGTGTGACCAGTGAGAGAAATACAGTGAATAGGGTACATTATTAACGAGAAGAAATTGAGGTGGATCTACCTCAGGACGTCACATCGAGCTGGACAATCTACAGGCTGTTACAGCTGCACTGCAAGTACTGTATCCACCTATGAGTGGTTGTTTGGGTGTGGGGTTCCAGGTTCCAATTAACCGCCAAGCTGTATGTGAATGGTCTAACTCTCATAGCACGATAAAGAATAGGCACTCAAGTATTCAATAAGGAATAGCAATTGGTAATCCATTGAACAAGGCGAGTAACTTACTGTAAGCTAGGTGGCAGGTCAAGCATTGGCAACATTGTAAGTAGGTGAGCGTCAAGTCCCAGGAGGGTGGGGGTCAGGTCACAAGAGGTTGTGGACACAAGCGACCACTGAGAATCCACATTACACTCCCAGCACAAGCCACCTACTTTTCAGACACATAATAAACCCACACATAATTCGACACATAATTACACACACACACCACCAACCCCCCCTAACCATCCCTCCCTCTCACACACACACACACACACACAAGGGCAGACACTCATAGAAGCTTTAGACCCTAGTAACAATTTCCACTTTTTATAACCCAGAATTACTGGTATGTATTAACAGTATCTCTCCCTCATACCTCCCCCATACACACGAATGCACACGTATACACACATACACACACACACACTGTACTAGGACAAAATGGTAGCTAACTAACTAGGCGAATACACACACACACACACACACACACACACACACACACACACACACACACACACACATACACACATACACACATACACACACACACACTAAGTACGTGCCGGTCAAGTCCCAGGAGGTTGGGGGGTCAGGTCACAAGAAGTTGTGGGCAGCCAAGGACCACTGAGACTCTACATTACAACGCACAAGCCACCTACCCTTCAGTACATAATAAACCCACATAATTCCACACAAAATTACACACACACACACATATCCAGACTCTCACATACACTCTTCCCCTCACTACCGACATCTCACTACTTCCCCTGATCCCTCCCCTCCCTCGTTCACCCTCCCCTCCCTCGTTCACCCTCCCCTCCACCGTTCACCCTCCCCCTCCGCACTCCTCTCCCACATAGCCACAGTTCCTCCACTACCTCCCCCCCCCACATTCTGACATACACACTACTAACCTAACATACAGAACTACATAGGATTCCCACTCTGAGGCAATCAGGATAAAACAAAAATGGGTTGCCAGAGAGCAACAAGAAAAACCAAGGGACAGGAGGAGGAGGAAGCTGCAAAGCAAGATTGGGCAGCAGAGCTCATAAAAAGGGATCATGAATGGGAAAAGAAACTAGAAGAACTTAGCATGAGAATGGAAGAGAGGATAGATATGGAAAGCAGGAAGTGGGAGGTGCATGTCAAAGCAGCAGAGGCTAGGATACAGAGTTTAGAAGAGGAGCTGAAAAATCTGAAACAGCCTAAAGAACTAAAGAACATTTTGGGATTGACAACAGAGACTGCTACCTCAGCCACAAATAAGGGGACAGTAGGGGAAGAAGGAGCACAACTGCATGGAGAAGCTCTGTCAGAGGAGACTGTAGTAAATGAAAGAGCTAAGTTTTATGTGGAGGCCCTAACAGACAACAACAGAGCCCAAGGAAAGCCGAGAAGGGAAAATGACAGGCCACTGAGCCCAAGTACATTAGCTAGTGAAACTGAAGTAAGGAAAGCTGCAGTGGAGGAAACCAAATTAAATGAGGGAATACACAGGGATATGCAGTGGGAGAATGAAAGGGTGAGGTCAGTCTTTGTGTATGGGCTCCAGGAAGTTGAAGGGGAAACATATGAAGCAAGAAAACAAGGGGGGAAAAAGCAATTGAAAGCATCATGAAAGCAATAGGAGAAGACGACATGACCCAGCTGGAAAATTTTCGGAGAATAGGGGGGTTTGTAAAAAAAAGAACCCGGCCAGTGAAAGTGACCTTCAAGGCAGAAGCGACTCGGAACAGGATCTTGCAGGAGAAAGCACGACCGCGACAGAACACAAGAAGAAAGGCAGAAACTGAGAGAGATGGTACGAAGGCGAAAGGAGGAAAGAGAGGGGATGTAGAAGACAGACAGGAGACCCCAGACCCAGGAAGAAGATCAAATACAGCCTCCCTCACAACTTCCTATAGAATCCTCTCAACCAGGTCAACCCCAGTGCAACCAAACACTCTAAATCAAAACACCCATGACACATCCAATGGCCCCACCCACTACATTACAAACTCCACCCCCACAGCAACAACCCATAGTTCCTTACCAGGTCTCCCACTTCCCCAACCCCAACATACCTCCCAGACCACAGTCTTAGAAAAGAAGTTGAAGGTGTGGTATACAAATGCAGATGGAATAACAAACAAGTATGAGGAGTGGAACGAAAGAATCAAGGAAACATCCCCAGACATAATAGCATTCACATAAACAAAACTCACCAGAATAATAACAGATTCAATCTTTCCATCCGGATATCAAATCCTCAGGAAAAACAGAGGGAGGAGAGGGGGAGGAGGAGTTGCACTGCTCATTAAAATCCAGTGGGGTTTTGAGAAAATGGAAGGAATGGATGGCACGGGCGAAAGGGACTACTAAGTAGGAACAATCCAGTCTGAGGGACATAAGGTGATAATTGCAGTAATGTACAACCCACCACAGAACTGCAGGAGGCCAAGAGAATAATACGATGAGAGCAACAGAGCAATGATCGACGCACTAGCCGAGGTGGCCAGGAGAGCACACATGGGGGGAGCAAAGTTACTAGTTATGGGTGATTTCAATCACAAGGAGATTGGAAAAACCTGGAGCCACGTGGGGGGTCCCGAAACATGGAGAGCCAAGATGATGGATGTGGTACTGGAAAACCTCATGCATTAACATGTTAGAGATACTACCAGAGAGAGAGGAGAGGATGAACCAGCAAGACTGGACCTTGTATTCACCTTGAGTAGTTCGGACATCGAGGGTATCATGTATGAAAGGCCCCTGGCAGCTAGTGATCATGTGGTTCTGTGCTTCGACTACATAGTTGAGCTCCAAGTGGAGAGAGTAGCAGGAATAGGCTGGGAAAAACCAAACTACAAAAGGGGAACTACTCAGGCATGAAGAACTTCCTTCAAGACATTCAGTGGGAGAGGGAACTGTCAGGAAAACCAGTACAAGAAATGGACTATGTGGCAACAAAATGCAAGGAGGCAGAGGAGAGGTATGTTCCCAAGGGAAACAGAAATAATGGAAAGAACAGAACGAGTCCTTGGTTCACCCAAAGGTGTAGGGAGGTAAAAACGAGGTGTACTAGAGAATGGAAAAGGTACAGAAGACAGAGAACTAAGGAAAATAAAGAAATTAGCCGAAGAGCCAGAAACGAATGTGCACAGATAAGAAGGGAGGCTCAGAGACAATATGAAAATGACATAGCATCAAAAGTAAAGACTGACCCGAAGCTGTTGTACAGCCACATCAGGAGGAAAACAACAGTCAAGGACCAGGTAATCAGATTGAGGAAGGGTGATGGGGAATTCACAAGAAACGACCGAGAGGTATGTCAGGAGCTCAACACAAGATTTAAAGAGGTATTTACAGTGGAAACCAGTAGGACTCCAGGAAATCAGAACAGGAGGGCACACCAGCAAGTGCTGGATGAGGTACATATAACCAAGGAGGAGGTGAAGAAGCTGCTATGCGAACTTGACACCTCAAAGGCGGTGGGACCAGACATCTCTCCATGGGTCCTTAAAGAGAGAGCAGAGATATTGTGTGAGCCATTAACAAAGATCTTCAACACATCATTTGAAACAGGGCAACTCCCTGAGGTATGGAAAATGGCAAATGTAGTCCCAATTTTTAAAAAGGGAGACAGACATGAGGCACTAAACTACAGACCTGTATCACTAACGTGCATAGTATGCAAGGTCATGGAGAAGATCATCAAGAGGAGAGTGGTGGAGCACCTGGAAGAAACAAGTGTATAATTGACAACCAGCACGGTTTCAGGGAAGGAAAATCCTGTGTCACAAACCTACTAGAGTTTTATGACAAGGTGACAGAAGTAAGACAAGAGAGAGATGGGTGGATCGACTACATATTTTTGGACTGTAAGAAGGCCTTCGACACAGTTCCTCACAAGAGGTTACTGCAAAAGCTAGAGGATCAGGCACACATAACAGGAAAGGCACTGCAATGGATCAGAGAATACCTGTCAGGGAGGCAACAACGAGTCATGGTACGCGACGAGATGTCAGAGTGGGCGCCTGTGACAAGCGGGGTTCCACAGGGGTCAGTCCTAGGACCTGTGCTGTTCTTGGTATATGCGAACGACATAACGGAAGGGATAGACTCAGAAGTGTCCATGTTTGCAGATGATGCGAAGTTAATGAGAAGAATCAAATCGGATGAGGATCAGGCAGTACTACAAAGAGACCTGGACAAGCTACAAGCCTGGTCCAGCACCTGGCTCCTTGAATTTAACCCTGCCAAATGCAAAGTCATGAAGATTGGGGAAGGGCAAAGTAGACCGCAGACACAATATAGTTTAGATGGCCAAAGACTGCAAACCTCACTCAAGGAAAAAGATCTGGGGGTGAGTATAACACCGAGCATATCTCCTGAGGCACACATCAATCAGATAACTGCTGCAGCGTACTGGCGCCTGGCAAACCTACGGATAGCGTTCCGATACCTCAGTAAGGATTCATTTAAGACTCTGTATACCATTTACGTCAGGCCCATACTGGAGTATGCAGCACCAGTTTGGAATCCACACCTAGTCAAGCACGTCAAGAAATTAGAGAAAGTGCAAAGGTTTGCAACAAGACTAGTCCCAGAGCTACGGGGATTGTCCTACGAAGAAAGGTTGATGGAAATCGGCCTGACGACACTGGAGGACAGGAGGGTCAGGGGAGACATGATAACGACATACAAAATACTGCGCGGAATAGACAAGGTGGACAAAGACGGGATGTTCCAGAGAAGGGACACAGACACAAGAGGTCACAATTGGAAGTTGAAGACTCGGATGAATCAAAGGGATGTTAGGAAGTATTTCTTCAGTCACAGAGTAGTCAGGCCGTGGAATAGCCTAGAAAGTGACGTAGTGGAGGCGGGAACCATACATAGTTTTAAGGCGAGGTATGATAGAGCTCATGGGGCAGGGAGAGAGAGGACCCAGTAGCAATCAGCGAAAAGGGGGCCAGGACTCGACCCCTGCAACCACAAATAGGTGAGTACAAATAGGTGAGTACACACGCACACACACATTAATATATATATATATATATATATATATATATATATATATATATATATATATATATATTATATATATACACGCGTAATTTTATTCAAAATACTACTATTACTACTACTACTACTACTACTACTACTAATAATAATAATAATAATAATAATAATAATAATAATAATAATAAGTTGTATAGTTAATACTTCAATAAAGCACTAATATCTGTATTACATAATGTATACGCAAGACTTGTATCTGAGAGTGTACCTGGTGAGGCATTAATTGTAAAGTATTCAGTGGTTCGCTAGAGTCGTGAAAATTAAATACAGTAGGAATTTTTTTTAATATTTCTCTGTTTTTGCATGTCTGTTATTTTGAAAATTTTATAGGTTAGATAACATCACGTGATGCAATGACAACAGCACGACTGTCTCACTGTGTGCTGGTGGAAACGACATAAGGAAATGCAGAAGGAAGAAATTATTACCCATAGATGTATTTCGGTTAGTGCTTGATACGAGAAACGTATCCTAGTGTTCCATATACCTGATCCCTCTGCCTCAGTATTCGTACTCGACTGGAATACAACAGAGTGGGGCAGTTAAAAATTAGAGTTAAAATTTTGAAAGTAATCAGAAGAGGCATTCACAAGCCATCATACGAAATAGTAATAATAATCAAGGTCTATAATAAAATTTTCGAAAGATCTGTTTTAGGATAGATCGTGTTGATAGATCGACTCTTAAAGAGAAGCAAGACACACTCACTGCTGCTTCTTTTCACATAACCTTGCTGGTGGACGCTGTATTCCTCAGTCTAAATTGCTCTCTTTGAAGAGAATTTTTAAACGAAGATTTTGTAATATATATTATAGTTCTCATTAAAATTAATTATAAAATGTTTTGAAATAATGTACATTGATTAGTCGATTATAGAAATACCTTAGGGAGAATGACGCTGACGTCCGACCCACGAAATGACGAAAACTCCAGAAATATTATATGACACAAACTTCTAACATATAGAATAACACAAACTACTAACATATGGAATAGCTTTGGCCCCTGGCAGATCACATGACTCAGATTTCTGACAAATTAACTTATGCAAACTATAAACAGATGGAATGCGGCAAACTCCCAGCAGGTGGAATGAGGTAAACTCCCAGCAGGTGGAATGAGACAAACTCCCAGCAGGTGGAATGAGGCAAACTCCCAGCAGGTGGAATGAAACAAACTCCCAGCAGTTGGAATGAGGCAAACTCTCAGCAGGTGGAATGAGGTAAACTCCCAGCAGGTGGAATGAGACAAACTCCCAGCAGGTGGAATGAGGCAAACTCCCAACAGGTGGAATGAGGCTAACTTCCAGCAGGTGGAATGAGGCAAACTTCCAGCATGTGAAATGAGGCAAACTACCAGAAAATGAAATGAGGCAAACTCCCATCAAGTGGAACGAGGCACACTTCCAGCAGGTGGAATGAGGCAAACTCCCAGCAGGTGGAATGAGGCAAACTCCCAGCAGGTGGAATGAGGCAAACTCCCAGCAGGTGGAATGAGGCAAACTCCCAGCAGGTGGAATGAGACAAACTCCCAGCAGGTGGAATGAGGCAAACTCCCAGCAGGTGGAATGAGGCAGACTCCCAGCAGGTGGAATAAGGCAGACTCCCAGCACGTGGAATGAGGCAAACTCCCAGCACGTGGAATGAGGCAAACTCCCAGCACGTGGAATGAGGCAAACTCCCAGCACGTGGAATGAGGCAAGCTCTCGACACCTCAAATGGTGCACTCTCCAGACAGACCCAATCAGGTAAACTCTAAATAAACGGGATGACGCAAATTCCCAACAGATGGCATGAGACAACCAACAGACAGACAGGAGAATTAAAGAATTAACTAAATGGAAAATGGCATTATTAAATTAATTGGAAATCGAGAAATCCAACAGAGTTTTTCTGCGCCTGGAAATGGGTTTTAATTTTTTCTTTCGATCAAAAGCTCTTCAGAGCCATAATAACGTAAAGAAAACGAAGTTCTGAATGAACCAGGACTGGCAGTAGTGTGTGTATCGTTAAGGTCTACTGAACAACACGCAGAGTATATATCCATGTCTCCTTCCCACTGTGATGGAGTCTAGGTAACCTCTCCCTCCCACTGTGATGGAGTCTAGATATCCTCTCCTTCCCACTGTGATGGAGTCTAGATATCCTCTCCTTCCCACTGTGATGGAGTCTAGGTAACCTCTCCCTCCCACTGTGATGGAGTCTAGATATCCTCTCCCTCCCACTGTGATGGAGTCTAGATATCCTCTCCTTCCCACTGTGATGGAGTCTAGATATCCTCTCCTTCCCACTGTGATGGAGTCTAGGTAACCTCTCCTTTCCCCTGTAATGGAGTCTAGATATCCTCTCCTTCCCACTGTGATGGAGTCTAGGTAACCTCTCCTTTCCCCTGTGATGGAGTCTAGATATCCTCTCCCTCCCACTGTGATGGAGTCTAGATATCCTCTCCCTCCCACTGTGATGGAGTCTAGATATCCTCTCCTTCCCACTGTGATGGAGTCTAGATATCCTTTCCCTCCCATTGTGATGGAGTCTAGATATCCTCTCCTTCCCACTGTGATGGAGTCTAGGTAACCTCTCCTTCCCACTGTGATGGAATCTAGATATCCTCTCCCTCCCACTGTGATGGAGTCTAGATATCCCCTCCTTCCCACTGTGATGGAGTCTAGATATCCTCTCCTTCCCACTGTGATGGAGTCTAGATATCCTCTCCTTCCCACTGTGATGGAGTCTAGATATCCTCTCCTTCCCACTGTGATGGAGTCTAGATATCCTCTCCCTCCCACTGTGATGGAGTCTAGATAACCTCTCCTTCCCACTGTGATGGAGTCTAGGTAACCTCTCCTTCCCACTGTGATGGAATCTAGATATTCTCTCCCTCCCACTGTGATGGAGTCTAGATATCCCCTCCTTCCCACTGTGATGGAGTCTAGGTAACCTCTCCTTCCCACTGTGATGGAGTCTAGATATCCTCTCCCTCCCACTGTGATGGAGTCTAGATATCCTCTCCTTCCCACTGTGATGGAGTCTAGGTAACCTCTCCTTCCCACTGTGATGGAGTCTAGATATCCTCTCCTTCCCACTGTGATGGAGTCTAGATATCCTCTCCCTCCCACTGTGATGGAGTCTAGATATCCTCTCCTTCCCACTGTGATGGAGTCTAGATATCCTCTCCTTCCCACTGTGATGGAGTCTAGATATCTTCTCTCTCACACTGTGATGGAGTCGAGATATCCTCTCTCTTCCACTGTGATGAAGTCTGGATATCCTCTCCCTCCCACTGTGTTGGAGTCAAGGTAGCCTCTACTTTCCACTGTGATGGAGTTTAGGTCACCTCTCCTTCCCATTGTGATGGAGTTTAGGTCACCTCTCCTTCCCACTGTAATATAGACAATCTAATTCTTCTTTCCCACTGTGATGGATATTAAGTTGTAATTACTATTTTCTGACGAACTTAGTAAAGTTCACACTTGAGTGTGAGCCTTACTTGGAATGAAAAAGATAACTCTCAAAATCCTTTAATGTTTGACTTCAAACAGCAAAAAAAAAATAATACATAAAACTTCGACTCCGGCGGAAAGTAAAACTGAAATGTGTATGGGCATATCTGCCAATTTTCTGTGAAATAGTGTTCAGTTTTTATTCCCGTTAAATCATGTTAAATATATTTCCTCATACATCTTTTGAGCGCTTTCGCATTTAATGGTTAATGCATCATATGGACAGGATAATAACCATTAACCTTAATTTATGTGTGAGCAAATTTTCCAATATATTAAAATAGGTAAAAGAATCTTGGCGTCGTTGGAATCCTGGCAGTAACTGGAGAATGACTCTTCAGATAGGCTTCAAATGTTTGACCTCTGGTATGTTTTCTTGACTACAAGGTTTGCTATGTTATTGGGCTGCATCAGTCAGAGTTTGCCATTTTATATTCAGTTGTGATATTAATGTAACTTGAAAATCTTAGGAATGCCTTTTCTGATCAACTTTAAACTAATAATGCTCATGCATTTGATAAAATGAATGATGCACTGTATGTATAGTCTATGTAGTTGCACGATTGAAATTTTATTGAGATTATTTAAATACTTTGAGTAGTTGGCCTCAGATAATTTACTGGAGTAGAACTTATCTGATCGGCTTCAAACTTTGGGTTTTGACGGGCTTTATTAGCAGGATGACTGCTAATTTTTATTTGAATATTTTATTTAAATTGTTTAATTGTAATTTATAGAAAGCCTCTTCAAATCAGCGTCAAACCCTAAACTCTGACGTATTTCAAATTAAATAACGTAATTAACATGCCTGTAATTGTTGGATTCAGTGCAATAACTGGAAAATGCCTCTTCCGATCGGCTCCAAATTTTAGCGCTGATGAGTTCTTCACAAAGGAAGCTTCCCATTGATTTTGGATAGAGCAAATTTTAACCTGACTCTATTAACAAATTGATTACATTAATATAACTAGAGAATGTTTATTCTGATCGGCATTAAACCTTAAGTACTAGTAAATCTTCCTTAAAGAAAAATTATTACAGAAAATTATTACAGAATAAGATGAAAAATACATCTTATTCTGTAATAATTTATGAATGCCACATTCAGTCAGTTTCAAAACTTCAGTGTCGAAAACTTGATAATGCAACGTGTGAACGGTATCAAACTTCCAGTATTGGTGTACGTCATATATTGAGATAAGTGAGATAACTTGAGAATATATTTTTTTCAGATTGACTTTAAACTTTAAGAATCAGTGTTTCCTACTGGAAGGTTTTAATTAGTTTTGTGTAGCTCCAAATTTGTCAGATTTTATGGAAGTAATTGGGATATTAGTTTTTCTTTTCTGATAACTTTTTAATGCCTCTTCTGAATGGCATCAACTCTTCAGTTCTTTAGTAACTTATGCAGCGCTCTGCAATATTTCTATCTTGTAAGAAACGATCCAGGGAGATGAGGATATTCTTCTTTGATCGCGAATCGACCAGTACATTTTTTGGTTCTATTTTCTGGTCTTCCGCTAAGTCCCACTTCAGAACGCCTTAGCTGATCGGCTTGAAATCTTTAACCTTGGTGAACTATAGCTGAGGGAAGGATTTTGGAACTAGGTGAGGTGAGAACACACACACACATATTAAGGCAAGTAAGTTAAAGATCATGTAATTTGGTTAAAGGAAGTGAAGTTTTATGAGGCAATATGCTACAAATATCGCTCAGGGAGAATATCACAGCTTCCATGCAAGATACCTAATTTCACAACTGATATTGGCACCTTAACATAGAATCTCTTATCGTGGTATATGTAGCACCATCATAGAGCCCTCACCTGGTCATACATCTGGAATCTATAGAATTTGTACAATATTTGATAGTGCCGTCATTAAAACTTTTGTAGTGTGCATATTAATGGGGACAGCGATGAAATAAGGCATTTATTCGGAAAATTAATGTTTATTTGAAAAATATACGGCAATGATATGACAAATAGTTTAAGAAAGATTTGACTACCCTATGCCTTTATAAGCATTGCTATACGCTTTGGCATAGACTAGACCAATGTCGAACACAATGTGTACAGATGAAAAATGTCGAGCACAATATGTACAGATGAAACAGTAAGTGTAAACCACAGTGACAGATGGCAAAGCAGAAGCCAGAGTGTGCACCGTGCTCAACCAGCAGCTAGGCATATCTGCCAGTGCTTACCGCAAGTGAACCACGTTGCTTCAGCTTTGACGGGCTTGAATGTGATTGACCAAAGAACCGAGATACTGATTTAATGATCGTTAAACCTTTAGCACCCGGTTAGCTGGCTGGGAGGCAGCATATATGGGAGTGTGACATACGCCTAATACATTGCATGCCATTCTCCTACCCTAAAAGGGCTCTTATAGCCAGGACTAGGTCTCCACCTCCAGGAGTAGCGTGCCGGAGCCACAACGAGGTACACAGTCCCCACAACAATAACGAGGTACACAGTCCTACAAAACCACAACGAGGTACACGATTTCCACAACCAAAATGAGGTACACAGTCCTCGACAACCACAACGAGGCACACAATCCCCACAACCACAACGAGGTACACAATCTCCACAACCACAACGAGGTACACAATCTCCACAACCACAGCGAGGTACACAGTCCCCACAACCACAACGAGGCACACAATCCCCACAACCACAACGAGGTACACAATCTCCACAACCACAGCGAGGTACACAGTCCCCACAACCACAACGAGGCGCACAGTCCTCCACAATCACAACAAGGCACAAATTCCCCACAACCGCAACAAAAATACAATCTCCAACACCATAATAGAGCAAACACACTCGACCAGACCAAGACAACGGAGCATGAGATCCTCGCCTCCTCAACGGAGCATACAGTCCCCCACCACTACAAGGAGGAAAGAGGATAAGGAGGGAGGGGGTTGTAAGCTAAGAATGTGA
>NC_069412.1:7546751-7559251 GCF_026875155.1 Cherax quadricarinatus | reverse complement strand
TGTTACCTACCAGTCATGTGTGAGTGTTGTTACCTACCAGTCATGTGTGATGTTTGTTACCTACCAGTCATGTGTGAGTGTTGTTACCTACCAGTCATGTGTGAGTGTTGTTACCTACCAGTCATGTGTGAGTGTTACCTACCAGTCATGTGTGAGTGTTGTTACCTACCAGTCATGTGTGAGTGTTGTTACCTACCAGTCATGTGTGAGTGTTGTTACCTACCAGTCATGTGTGAGTGCTGTTACCTACCCGTCAAGTGTGAGTGTTGTTACCAGTCATATGTGAGAGTTGTTACCTTCAAGTCATGTGTGAGTGCTGTTACCTACTAGTCATGTGTCAGTATTGTTACCTACCAGTCATTTGTGAGTGTTGTTAACTACCAGTCATTTGTGAATATTGTTACCTTCCAGTCATTTGTGAATATTGTTACCTACCATTCATTTGTGAGTGTTACCTACCATTCATTTGTGAGTGTTGTTACTTACCAGTCATTTGTGAGTACTGTTACCTTCCAATCATTTGTGAGTGCTGCTAGCTACCAGTCATTTGTGAGTATTACCTACCAGTCATGTGTGAGTGCTGTTACCAGTCATGTGTGAGTGTTGTTACCAGTCATGTGTGAGTGTTGTTACCAGTCATGTGTGAGAGTTGTTACCAGTCATGTGTGAGTGTTGTTACCAGACATGTGTGAGTGTTCTTATCAGACATGTGTGAGTGTTGTTACCAGTCATGTGTGAGTGTTGTTACCAGACATGTGTGAGTGTTGTTACCAGACATGTGTGAGTGTTGTTACCAGACATGTGTGAGTGTTGTTACCAGACATGTGTGAGTGTTGTTACCAGACATGTGTGAGTGTTGTTACCAGACATGTGTGAGAGTTGTTACCAGTCATGTGTGAGTGTTGTTACCAGACATGTGTGAGTGTTCTTATCAGACATGTGTGAGTGTTGTTACCAGTCATGTGTGAGTGTTGTTACCAGTCATGTGTGAGTGTTGTTACCAGACATGTGTGAGTTGTTTTACCAACATGTGTGAGTGTTGTTACCAGTCATGTGTGAGTGTTGTTACCAGACATGTGTGAGTGTTGTTACCAGTCATGTGTGAGTGTTGTTACCAGACATGTGTGAGTGTTGTTTCCAGTCATGTGTGAGTGTTGTTACCAGTCATGAGTGAGTATTGTTACCAGTCATGAGTGAGTATTGTTACCAGTCATGTGTGAGAGTTGTTACCAGTCATGAGTGAGTATTGTTACCAGTCATGTGTGAGAGTTGTTACCAGTCATGAGTGAGTGTTATTACCAGTCATGTGTGAGTGTTGTTACCAGACATGTGTGAGTGTTGTTACCAGTCATGTGTGAGTGTTATTACCAGTCATGTGTGAGTGTTGTTTCCAGTCATGTGTGAGTGTTGTTACCAGTCATGTGTGAGTGTTGTTTCCAGTCATGTGTGAGTGTTGTTACCAGTCATGTGTGAGTGTTGTTACCAGTCATGAGTGAGTGTTATTACCAGTCATGTGTGAGTGTTGTTAAAAGTCATGTGTGAGTGTTACCAGCCATGTGTGAGTGTTACCAGTCATGTGTGAGTGTTACCAGTCATGTGTGAGTGTTACCAGTCATGTGTGAGTGTTACCAGTCATGTGTGAGTGTTACCAGTCATGTGTGAGTGTTACAAATCATGTGCGAGTGTTACAAGTCATGTGTGAGTGTTGTTACCAGTCATGTGTGAGAGTTGTTACCAGTCATGTGTGAGTGTTGTTACCAGTCATATGTGAGTGTTACCAGTCACGTGTGAGTGTTGCCAGTCACGTGTGAGTGTTACGAGTCATGTGTGAGTGTTGTTACCAGTCATGTGGGAGTGTCGTTACCAGTCATGTGTGAGTGTTGCCAGTCATGTGTGAGTGTTGCCAGTCATATGTGAGTGTTCTTACCAGTCATGTGTGAGTGTTACCAGTCATGTGTGAGTGTTACCAGTCATGTGTGAGTGTTACCAGTCATGTGAGAGGGTTGCCAGTCATGTGTGAGTGTTGCCAGTCATTTGTGAGTGTTACCAGTCATGTGTGAGTGTTACCAGTCATGTGTGAGTGTTACCAGTCATGTGTGAGTGTTGCCAGTCATGTGTGAGTGTTGTTACCAGTCATGTGTGAGTGTTGTTTCCAGTCATATGTAAGTGTCACCAGCCATGTGTGAGTGTTACCAGTCATATGTGAGTGTTACCAGTCATGTGTGAGTGTTACCAGTCATGTGTGAGTGTTGCCAGTCATGTGTGAGTGTTGCCAGTCATGTGTGAGTGTTGCCAGTCATGTGTGAGTGTTACCAGTCATGTGTGAGTGTTGCCAGTCATGTGTGAGTGTTGCCAGTCATGTGTGAGTGTTGCCAGTCATGTGTGAGTGTTGCCAGTCATGTTTGAGTGTTACCAGTCATGTGTGAGTGCTGCCAGTCATGTGTGAGTGCTACCAGTCATGTGTGAGTGTTACGAGTCATGTGTGAGTGTTGCCAGTCATGTGTGAGTGTTGCCAGTCATGTGTGAGTGTTACCAGTCATGTGTGATTGTTGCCAGTCATGTGTGAGTGTTACCAGTCATGTGTGAGTGTTGCCAGTCATGTGTGAGTGTTGCCAGTCATGTGTGAGTGTTGCCAGTCATGTTTGAGTGTTTCCAGTCATGTGTGAGTGTTGCCAGTCATGTGTGAGTGTTACCAGTCATGTGTGAGTGTTACGAGTCATGTGTGAGTGTTGCAGTCATGTGTGAGTGTTGCCAGTCATGTATGAGTGTTACCAGTCATGTGTGATTGTTGCCAGTCATGTGTGAGTGTTGCCAGTCATGTGTGAGTGTTGCCAGTCATGTGTGAGTGTTACCAGTCATGTGTGAGTGTTTACCAGTTTATGTGTGAGTGTTACCAGTCATGTTGTGAGTGTTAAACAGTCATGTGTGAGTGTTGCCAGTCATGTGTGAGTGTTGCCAGTCATGTGTGAGTGTTGCCAGTCATGTTTGAGTGTTACCAGTCATGTGTGAGTGCTGCCAGTCATGTTTGAGTGTTGCCAGTCATGTGTGAGTGTTACCAGTCATGTGTGAGTGTTGTTACTACTGGTGGGTGATGCATCTCACCTTCACACAAGTTGATGTATTTTTATTTTTAAATCCATGTGTAAAGACATTTTTTAATACTTCCCCTAAATTAACTTTCATTCTTTACTTCATGTGCAACGAAAAAGTTCTTTCTAATATCCCTTAATATCCATACGGTCCATTTTGATAATTAGTTTTCATTGAATTTTAGATTGCTTTGAAATGTGTATAGCACATTTAAATGTACCTTCGTTTTTTTTTTTCATTCTGTGTCGTGATGTTTTGGTCTGTTTGTTTTCTCTGATGTGCAAGTATTTCATTTCTGAGATCATTCTTATAGCACACTTATTGAAATTTTCCCTTTTGGTTTTGTTTTGTGAAAGTGAAGGTTCTATCTGATTTCAAAGCATCAGAGCTAACCAAACCATACCCCCGGCCGGGATTGAACCCGCGGTCATAGAGTCTCAAAACTCCAGCCCGTCGCGTTAGCCACTAGACCAGCTAGCCACAATAAGATTCATCCAACTAGGTATATTTCTACACCATAGGAAGGTTAGCACAGGCACCACTGTAACCACAAATGCAAGTTTTTACAGACGAATCTTCGTCTGTAAAAACTTTCATTTGTGGTCACAGAGGTGCCTGTGCTAACCTTCCTATGGTGTAGAAATATACCTAGTTGGATGAATCTTATTGTGGCTAGCTGGTCTAGTGGCTAACGCGACGGGCTGGAGTTTTGAGACTATGACCGCGGGTTCAATCCCGGCCGGGGGTATGGTTTGTTTGCAATCGTGTCATTACGATTTCTTGAGTCATCAGCGCTATTTTGGTATACAACCACCCTGAGGATGCGACCAACACCAGTCGACTAACAGCCAGGTACCTACTTACTGTTAGGTGAACAGTGGCAGCAGTTGTAAGGAAACATGCCCAACGTTTTCCCCCGTACCGGGATCGATCCCCGAACACTCACCTTGTGAGCTTAATGCGCTATCAAAATAGCCACGGGACACATGTAGCGCAAGTGGTCTACATTATCTTACTCCCTATAATGGGTTGTGAAGAATTATGTTTACGAATCTTTATGAAGCTAACCTATACAGACTCACGAAATCGTAATGACCCATCCAGTCTAGGAAAAGATTAAGAGTGATAACTACCTTTATTAAATGTGTATGTACACACCTAGTTGTGGTTGCAGGGGTCGATTCACAGCTGCTGGCCCAGCCTCTTCACTGGTCGCTACTAGGTCCCTCTTCCTGCTCCATGAGCTTTATCATACCTCTTTTTAGAGCTATGTATGGATCCGGCCTCCACTACGTCTCATGTCAGGAACATCCTATCTCCATCCACACTGTCAATTCCTCTCAGTATTTTATATGTCGTTATCATATGCCTCCTATCTTTCCTGTCCTCCAGTGTCGCTAGGTCGATTTCCCTTAACCTCTCCTCGTAAGACAATCCCCTTAGCTTACGAGCTTGGCTATGTGTGGGTTCAAAACTAGTGCTGCATACACCAACTTAGGCCTGACGTACACAGTGTACAGGGCCGTGAACGATTCCTTATTGAGATGTCGGAATGGTATTCTTAGGTTTCCTAGGCGCCCCGTATGCTGCAGCAGTTATGCTCGGTGCAGATGTGCTCGGTGTTATACTCACCCTGAGATCCACTTCCTTCAGTGAGGTTTGTAGTCTCTGACCCCCTAGACTTTACTCCGCCTTAGGTCTTCTTTGCCCATGTGTGGGTGTGTGTGTTTACTCACCTAGTTGTGGTTGAAGGGGTCGAGTCATACCTCCTGGCCTCGCCTCTTCACTGGTTGCTACCGGGTCACTCTCCCTGCACCATGAGCTTTATCATACCTCTTCTTAAAGCTATGAATGGATCCTGCCTCCAGTATGTCGCTTCCCAAACTATTCCACTTCCTGACTACTCTGTGACTGAAGAAATGCTTCCTAACATCTCTATGATTCATCGGAGTCTTCACCTTCCAACTGTGTCCCCTTGTTGCTGTGTCCCATCTCTGGAACATTCTATCTTGTCAATTCCTACCTTGTCAATTCCTCTCAGTATTTTATATGTCGTCATCATGTCTCCCCTATCTTTCCTGTCCTCTAGTGTCGTCAGGTCGATTTTCTTTAACCTCTCCTCGTAGAACATACCCCTTAGCTCTGGGATTAGTCTTGTTGCAAACCTTTGCACTCTCTCTAGTTTCTTTACGTGCTTGGTTCAGTGTGGGTTCCAGACTGGTACCGCATACTCAAATATGGGCCTAACGTACACAGTGTACAGGGTCCTGAACGATTCCTTGTTAAGATGTTGGAATGCTGTTCTGAGGTTTGCTAGGCGCCCATATGCTGCAGCAGTTATTTGGTTGATGTGCGCCTCAGGAGATGTGCCAGGTGTTATACTCACCCCAAGATCTTTTTCCTTGAGA
Source organism: Cherax quadricarinatus (assembly GCF_026875155.1). Classification (NCBI taxonomy): domain Eukaryota; kingdom Metazoa; phylum Arthropoda; class Malacostraca; order Decapoda; family Parastacidae; genus Cherax; species Cherax quadricarinatus. The sequence goes on along the minus strand of NC_069412.1, from coordinate 7,553,753 downwards.
GAGGTTTGTAGTCTATGGCCCCAAACACTGTACTCAGTCTGCGGTCTTCTGTGCCCCTCCCCAATCTTCATGACTTTGCACTTTATGGGGTTAAACTCCAGGAGCCAGTTGCCTGACCAGGCCTGCAGCCTATCCAGATCCCTTTGTAGTTCTGATGGTCCTCTTCCGAATGAATTCTTCTCATCAACTTCACATCATCTGCAAACAGGCACACTTCGGAGTTTATTCCTTCCGTCATGTCGTTCACAAATACCAGAAACAGCACTGGTCCTAGGACTGACCCTTGTGGAACCCCACTCATCAAAGGCGCCCACTCTGACACCTCGCCACGTACCATGACTCGCTGCTGTCTTCCTGACAGGAATTCCCTGATCCATTGTAGTGCCTTACCTGTTATCCCTGCCTGGTCTTCAAGTTTTTGCACTAATCTTTTCTGTGGAACTGTGTCAAACACCTTACAGTCCAAGAAAATGCAGTCTACCCACCCCTCACTCTTTTGTCTTACTGTTGTCACCCTGTCATAGAACTCCAGTAGGTTTGTGATACAGGATTTCCCGTGTGTGTGTGGGGGGGGAGGTGTACTCACCTAGTTGAGGTTGCAGGGGTCGAGTCCGAGCTCCTGGCCCCGCCTCTTCACTGATTGCTACTAGGTCACTCTCCCTGAACCATGAGCTTTATCATACCTCTGCTTAAAGCTATGTATGGATCCTGCCTCCACTACATCGCATCCCAAACTATTCCACTTGCTGACTACTCTGTGGCTGAAGAAATACTTCCTAACATCCCTGTGATTCATTTGTGTCTTCAACTTCCAACTGTGTCCCCTTGTTGCTGTGTCCCATCTCTGGAACATCCTGTCTTTGTCCACCTTGTCAATTCCTCTCAGTATTTTGTATGTCGATATCATGTCCCCCCTATCTCTCCTGTCCTCCAGTGTCGTCAGGTTGGTTTCCCTTAACCTCTCCTCGTAGGACATACCTCTTAGCTCTGGGACTAGTCTTGTTGTAAACCTTTGCACTTTCTCTAGTTTCTTTACGTGCTTGGCTAGGTGTGGGTTCCAAACTGGTGCCGCATACTCCAATATGGGCCTAACGTGTTTGTGTGTGCGTGTGTGTGTGTGTGTGTGTGTGTGAATGAAAAACCCTCATAAAGGTGATAGTGTTAATTCTGAGTTTTTTGTTAAGGACACATGTAATATTAATATTCTGAAACTTTCGGCTGCTATCGAACGTTTTTTGATAACCGATATCGAATACCGATTCCGCAAAAGAGGCGAATAACAGCCGTTTCCAATACCGGTAACTTTGGAACATAGCTATTTAAAAGAAGTATATTCAAATATGTTTAACTTGAGATAACTAGGAAAAATATAATAAATACATTTTACTCATAAAAGCTGCAAATGTGAACCCACACGAGTCACTAATGTTCTCGACCTTTGTCTTAACATGATGCGCCAGTTTGTCTTAACAGGATATACCAGTTTGTCCTAACAGGATGTACTAGTTTCTCTTAACAGGATATAGTAGTTTGTCTTAACAAGGTGTACCACTTTGTCTTAACAGGATGCACCAGTTTGTCTTAACAGGATGTACCAGTTTATCTTAACAGGATGCACCAGTTTGTCCTAACAGGATGCACCAGTTTGTCTTAACAGGATGTTCCAGTTTATCTTAACAGGCTGTACCAGTTTGTCTTAACAGGATGTTCCAGTTTATCTTAACAGGATGTACCAGTTTGTCTTAACAGAATGCACCAGTTTGTCTTAACGGGATGTACCAGTTTGTCATAACATAATGTACCAGTTTTTCTTAACAGGATATGCCAATTTGTCTTAACAATATGCACCAGTTTGTCTTAACAGTATGTGTCAGTTTCTCTTAACATGATGTGGCAGCATGTCTTAACAGGAAGTACACGTTTGTCTTAACAGGATGTGCCTGTTCGTCTTAACAGGATGAACAAGTTTCTCTTAAGAGAATGTTCCAGTTCGTCGTAACAAGATTCACCAGTTTTTCTTAACATGATGTAACAGTTAGTCTTAACAGGTTGTACCAGTTTCTCTTAACAGGATGTTCCGGTTTATCTTAACAGGATGTACCAGTTTGTCTCAACAGGTTGAACCAATTTGTCATAACATAATGTACCAGTTTTTCTTAACAGGATATGCCAGTTTGTTTTAGCAGGATGAACTAGTTTATTTTAACAGGATGTGCCAGTTTGTCTTAACAGGATGTGCCAGTTTGTCTTAACAAGATGTACCAGCTTGTCGTAAGAGGATGTGCCACTTTGTCTTAACAAGATGCACCAGTTTGTCTTAACATGATGTGCCAGTTTGTCTTAACAGGATGTACTAGTATGTCTTAACATGATGTACCAGTTTTGAATGTTTCACGCCAGAAGTCGGGAATTTTCAAAGTTAAAGTACACATTCTAAAAAACTGAATTTACTCCATAACATTATTCGAAGGTCAACTACCCACACCAAACGTTTTATGATTCTTACCCTCTGCACAGTGTATCTGCGTTGAAAAGTTGATCGTACGAGGAGTTCTGTAGGTATAAAGGATAGTTTAGAGGAAGAAAGAGTAAATGAAAAAAAGTTAGATAGCAACTTAAAGTTTTGAAGATTGTGAGTTAGAATGCATGTTTTAAAATTATTCCTCAGAAAATGGAGAGAAAAATACAAAGGAAAAGCAATAAATATATTTCCAGAAATCTCGTGAGGCAATCAAACACCGTCAGAAGTCGATACATATAATCAAGTTGCACAGAGTCAGCATAACGAAGACGAGGTGGCAAGAGGAGCTTAAGAATCAGATTCTCTCAGTTCTTCGAGTAAGAAGACTCATATAAGCAATATCCTGTGATATGCATCGCTGCGGGTGGTTGTCAAGGATAGTTGACTCAGGTCTTCTCAAGTAGATGAAAGGCGCTGCTAATCCGGGAGGATATGCCAGATTTCTGAGGTGTCTTTGATAAATTAAACTAAAATTTATTTGCAGGACGAATAGACTTGACTACTATTGCTAAATATTTAAAAACGTTCATGTTACGCTTCCTTAAACTACGTTTTATCAGTAAAGGTTTGTTACGGGGAATAAAAATCTATCGACTGCACGAATATCATAACATATTTGTCAACAGTCAAAAATACTCTTACCCCTAAAATTGGGATGAAATAAACTGTCAACGTATATTTGCTGAGAGGCACTAAAGGTATTATTTGACAAATCTTTAGAAGAAGGTAAGGTACCAATAGACTGTCAACTAGTAAACGTCGCCCCAAATATTTAAAAATTGGAATCATGGTATATACCCTCAATTATCTTCCCATGAACTTACCCTTAATCAAAAGTAAGCAAACGGAGACTGTTGTCAGGTACAATATTGTAAAATTTCCGGAAAATAATAGCCTATTATTTCATTTTACATATACATAGGCTATTATTTCACTGACATATACATAAACTGGTTTTCAAAGGTATCATCATATGTTGCATATATAGATTTCGAGACGGCCTGTAGTAGGATACCTAATCGAGGAATGACAAAAAAAAAAACTCGCTTGTCTTGATAAGTGACTAATTCTGACAGGAAATATAGAGTGGCCTGACAGGACCTGAGCTTCATGCAACACAAATGAAAAACACCGGGTGTAGCCAGTCTTATATAGCCTATATGTATACTTTGCCCTTCATTAGAGGGTAAGAATGAGAGAAGCAAGAAATCTATTTGAAGAATAAGCATAGTCTGAAGAAAACTCTTGCTAACCTTTATGTGTGTAAAAATGAAGGGAATTTTTTTACCAAAAAAGCAAATCTTAGACATAAATGTTTTAGCTTTCAGTTTTGTTTAACATATTTTTAGATAAGGTTATAAAAAAACGGAAAGAATGAAAATAGCTCAGAGCCACTCACTCGACTGTATGTCATCGGATCGAGGTAAAACACCTAGCTCTGCTGGTTGCTTGATTCTTGTAGGATTTGGTGGACCTGTGGGTTAGAGCGCCATGTGATTTTCGTTATCATGAGACAGGACAAAACGACATGGGTTCGACTCCTTGACTAGTCGCAGTGTTGTTATTGATTAAATACCACTCGTTCGTGGTCACAATAATAATAATAATAATAATAATATATATATATATATATATATATATTATATATATATATATATTATATATATATATATATATATATATATGCAATAAGATCACAGTAAACAGGTGATTTCAGAATATGCAAAACAACCACTCTGAAAGAATAGAGAAATTCCAAGCGCTTTCGTGACTACTCACATTATCAAGGAACTATGAAAGTAAAGCATCCAAGGAAGCTATATAAGGGGTCTGGCCAGCACCTCACTATCAGATCCCACAACGGTTAAACACCTGACGCGCGCCGACCCAACTTGGATAGGTCCTTTGCACAACTCACCCACAAACTATTCTACCCAAGAAAATTTAAAAATTATTATTTGTCCAGTGTATTATTAAATTCTTCCCAAATTCTATTAATTATAAATGGATCTATATATATATATATATATATATATATATATATATATTATATATATATATATATATATATATATATATATATATATATATATATATATATATGTTTTTGTGTGTGTGGTGCCGAATAGGTAAAACTTGCGACTTTGGCTTAAATAGCAACGTGTCGTGAGGGTTCTTGAATGGAGATATCGTAGGTAGAAAGTAGACACACTTGTAGGATGGTAAATGTATTGTCAGACTGAGATGAGAGATGGGGCCCGGTGCCTAGCCTGTTCACGCCTCTAAGGTCTGCCGCCGACTGAGGCCGGGACAGGGGGATCACTGCCCATGTGTATCCCCATGACGTCACACAAAGCCAGAGGCCTACGAGGGATCTCGTGTCTAAAGCACAGGGATGATACTAATATGCTATGCTATATAATACTGGGAATACAGGGATCAGCAACTATGCTGACAGCTCGGTCATGTTACGTATGTCGTCCCGACATACACTACTATACTATAGGCTGAACAGGCAGGCAGATCTGGGCTGATTCTATACAATAACAAATTCATATATAACTTAGAACTAATGGATGGTACAACATGATTTTGACGTAATGGGTGTTAACGTAATCATTACAAACTATAAGAACAATTCATTATACAATATGGATGGAATTGATCGATCGATCTGTATTCATGCACTCTACGGATTCTGAGGAAGAATAAATATATACAAAGAAGTGTCTAACAGAAAGGCAGATTCGGTGCACTCAAATCTAGACTGTTAATTCTCAGAATACGGAGGGAACGTGAACACGAAAATTTCTGACAAACTGATCAGCTAATAACAAAACACACAGTTGACAAATTCATTCATCTCGGACATCTAATTATACAGACTATGTACATTTAAACCCAATTCTGCGAGGGTTAGGTTTACATATGCAGAATGGTTATCATCTCTGGGAGGATCGAATTCCTCTGCAATGGCTAACACATGCCTTGACTGAGAGATCTGAAGGAGTATCTACAAAAGATACAGGTACAATCACTAGTGACTGTGGAATTACTAACTCGTCTGCTAGGAGTACTCAACTCGACTATTCGATACAGTAATTCTTGGCTCATTACAAAGTCACTAATGGGTACTGGTGGCTTCACAGTAAGAATAAGATCTTCCTGGAGCAGGAATTGAATCACACCAGAACACAAGGGATCGGTTCTTTGGGCATTTTTGACATCCTCGACAGTAAATGGAGGATCTGCAGTAACTACACTAACGTGTCGCGATAAAGCATCTGCGACTACATTCAACTTGCCAGGTAAATTTTCAAAAGTGGGATTGAACTCTTGGATAGTCAAGGTCCATCTGGCTAACCTTCCAGTAGGCTGTTTGTTCTGGAATAAAGGTAACAGTTCTTCCTTACTGGAGGAAAGAACAAACTCGGTGGAGTGGATGACAAGGAGCACTCAGAATGCTTGGAGCTTGAATCACAAGCGATGGAGACTACTCATGTGGCTTGCTTGAGTACTGGGGTAAGACACCTGGGTTAGTTGCTAGCTGGCTTATCTTAACCCTTCACACAGAATAGCTTGATAACTTCACACGAGGAGCACAGCAGGGGTGGAAGCTGGCTTGGCAGGCAAAATAATTGGATGGAGTAGGCTAGGCTGGACTGGGCTCGGGTGTTCTGACTCCCCCACCACAGACTGGAAGCTGGCTTATTTTGCAAACTCGGGTCAACCCCTCGGGAGTAATGCAAAAGCAGATAACCACTAATACAAAGAGACTGACCAGTGAATAATGTAGAAGCTGGTAGAGTAGCTGGCTTGAGGTAGCTGGCTGGGTGAATCTCGGTAGGCCTACTGGTGACACGAAATGGCCGTCTTGCTGGTCGACAACTTTATCTCCAGAAATCGCTGTAATCGTCAGAATTACAGGCTCACCGCTGTCACCATTTGTCGTGAGGGTTCTTGAATGGAGATATCGTAGGTAGAAAGTAGACACACTTGTAGGATGGTAAATGTATTGTCAGACTGAGATGAGAGATGGGGCCCGGTGCCTAGCCTGTTCACGCCTCTAAGGTCTGCCGCCGACTGAGGCCGGGACAGGGGGATCACTGCCCATGTGTATCCCCATGACGTCACACAAAGCCAGAGGCCTACGAGGGATCTCGTGTCTAAAGCACAGGGATGATACTAATATGCTATGCTATATAATACTGGGAATACAGGGATCAGCAACTATGCTGACAAACGCTCGTCTTTCCGAATATGGTAAGCGAAAGTTTGTGTACGCAATAATTTAGCAATAATCATTCCGAAACCTAATGAAAAAATATCTATGAATGTGTTTGTTTATTATTAAATTTAAACATATCTTAAACATATTTAGTTGGATTAGGCTAAATTAAATTGTGCTTGTTAAAATAAGGTTAGGTAAGTTTTCTAAGGTTCTTTTGATGCAAAATTACTAATCTTTACATTACCTTAAA
>NC_069412.1:7526751-7541751 GCF_026875155.1 Cherax quadricarinatus | reverse complement strand
AAAATGAAAAGGGGTAAGGCAGCCGGGATTGATGGGATAAAGATAGAAATGTTAAAAGCAGGTGGGGATATAGTTTTGGAGTGGTTGGTGCAATTATTTAATAAATGTATGGAAGAGGGTAAGGTACCTAGGGATTGCAGAGAGCATGCATAGTTCCTTTGTATAAAGGCAAAGTGGATAAAAAAGAGTGCAAAAATTATAGGGGGATAAGTCTGTTGAGTATACATGGTAAAGTGTATGGTAGAGTTATTATTGAAAGAATTAAGAGTAAGACGGAGAATAGGATAGCAGATGAACAAGGAGGCTTTAGGAAAGGTAGGGGGTGTGTGGACCAGGTGTTTACAGTGAAACATATAAGTGAACAGTATTTAGATAAGGCTAATGAGGTCTTTGTGGCATTTATGGATTTGGAAAAGGCGTATGACAGGTGGATAGGGGGCCAATGTGGCAGATGTTGCAGGTGTATGGTGTAGGAGGTAGGTTACTGAGAGCAGTGAAGAGTTTTTACGAGGATAGTGAGGCTCAAGTTAGAGTATGTAGGAAAGAGGAAAATTATTTCCCAGTAAAAGTAGGCCTTAGACAAGGATGTGTGATTTCACCGTCTTTGTTTAATATATTTAATAGATGGGTTGTAAAGAGAAGTGAATGCGAGGATCTTGGCAAGAGGCGTGGAGTTAAAAGATAAAGAATCACACACAAAGTGGGAGTTGTCACAGTTGCTCTTTGCTGATGACACTGTGCTCTTGGGAGATCTGAAGAGAAGTTGCAGAGATTTGGGGGATGAATTTGGAAGGGTGTGCAAAAGAAGAAAATTAAAGGTGAATACAGGAAAGAGTAAGGTTATGAGGATAACAAAAAGATTAGGTGATGAAAGATTGGATATCAGATTGGTGGGAGAGAGTATGGAGGAGGTGAATGTATTCAGATATTTGGGAATGGACGTGTCAGCGGATGGGTCTATGAAAGATGAGGTGAATCATAGAATTGATGAGGGAAAAATTGTGAGTGGTGCACTTAGGAGTGTGTGGAGACAAAGAAGTGGAGCAGTGGAGATGTCATGTCTGAGGGCAATGTGTGGTGTGAATATAATGCAGAGAATTCGTAGTTTGGAAGTTAGGAGGAGGGGGCGGGATTACCAAAACTGTTGTCCAGAGGGCTGAGGAAGGGTTTTGAGGTGGTTCGGACATGTAGAGAGAATGGAGCGAAACAGAATGACTTAAAAAGTGATCATCTGTAGGGGAAGGGAGGCGGGGGGGGGCGGCCTGGGGAAGGTTGGAGGGGGGGGGTAAAGGGGTTTTGTGTGCGAGGGGCTTGGACTTCCGGGAGGCATGCAAGCGTGTTTGATAGGAGTGAAGGAGACAAATGGTTTTTAATACTTGACGGCTGTTGGAGTGTGAGCAAAGTAACATTTATAAAAGGGATTCGGGAAAACCGGGCGGCCGGGATTTGAGCCCGGAGAGGGAAGTCAGTGCCTGCACCTGAAGGGGGGTTGTTAAATGTGCATTTTAAAAAAAAGTGTGTAAAGCACCCTTCGGGCAAGACTTTTGAGGGAGTGATGATGGTGAAAGTTTTTCTTTTTCGGGCCACCCTCCTTGGTGGGAATCGGCCTGGATAAAAAAATATATATATATTTTTATATATATATATATATATATATATATATATATATATAAAAATTTATATATATAAACAACACTGCACTACCCAAAGGACTCGAACCCATGCTTCTCTGGCTGCCTCAGGGTGGGCAAAAACTCATGAGCCTTAACTACTGGCCATAAAAACCCTTAAGAGCATGATCCAGCAACGGATGTTGTATTGCTCCCAAGGGAATCGAGTAAAAAACATCCATTCCGCTGGATGGCTCTCTTAGGATTTATGGCCAGTGGATTAAAGGGGTCTGTACTTTTCGCCCCCCTGAGGCAGGCCAAAGCCGCATGGGTTCGAGTCCTTGGCTATCGCAGTGTTGTTAGTCCCAAAACCACTCGTTGTGGGCACAATAATATATTTTATATATAATTTTATATATATTAATTAAAAATATTTATAATTTATATAAAATGTCGTGCCGAATATGAAAACGGTCAAATTTGCAAGAGCTCATTTAAAATGAAGTCCTTTCTAAAATTTTTTTTTATAAGTTAAAAGATATATTTTTTTCATTAATGTTAATGAAAAAAAATTTAATTTTGCTCCAAGAAAAATCTTAGAAAATTTTACCAAAACTTATTATAAGAAAAATTTTTATTTTAGCCTAACCCAACTAAATATATTTTAGATTCGTTTACAATAATTTAAAACAAACACAGTGAAATATATTTTTTTCGTTAGGTTCAGAATGATTTTGGCGAAATTTTTGGGCATACACAAATTTTCGCTTGTCCTATATAGCAGATGAGCGTTGCTATTTAAGCTAAGATCGAAGTTCTGCCTATTCGGCACGACATTATATATATATACATATATATATATATATATATATTTTATTATATATATATAAAATATATAATATATATATATATATATAATATATAATATATATATATATGCAATAAGATCACAGAAAACAGGTGATTTCAGAATATGCAAAAAAAACCACTCTGAAAGAATAGAGAAATTCCAAGCAAATTCGTGACTACTCACATTTTCAACGATAATGTGAGTATTCACGAAAGCGCTTGGAATTTCTCTATTCTTTCAGAGGGGTTTGTTTTGCATATATATATATATATATATTTTATATATATATATATATATATATATTATATTTATATATTATATATATATATTAGAGAGAGAGAGAGAAAGAGATGGGAAGTACAGTGCCTGCACTCTGAAGGAGGGGTGTTACTGTTGCAGTTTTATAAACTGTAGTGTAAAGAACCCCTCTGGCAAGACAGTGATGGAGTGAATGATGATGAAAGTTTTTCTTTCTCGGGCCACCCTTCCTTGGTGGGAACTGGCCGATGTATTAATAAAATAATAAAAATTATATATTGTGTGTAGATTGAATTTTAATAAATTTATGAAATCGAACGAAAATCATTTATTATTTGCAGGATGACTAAACAGTCCTAAAAAGACATAATAGTTGATAGTGCTCTTCAGTAGATATCCTCGGTGTGAATTATAAAATCTTGGGTTATATGCCTTTCCTGTGTGCTTACGTGTAAATGGAATCAGCAAAAAGAGGAATGTTTTATGGATTGTGGGTTTCATCTGCCTTCCACTTCACAATAACTTTCTGTGCAGGCACATGAAATGAATAACAGCCTTGTCAACACTAGACAGATGAAGTTGCTGGGGGGAGCGAATGACCATGCAGAGCAGGCGACCATTGATGACACACCATAAACTACACCTGACAGTCATTATGACAAGGGGAGACGAGAGAGTATACGTGGGAGCAATAAAGAAAACGACAGGGGGAAAAGTTAGAGACAGAGCACGACTGTAGTGGTGGGAGAGTTAAATGGTCACACTAACAGCCCCAGAGAGAGAGAGCGAGAGCGAGAGAGAGCGAGCGAAAGAGAGAGAGAGAGAGTGAGAGAAACATAAGAATGAGATATGATTTTAGAATATCTGTTGAAAAAGCAGTCTTCTTCTGTATATAACCAGTATATATTATCATATATTATTTAGATGTTTGAGGCCAGAACATTATATCTAAAGACTCTCTTTCCACCCTCCACTTCTTATATCTATTACTCGCATATAACTTGGGGGGATATACCATACCAATATTAAAAAAATGTGATGAAATAAACAGGAGAACTGGAACATTATGCTTATTCCTCTACATATTAGCATTATTTGTATCTACTCTTCTTATTCCACAACTCACAGAGGTGTATGCATGAGGGGTTCTGAAACTCACAGAGGAGTATGCTTGAGGGTGTGAAGAAAATTCTTCAGTAAGGGGGTATCGTCTCAGTTATTTCAACCCCCTTCATCCCCCTGAGGGGCTCAGCTCCTTGGAAGGGGCTGATGAACTCTCTTACTTCCTCAAAAACAGATTAATTGGAAACACATGTTGGTACCAGCGTCATAGTCACGCTATACTCTCCTTGCTGGAGATCATTTTTCGTTGCAACTACAAATGACAGTGAAACGAAAACAATATACACCTTTCTCCTTAACAGGAAAATTAAGGAAAAGCCTACACCCACTTTATCTATAATTTAGAACTATCATGAATTATAGTCTATAAATAGATAACAAGAAGTCTACTTTCTTGTATTGATACCGTTGCAATGATTAGCACGGAGAGAAATCACGCTGAGTTCAGCATATCCTAGAGAGGAAACGGGCAGAGAGTGCTGCGGAGCTCAGATCGCTTCAAGGAATGGACGAAAAATGTGTCATGAGGGCGTCGCCCCCTTATCGAACAAAAGACAAAGGGACAGTAGTGACTAGTGCGTTTTTTACTTTAGTTCATTCTAACAATCTCAGGATACTAGGAAAGTTAGACTAGTTCCTTTATATAAGCCAGGAAATTAGCGGTAGAACTAATTACACAGTGTTACTGTGTGTGTCCATGTTCTTCCTGTTGTGGATAATACCACGAAAATATGAACAAATGATGCAAGTGAATAGTGCAGTTTAACTGGTACCCGACGTAGTGGTGAACAGCAGTGCGACAGTCCATTGACACTCCAGCTTTCAGTCCATTCAAGCCAACTATACCGGGGTCACACTTTCCATACCACAAACTAGGGAAAATTGGGTCAGTTACAATACACAGGTAGGTCCACCTCTACCCACACCTCGTCATTTTAGCTGTAGCTGATAGATAGGAGAGAGCTTCGAGTGAATTTACCAATAGACCCCGTCATTAGCGGGCTTTTCAGCATTTCAGATATGAAATGTTGAAATATACGCTCCTTTGGGACAAATATATAATTAATACTCGTTATTCTACAGCTCAGGTTTGGGGATACCACGATTCACTCGAAGGAGACTTCTTGAATGCGGCTGCAAGAAGTCTGAATCTGTCAAAAAGTAAACTTGGCGGGGGGGATGGAGGGTTCTGAAACTCTCAGAGTATGCACGAGGTGTTCTGAAATTCAGACATGCAATACATGCATGCTTCAGGGGTTCTAATACTAGTTGCTGGTGAGTAATTTTACATCTTGATATTATAGTGCTGGTGGAGGTGCACCTCTGTTATCACTACCACAACCACCACTACTGTAGCTACGTTGACCACTGCTGTCGTTGTGAACTTTGTTGACCCATTGTGAAGACTGGCATGGAACGGCACAGTATTTTTCCGTTTTTTGTATCTGTCTGAAGTACCGTTTTATGACTTAATATCATAGCTTCAGGAGTTTTCTCCATACCATTCATTGCGGTCAAAATATCATAAAGTTATTTCGTAACTCTTCCATACATTTTAAGAAATGCATTTTCCTTACAGATTTAACTAAATTATAATAACAAAAAAGGTACAATACCGTGACTGGAACGATACACAAATGTGGAGAAATTTTCTCCAGGAGGGTGATATCAGCCCCTTCAGCCCTTTCAGCCCTGAGGGGCCAAGCCCTCTCAGAAGGCGCGAGCGTCTTGTTTACTGCTATTGTGAGTAATTGATCACAGATGCTATGCCACGTAGTCAAGTGACATCTGCTCCTTGCAGCGGTGTTGCAAAGTGTATTTTTATAAGAGACAGTACATTCTTACTTTAGCAGGACAATTAAGGAAAATCCTGCTCCCACTTTATTACCATAGTAAAGATAGTGTACATTGTTGTCTATGCTTAAGACAGCAAGAAACAAACATTCTGCTTTGCTTCATCGAGGAAGTGGCAAGGAAGCAAGGAGTACTAGGTCAGCTTTTTTTTGTGCTAGGGCAGTGACAGTTTGGGGCGGTGTGGCGTCGCCAGACTAGCTTTGACTCTAGTGAGAGTCACACTGACGCCAGGATAACCAGCAAAGAACACTGATCTGTGCATTAGTGTGAATAAAGTGTCTCACAAAACACAATAAACACTTAAGAGAAGTGTGATCAGCTTCTCTTGTGATACATTGTGAACAATAAAGACAAATCTTGTGGAACATAGTGTACCAGTGTGCGTTTCCTAGACAATGGAAGACGTGGACATCCAAGGACACTTCAGCTTCTATCAAGTCACCGATACCTGTCGAAGGTGTTGAGAACACCATAGCTCACGTTACAAGAGCAAGGTATGTTACGAATTTCTTGTAGATCGGGGGACTGCGCAGTTCTTGAGTCGCCAGGAGTTTGTAATCAACCTATAGTCGGCAGTAAGGTGTGGACTTTTGAGTCCAAACAAGTACGTACATCGTCAGCCACATGTGTATGAAATATGCTGACATAACACCCCCTAGGGGTAATTTATAATTTACAAATTATATCTCTTGACAGCCCATGTTGAGATGGTTTCGACAGCTTCTAGACCTCGTCTGCAGGGGCGGCTGTGTAGACGATTTGCTGTCATTTATCAGCTAAGTGTTTCCTATATTTATATTTATAAATTAAACATAGCTGGTAAGGCCAATATCTTCAACACAAATAACTCGCACATAGAAGAGAGGAGCTTACGACGACGTTTCGGTCCGACTTGGAATATTTACGAAGTCACACTTAGTAAATCGTCCAAGTCGGACCGAAACGTCGTCGTAAGCTCCTCTTAACTAAATTATTGTATCTCCTTTGGGTTTTGAAGACAGCTGAGCATTAGACAACACGTATCGTTGACTTAGAGCGTCATTAATTCTAACAGTGTTAGGAATGATTGTTTTTTTTTTTTACTGTCAATTAAAATCCCTCAGAGAAACAGTAAAGCCAGCTTTTACACACACACACACGCACACACACACACACACACACACACACACACACACACACACACACACACACACACACACACACACACACACACGCACACACACAAACACACACACACAAACACACACACAAACACACACACAAACACACACACACACACACACACACACACACACACACACGAACACACACACACACACACACACACACACACACACACACACACACACACACACATACATACAAACACACACACACACACACACGCACACACACATACTAGCACACCCACACACACACACACACACCCACACGCACACACACACATACAAACACACACACACACACACACACACACACACACACACACACACACACACACACACAAACACACTTTGATGATACGCTTCTTGCGATTAGTTAGTAATTACATCATAGTAAATATTCCATTTCGACATTTTAATAAAAACATTTATATCAGCTTTCTAGTGATGCAGAATATACAATTGGAAAATTGTACGGGATACACATTTAATTTATGCCTTTGTAAAAAAAATGCAAAATATTTAACAATTAATTAATGAAACCCATTTACCCGAAATCTTATATACGTAGAGGTAGAAACAAATATTAACCAACTCACGGAACGGGTTAGGATTGAATTCACTGGCCAGTACGCTATGTACTCGGCCAAGTGGTTAACACACTGGCCTCTGAGTTTTAGGACTACTTGCCATGGGTTCCATCTCCACCCGTTCCATCTCAACCCCTCCTCAGCCCTCTAGATAATAGTTTTAGTAATCCCGCACCTGCTCCTAATTTCCGAACAACAAATTCTCTGCATTATATTCACACCACACATTGCCCTCAGACATGACATCTCCACTGCCTCCAGCCTTCTCCTCGTTGCAACATTCATCACCCATGCTTCACAACCATAAAAGAGTGTTGGTACAACTATACTCTCATACATTCCCCTCTTTGCCTCCAAGGACAAAGTTCTTTGTCTCCACAGACTTCTAAGTGCACCACTCACCCTTTTCCCCTTATCAATTCTATGATTCACCTCATCCTTCGTAGACCCATCTGCAGACATGTCCACTCCTAAATATCTTAATACATTCACCTCCTCCATACTCTCTCTCTCCATTCTGATATCCAATTTTCGTCACCTAATCTTTTTGTTATCCTCATAACCTTACTCTTTCCTGTATTCACTTTTAATTTTCTTCTTTTACATACCTTTCCAAATTCATCCACCAACCTTTGCAACTTTTCAGAATCTCCCAAAAGCACCGTGTCATCAGCAAAGAGCAACTGTGAGAACTCCAACTTTGTGTGTGATTCTTTATCTTTTAACTCTACACCTCTTGCCAAGATCCTAGCATTCACTTCTCTTACAACCCATCTATAAATATATCGAACAACCACGGTGGCATCACACATCCTTGCCTAAGGCCTATATCGATATTTATATGACAATAAGATACACTAAACAGATGATATTAAAATATGCAAAAAAAACCATGTGAGAGAATAGCGAAATTCCAAGAGCTTTCATGACTTCTCACATTATCAAGGAACCATACAGTTCCTTGATAATGTGGAAGCCACGATAATATATATAATATATATATATATAAAATATATATTTATATTTTATATAAATAAAATATATATATATATTATAAAAAAATATATCAACAAGCAGGCCGTCTCCCACCGAGGCAGGGTGGCCCAAAAAAGAAAGATAATCCCAAAAAAGTAAATACTTTCATCATTCAACACTTTCACCTCACTCAAACATAATCACTGTTTTTGCAGAGGTGCTCAGAATACAACAGTTTAGAACATTTACGTAAAAAAGATACACAACATATCCTCTAAACTGCCAATATCCCAAACCTCCTCTTTTAAAGTGCAGGCTTGTACTTCCCATTTTCAGATCTCAAGTCCGGTTATATAAAAATATCCGGTTTCATTGAATTCCATCACTAAATATTGCCCTGCTCACACCAACAGCTCGTCAGGTCCCATATACCATTCGTCTCCATTCACTCCTATCTAACATGCTCACGCACGCTTGCTGGAAGTCCAAGCCCCTCGCCCACAAAACCTCCTTTACCCCCTCCCTCCAACATTTTCGAGGACGACCCCTACCCCGTCTTCCTTCCCCGACAGCTTTATATGCTCTCCATGTCATTCTACTTTGCTCCATTCTCTCTAAATGACCAAACCACCTCAACAACCCCTCTTCAGCCCTCTAATACTTTTATTAACTCCACACCTCCTAATTTCCACACTCCGAATTTTCTGCATAATATTCACATCACACATTGCCTTTAGACAGAACATCTCCACTGCCTCCAACCCCCTCCTCTCTGCAGCATTTATAACCCAAGCTTCACACCCATACATATAAGAGTGTTGGTACTACTATACTTTCATACATTCCCTTCTTCGCCTCCACAGATAACTTTTTTGTCTCCATATATACCTCAACGCACCACTCGCCTTTTTTCCTTCATCAGTTCTATGATTAACCTCATCCTTCATAAATCCATCCGCCGACACGTCAACTCCCAAATATCTGAAAACATTCACTTCTTCCATACTCCTCCTCCCCAATTTGATATCCAGTTTTTCTTTATCTAAATCATTTGATACCCTCATCACCTTACTCTTTTCTATGTTCACTTTCAATTTTCTACCTTTACACACATTCCCAAACTCGTCTACTAACCTTTGCAATTTTTATTTACAATCTCCCATAAGCACAGTATCATCAGCAAAAAATAACTGTGTCAATTCCTATTTTGTATTTGATTCCCCATAATTTAATCCCACCCCTCTCCCGAACACCCTAGCATTTACTTATTTTACAACCCCATCCATAAATATATTAAACAACCATGGTGACATTACACACCCCTGTCTAAGACCTACTTTTACCGGGAAGTAGTCTCCCTCTCTTCTACACACCCTAACCTGAGCCTCGCTATCTTCATAAAAACTATTTACAGCATTTAGCAACTTACCACCTATTCTATATACTTGCAACATCTGCCACATTGCTCCTCTATCCACTCTATCATATGCCTTTTCTAAATCCATAAATGTAATAAAAACTTCCCTACCTTTATCTAAATACTGCTCATATATGCTTCAATGTAAACACTTGATCTACACATCCCCTACCCACTCTAAAACGTCCTTGCTCATCCGCAATCCTACATTCTGTCATACCTCTAATTCTTTCAATAATAACCCTACCGTACACTTTTCCTGGTATACTCAGTAAACTTATTCCTCTATAATTTTTTCAATCTCTTTTGTCCCTCTTCCCTTTATATAAAGGGACTATACATGCTCCCTGCCAATCCCTAGGTACCTTTCCCTATTTCATACATTTATTAAACAAAAGTACCAACCACTCCAACACTATATGCCCCCTGCTTTTAACATTTCTGTCATGATCCCGTCAGTTCCAGCTGTTTTACCCCCATTCATTCTACGTAATGCCTCACGCACCTCCTCCACACTCACATCCTGCTCTTCTTCACTCCTACAAGATGGTATACCTCCCTGGCCAGTGCATGAAATTACCGCCTCCCTTTCTTCGTCGACATTTGCAAGTTACTCAAAATATTCTCTCCATCTACCCAATACCTCCATCTCCCCATCTACTAACTCCCCTATTCTGTTTTTAACTGACATATCCATTCGTTCCCTAGGCTTTCTTAACTTGTTTAACTCATTCCAAATTTTCTTATTTACATTAAAATTTCTTGACAGTGCCTCTCCCACTCTGTCATCTGCTCTCCTTTAGCACTCTCTCACCACTCTGTTCACCTTTCTTTTACTCTCCATATACTCTACTTCTCGTATAACACTTCTGATTTGTAAAAACCTCTCATAAGCTACCTTTTTCTCTTTTATCACACCCTTTACTTCATCATTCCACCAATCACTCCTCTTTCCTCCTGCACCCACCCTCCTATAACCACAAACTTCTGCCCCACTTTATAATACTGCATTTTTAGAACTATTCCAACCCTCTTCAACCCCCCTCCCCCACTACTCATACTTGCACCAGTCCATCTTTCTGCCAATAGTTGCTTATATCTCACCCGAACTTCCTCCTCCCTTAGTTCATACACTTTTACCTCCCTCTTGCTTGTTGTTGCCATTTTCCTCTTGTCCCATCTACCTCTTACTCTAACTGTAGCTACAACTAAATAATGATCCGACATATCAGTTGCCCCTCTGTAAATATGTACATCCTGGAGCCTCCCCATCAACCTATTATCCATCAATACATAATCTAATAAACTACTTTCATTATGTGCTATCATACCTTGTATATTTATTTATCCTCTTTTTCATAAAATATGTATTACTTATTACCAAACCTCTTTCTACACATTTCTCAATTAAAGGGTCCCCATTTTCATTTATCCTTGGCACCCCAAATTTACCTACTACTCCCTCCACAACATTTTTACCCACTTTAGCATTGAAATCCCCAACCACCATTACTCTCACACTTGATTCAAAACTCCCCACGCATTCACTCAACATTTCCCAAAATCTCTCTCTCTCTCCTCTACACTTCTCTCTTCTCCAGGTGCATATACGCTTACTATAACCCACTTTTCACATCCAACCTTTATTTTACTCCACATAATTCTTGAATTAATACATTTATAGTCCCTCTTTTCCTGCCATAGCTTATCCTTCAACATTATTGTTACTCCTTCTTTAGCTCTAATTCTGTTTGAAATCCCTGACCTAATCCCATTTATTCCTCTCCACTGAAACTCTCTCACCCCCTTCATCTTTGTTTCACTTAAAGCCAGGACATCCAGCTTCCTCTCATTCATAACATCCACAATCATCTCTTTCTTATCATCTGCACAACATCCACGCGCATTCAGACTTCCCACTTCATATTCTTTTTAGTAATTATTACAGGAAAAGGGGTTACTAGCCCATTGTTCCCGGGATTTTAGTTGACTTATACAACACGCATGGCTTACGGAGGAAAGATTTTTATTCCACTTCCCCATGGATATAAAAGGAAAAGTAATAAGAACAAGAACTATTAAGATAAAATCAAAGAAAACTCGTATGAGTGTGTATAAATGAACGTGTACATGTATGTCTAGTGTGACCTAAGTGTAAATAGAAGTAGCAAGACGTACCTGTAATCTTGCAAATTTATGAGATAAAAGACACACGCAATCCTACCATCATGTAAAACAATTACAGGCTTTCGTTTTACACTCACTTGGCAGGACGGTAGTACCTCCCTGGGTGGTTGCTGTCTACCAACCGCCCTCAGGCCCTTTCAGTTCCCTGAGGGACTTAGCCCTCCCAGAAGGGCTCTTCCTTCCTCGCACAACAACTTTAATGAGAGAGACATGTATGTACCACGTCTCTCTCTCTCCTTGTAAGTATTTCTGATTGACTACTCAATTTGAGTAATGACTCTTTTACCCATAGCAGGAAAATTAAGAAAAAACCTGCTCCCCACTTGATCTAAAAGTTGGGAGTATTGTGACTTCTAGTCTAAAGGTAAATAACAAGAAACCTGCCAACTTGTGTTAATTCTGATTGCTCAGAATAGCAACTAGTGGATGTAAAGAAGATACCAGCAGTTCTTTTGCACGGACGATGAACTGGTGGGCATTGAGCAGGGCGACAAGCTAGGATGAATTCAGACATCAGATCATGAACACGTCACAAAATCTCCTATTGAGAACAATGACAAAAGTGAATTTGTGCTGTAGACCCCGAAATACTATCAATCTCCAATTAGAAATTTAATGAGTATAAAACCATACAAACATGATAAAGTGTAGGTTAATGTCTGACACCGTGGTATACACTTAGGAAAACCGTGGTATATACTCGGGCATACCATTGTATACACTCAGGCACACCGTGGTATACACTCAGGTAATCAGTCCCTCAGCCTTGGAGTTAATGTTCACAGCATCGTGATGGAGGAGAATCTCCTCCACTACGCTGCTGTGAACACTCAGGTACACCGTGGTATACACTCAGGCACACCGTGGTATACTCTCAGGCACACCGTGGTATACACTCAGGCACACCGTGGTATACACTCAGGCACACCGTGGTATACACTAAGGCACACCGTGGTATACACTTAGGCACACCGTAGTATACACTTAGGCACACCTGATATACACTTAGGTACACCGTGGTATACACTCAGGCACACCGTGGTATATACTCAGGCACATCGTGGTATACACTCAGGCACACCGTGGTATACTCTCAGGCACACCGTGGTATACACTCAGGCACACCGTGGTATACACTCAGGCACACCGTGGTATACACTCAGGCACACCGTGGTATACACTCAGGCACACCGTGGTATACACTCAGGCACACCGTGGTATACACTTAGGCACACCGTGGTATACACTCAGGCACACCGTGGTATACACTTAGGCACACCTGATATACACTTAGGCACACCGTGGTATACACTCAGGCACACCGTGGTATAAACTCAGGCACACCGTGGTATACACTCAGGCACACCGTGGTATACACTCAGGCACACCGTGGTATACACTCAGGCACACCGTGGTATACACTCAGGCAACACCGTGGTATACACTCAGGCACACCGTGGTATACACTCAGGCACACCGTGGTATACACTCAGGCACACCGTGGTATACACTCCAGCACAACGTGGTATACACTCAGGCATACCATGGTATGATAAATTAGACACACGTGCAACACTTGGGTATCTTTAATGAGGAAACGTTTCGCCACACAGTGTCTTCATCAGTCCAATACAAAGCAGAAAGGTGTAAGAAGAGCAAGAGTTTGAGGCAAACAGTCTCTCAGCCTGGAGTCGATGATCTACTTCGACTAGCGGATGGTACCACTATGACCCCGCCTCCTCCTGCTTCGCCTCACCTGACTACAGTATATAATCCACTTCTACGGCGATATGCTGTACATTCTACAAGATTGATGGACTGAACACATCGACACCAGGCTGAGGGATTGATTACCTCAAACTCTTGCTCTCCTTACACCTTTCTGCTTTGTATTGGACTGATGAAGCCAATGTGTGGTGAAACGTTTTCTCATTAAAGATACCCAAATGTTGTACATGTGTCTAATTCATCAACTTGTCGGTTCTCTGAACCATTCATCTACAACACCAGAGTATACACTCAGGCACACTTTGATATACACTCAGGCACAGCGTGGTATACACTCAGGCACACTGTGGTATACACTCAGGCACACCGTGGTATACACTCAGGACACCGTGGTATACACTCAGGCACACCGTGGTATATACTCAGGCACATCGTGGTATACACTCAGGCACACCGTGGTATACTCTCAGGCACACCGTGGTATACACTCAGGCACACCGTGGTATACACTCAGGACACCGTGGTATACACTCAGGCACACTGTGGTATACACTCAGGCACACTGTGGTATACACTCAGGCACACTTTGATATACACTCAGGCACACCGTGGTATACACTCAGGCACACTTCGATATACACTCAGGCACACCGTGGTATACACTCAGGTACACCGTGGTATACTCTCATACACACCATGGTGGCCTTAGAGGACGGAAAACCAGAGATCTGGTAGACGAACCAGGGAGGAAAGACTGGGAGTTAGAGCTCCAAAAAAGGGAGGAAGAGTGGGGAAGATAGTAGAGCTTGGTAAGAAAATGGAGGAGCGGATAGCTGAAGAGTGCAGGAAGTGGGAAGTACAGGTCTTAGTAGCAGAAGCTAGGATACAGTGCTTAGAAGAGAAACTGCAAAGCCTGAAACAGATTAGAGAGACAAATGACAATTCAGATGTGACATCAGGAAATTCAAAGTCAGGCGCAGACAAGGGGACGGTAAGCACCAACGGAGACATGCCGTACACGAAGGCCCTATCAGACCCACGTGGGGCCAGGGAAAAGACGATGAGCACACTAAGATCAAACGACAGGTCCGAAGACAATGAAGGGATGCTATATGCAGAGATTCTAACAGCCAACTGCAGTAGCAAGGGACAGCTGGTCAGGAAAGACAGTTCACTGAGAATAGAGTTTTTAGATATGACAGGGACTGAAGGCAAGAACATGTCAAAGAAGGAAATAAAAAAAAGC
>NC_069412.1:7496864-7526251 GCF_026875155.1 Cherax quadricarinatus | reverse complement strand
TTTTTTCGTTTTAAATGGGGGGATATCCCATCCCAAATATTAAAAAAAAAGTGATGAAAAAAACAGGAGAGCTGGAAACATTATGCTTTTTCCCTCAACATTGCTTTTATTTGTATTACTCTTCTTATTCCACAACTCACAGAGGTGTATGCATGAGGGGTTCTGAAACTCACCGAGGAGTATGCTTGAGGGTGCGGAGAAAATTCTTCAGTGAAGCGGGTATCGTCTCAGTTATTTCAGCCCCCTTCATCCCCCTAAGGGGCTCATCTCCTTGGAAGGGGCTGATGAACTCTCTTACTTCCTCAAAAACAGATTTATTGGAAACACATGTTGGTACCACTCTATACTCTCCTTGCTGGAGATCATTTTTCGTTGCAACTACAAATGACAGTGAAACGAGAACAATATACACCCACTTTATCTATAATTTAGAACTATCATGAATTATAGTCTATAACTAGATAACAAGAAGTCTACTATCTTGTATTGATACCGTTGCAATGTTTGCACGGAGAGAAATCACGCTGAGTTCAGCATATCCTAGTGAGGAAACGGGCAGAGAGTGCTGCGGAGCTCAGATTGCTTCAAAGGAATGGACGAAAAATGTGTGTCATGAGGGCGTCGCCCCCTTATCGAACAAAAGACAAAGGGACAGTAGTGACTAGTGCGTTTTTGACTCTAGTTCATTCTAACAATCTCAGGATACTAGGAAAGTTAGACTAGTTCCTTTATATAAGCCAGGAAATTAGCGGTAGAACAAATTTAAACACAGTGTTTACTGTGTGTGTCCATGTTCTTCCTGTTGTTGATAATACCACGAAAATATGAACAAATGATGCAAGTGAATAGTGTAGTTTAACTGGTACCCGACGTAGTGGTGAACAGCAGTGCAACAGTCCATTGACACTCCAGCTTTCAGTCTATTCAAGCCAACTATACCGGGGTCACACTTTCCATACCACAAACTAGGGAAAATTGGGTCAGTTACAATACACAGGTAGGTCCACCTCTACCCACACCTCGTCATTTTAGATGTAGCTGATAGTTAGGAGAGAGCTTCGAGTGAATTTACCAATAGACCCCGTCATTAGCGGGCTTTTCAGCCCAAACCAAGTGAGTTCAACTACAATTAAGCATTTTGAG
The DNA here is from genome assembly GCF_026875155.1 of Cherax quadricarinatus. Lineage (NCBI taxonomy): Eukaryota > Metazoa > Arthropoda > Malacostraca > Decapoda > Parastacidae > Cherax > Cherax quadricarinatus. Next base: position 7,525,108 of record NC_069412.1, on the reverse strand, counting down.
ATGTGAAATGCTGAAATATACGCTTCTTTGGGGCAAATGTATAATTAATACTCGTTATTCTACAGCTCAGGAGGGGATACCACGATTCACTCGAAGAAGACTTCTTGAATGCGGCTGCAAGAAGTCTGAATCATTGAAGCAATGTATATTTCATTTTCTGTCAAAAAGTAAACTTGGCGGGGGGGGGGGGGGGTGTTCTGAAACTCAGAGTATGCACGAGGTGTTCTGAAACTCAGACATGCAATACATGCATGCTTCAGGGGTTCTAATACTAGTTGCTGGTGAGTAATTTTACATCTTAATATTTTAGTGCTGGTGGAGGTGCACCTCTGTTATTACTACCACAACCACCACTACTGTAGCTACGTTGACCACTGCTGTCGTTGTGAACTTTGTTGACCCATTGTGAAGACTGGCATGGAACGGCACAGTATTTTCTCAGTTTTTTGTATCTGTCTAAAGTACCTTTTTATGACTTAATATCATAGCTTCAGGAGTTTTCTAAATACCATTCATTGCGGTAAAAATATCATAAAGTTATTTCGTAACTCTTCTTTACATTTAAAGAAATGCATTTTCCTTACAGATTTAACTAAATTATAATAACAAAAAAGGTACAATACCGTGACTAGAACGATACACAAATAACTCGCACATAGAAGAGAGGAGCTTACGACGACGTTTCGGTCTGACTTGGAATATTTACGAAGTCACACTTAGTAAATCGTCCAAGTCGGACCGAAACGTCGTCGTAAGCTCCTCTTAACTAAATTATTATATCTCCTTTGGGTTTTGAAGACAGCTGAGCATTAGACAACACGTGTCCTTGACTTAGAGCGTCATTAATTCTAACACTGTTAGGAATGATTGTTTTTTTTTTTACTGTCAATTAAAATCCCTCAGAGAAACAGTAAAGCCATCTGATATTACACACACACACACACACACACACACACACATCCACACACACACACAAACACATGCAAACACACGCAAACACACCAAACACACACAAACACACACAAACACACACAAACACACAAACACACACAAACACACACTCGTGGAGGAGTCACGCGGTTTGAGCTCGTGTTTTGGTGATAATTTCTGACTGTGCCATAAGGAATAGAGTGTGGGATATAGGCGTGTGCATGCATGAGAGTGCATATAATCACTTAAGCCCCGAAAAAAAGGAAATATAAGTGATCACAGAAAAGAAAACAAAGGAAAAAGTGACTTAACTGTTTAGTGGGGCCGTTGGAAGGGTGAACGGTTGTGTCAGGCCTAAATAGTGTTGCCATAATAACGCAGTGGGGTATTTTGAAGAATAAGTGCGACTCAAGACCAGGGAGATAAGAGATATGTATAGATGTGTCAGTAAATACAGCGAGTGAGTGAAAAAATTAGAAGAGCTAGAGAATATAGTGCATACAGGAAGTTAGTGGAAAAATTACCGAGAAGCATCAAACATCTTCAACTTCTGGGACAGGACAGACCCGCAACGTTACTCCACTGCCAGCCGCAAGCAATATTCACCTAGTTTGAGTTGCATGGGGTCAATAGTACCTGTCTCTAGCTGGAATTGGGGTTCACTCTCCTCGAGCTATCAGAATTAGAATAAGCAGCATTTACTGGCATTTAATAGAATTTAGAGGTAGCGGCATACAGGCGAAGCCTAGTGTATTTATTTTTGAACGTAATTTTTAAACGCATAAGACGTACAGTGGGAACCAAGAGATCGGGTACATATGCAATACATATGTAGTACATATGTGTGAAATAAGGACTGTTTACATAAACATATGCACACACATTAGGTGAGAACAGGCTCTGCTGTTAGGCACTTGAATAGCTGTAGCACACACACACACACACCACACACACACACACACACACCACACACACACACATATACAGGATTTCTCACCTTTCCTGTGAAGTGACCCTCTAACCTTCTCCCCCCCCCCACCATCTCTCTCCCTCTCCTCTCCTCCTCTCTCTTCCTCTCTCTCTCTCTCTCTCTCTCTCTCTCTCTCTCTCTCTCTCTCTCTCTCTCTCTCTCTCTTTCTCTCTCTCTCTCCCCCCTTTCTCTCTTCCTCTCTCTTCCTCTCTCTCTCCTTTCTCTCTCCCTCTCCCTTCCTCTCTTCCTCTCTTACTCTCTCTTCTTCTTCTTTTTTTTTCTCTCTCTCTTCCCTTGTCACTCCCCCCTCTGTCTTACCTTTTCCCTCTCTCTCACTTTCTCCCCCCTTTTCCCTTCTTTTCCCCTCTCTCCTTCTACCCTCCCCTTCTATTTCTCCCTCTCTCTCACTCTCTCCCCCTTTTTCTTTTTCTCTCTCTTTCACTAAAAAAAAAAAAAAAAAAAAAAAAAATGGTTGGGACTCGCAGGAATCAGGCATCAGATGACAATGGTACTGGTAGGGAGGAATGGATGGAGGAGCAGTGGAAAAGGATAGAGCAAGAATGGGAGAGAAAATTAGGAGAGCTTTCTGAAAAAATGGAGAAAGAGCTCTCTGTGAAATGGGAAAAGAGGTTGGAGAAGGAGACGAAGAGTTGGGAGGCACAAGTCGAAACTGCAGTAGCCAGGGTAAAGGTCCTAGAATTTGAGGTAAACAGGCTGAAGCAAGTCTCAGGGGTAGTGACCAGAGGAGACACACCATACAAAGCTGAGAGGCTGAACAGGAAGGAAGGAGATATGAATTATGCTAATGTCATATCAGCCTGCAAAGAAGGGCCAGGGAGTGGAAGGGAAGAGCAGATGGGTGCAGATGGAGAGGGAGATAGGTGGAATGCTGAAGCACAACCATGCTACCAAGAGCCACTGGAAAAATCAAGGGAGAAAATGACCACATACAGACAGGAACCAGAGTCACAGAGGGAGAGGCAATGGGAGGAGAAAGGGCAAAATCAGTGTTTATCCATGGGCTTCGGGAGAGAGAGGAAAGGACACACATTGAAAGACAGCAGGAAGAAAGAAAGGAGATTGAGAAAATCATCACAGAAATAGGGGGAGAAGACATGGACGAGATTGGAAATTTTCAGAGAATAGGGGGGTACTTGAAGGGGAGAAACCGACAGATCAAGCTGATTCTCAGGACAGAAACAGTGCGGAACAGGATCCTCCAAGATAAACCACGATTGAAAAGCTCGGAAGAGTACAAGAAGGTGTTCCTAGACAGAGACAGAACACAAACAGAGACAGCAGCTGAGGGAGAGGACAAAAAAGCGAAAGGAGCTAGGAAAGGAGACAAGGATGGAACCAGCAGAGGTCAGTCAGAGCAGAACAGAGCAGCAAGGGCAAGCGCACACACAACTATCCTCAGAACCCCACAACCTATCACACCATCAGAACACACAATACAATCCATACACACAGCTTCCACCCAACCCCCAACCATAGAATCCCACAGTATGCTACCAGGTCTCCCACCCCCACAGGCCCCCAAACCACAGTGTTGGAAAGGAAACTGAAGGTATGGTACACAAACGCTGACGGAATAACAAACAAGTGGGAGGAATGGCACGAAAGAGTCAAAGAGGCATCACCAGACATCATAGCGATCACAGAAACCAAGTTTACAGGTATGATAACAGATGCCATCTTTCCAACGGGATACCAGATCCTGAGGAAAGACAAGGACGGGGGTTGGAGGAGTGGCATTCCTGATCAAACACCGATGGAATTTTGATGAGCTGGAGAGAGGAGACAGCGGAGAAGAAAGTGATTGCATAGCGGGAACGCTTCACTCTGGAGGTCCCAAGGTGATAATTGCAGTGATGTATAACCTCACCACAGAACAGCAGGAGGCCAAGGCAAGAGTATGACGAGAGCAATAGAGCGATGGTGGACACACTGGCTGCAGTGGTCAGAAGAGCTCATGCATGCAGGGCAAAGCTCTGATCATGGGCGACTTTAACCACAAGGAGATCGAATGGAGAACTTGGAGCCATATGGGGGCCAATAATCATGGAGGGGTAAGTATGATGGAGGTGGTACTGGAAAAACTTCATGTACCAACACGTAAGGGACACTACAAAAGAGAGAGGAGGAGATGAACCAGCAAGACTGGACTTAGTATTCACCTTGAGTAGTGCAGATATTGAGGACATCACATATGAAAGACCCTTGGGGCCAGCGATCATGTGGTTTTGAGCTTCGAATTACACAGTAGAGCTACAAGTGGAGGGGGAAGCAGGAAGGCCAGGACAAATGAAACCAAACTACAGGAAGGGGACTACACAGGAATGAGGAACTTCCTGAATGAGGTTCAGTGGGACAGAGAAACTGGCAGGGAAGCCAGTTAAGAGATGATGGAATATGTAGCAACAATGTGCAAGGAGGATGAGGAAAGGTTTGTACCCAAGGGTAACAGGAATATGAAAAGCCAGGATGAGCCCATGGTTCACCCAAAGATGCAAGGAGGCAAAAACCAATGTGCTGGAATGGAAGAAATATAGAAGGAAAAGGGACCCAGGAGAAAAAGGAAACAGCGTAGAGCCAGAAAACAAATTTGCACAGTAAAAGGGAGGCCCAACGTCAATATAAAAAACAAAAAGCGAAAAGCCAAAATTGCCCCGAAGCTGTTATACAGCCAATCGGGAAAAGAAAAAACCCAAGGACCAGGAAAAGGCTAAGGAAGAAGGGGGGAGAACAACAAAAAGACAGTAAAGTAGTGAGGAACTCAAAAAGAGATTCAAAAGAAGTGTTACAGGAAGAAGGGCCCCAAAAAGACGGAGAGGTGGGGTACACCACCAGTGTGGAACATGCACAAACCCGGGGAAGAAGTAAAAGGGTTTCGGAGCGAGCTGATACCTAAAAGGAAATGAGGCCAGATAACATTCCCCCAAGGGCCCTGAGAGGGGGAGCAGGGGGCGCTAGTGTCCCCCCTAAAAAACAATATTCAATAATCTATCGAAAAGGGAGATTTCCTGGGCATGGGAAGACAGCAAATTGGTCCCAATCTTTAAAAAAAGGGGACAGCATGGACACTAAACTAAACCCGTGTTTATGACATGATACATGCAAATATGGAAAAAAATTGTCGGGGGAATGGTGGAACATCTAGAATGGAATGATCTCATCACCCCAGCCAACATGGTTTCAGAGATGGGGAAAACCGTGTACAAAACTGAGTTCTATGCATGGTCAGCAGTAAACAAGAGAAGAAGTGTGGGTGGATTCATTTTTTTTGGACTGCAAGAAGGCTTTGAAAGTCCCAAAAAGAGTTATGCAAAAACTGGAGGACCCGCAGGGATAAAGGGGGGCACTGCAAAGGATCAGGGAAAACTTGTCAGGAAGACAGCAGCGATAATGGGACGTGGGGAGGTGTCGAGTGGACCCGTAACCACGGGGTCCCCCAGGGCAGTCCAGGACAGTGCTGTTTCGGTTTTGTGAACAACATGACTGAAGGAATAACTCCCAGGTGTCCCTGTTTGCAGATGACGTGAAGTTGATGAGAAGAATTTCCCATTCGATCGAAGACCAGGCAGAAATACAAAGGGATCGGGGACAGGCTCCCAGACCTGGTCCAGCAACTGGCTCCGGGATTTTCAATCCACCAAGTTCAAAGTCATGAAGATTGGGGAAGGGCAAAGAAGACCGCAGAGGGAGTACAGTTAGGGGCCAAAAGACTACAAACATCACTCAAGGAAAAAGATCTTAGGGTGGTATAACACCAGGCACATCTCCTGAAGCGCACATCAACCAAAATAACTGCTGCAGCAAAATGCACGCCTGGCAAACCTCAGAACAGCATTCCGACTATTAATAAGGACTCGTTCAGGACCCTGTACCCCGTGTACGTTAGGCCCATATTGGAGTATGCGGCACCATTTTGGAACCCACACTAGCCAGCAATGTAAACAAACTAGAGAAAGAGCAAAGGTTTGCAACAAGACTAGTCCCAAGTTAAGAGGGATGTCCCCATGAGGAGAGGTTTAAGGGGAAATCAACCTGACGACACTGGAGGACAGGAGAGATAGTGGGGACATGATGACGACTTACAAAATACTGAGAGGAATTGACAAGGTGGACAAAGACAGTATGTTCCAGAGACTGGACACAGCAACACGGGGACACAGCTGGAAGCTGAAGACACAGATGAATCAAAGGGATGTTAGGAAGTATTTCTTCAGCCACAGAGTAGTCAGGAAGTGGAATAGTTTGGGAAGCAATGTAGTTGAGGCAGGATCCATACATAGCTTTAAGCAGAGGTACGATAAAGCTCATGGTTCAGGGAGAGTGACCTAGTAGCGACCAGTGAAGAGGCGGGGCCAGGAGCTTGGACTCGACCCCTGCAACCTCAACTAGGTGAGTACAACTACGTGAGTACATGATAACGACATAGAAAATACTGAGAGGAATTGACAAGATGGACAAAGACAGGATGTTCCAGAGATGGGACACAGCAACAAGGGGACACAGTTGGAAGTTGAAGACGCAGATGAATCACATGGATGCTAGGAAGTATTTCTTCAGCAACAGAGTAGTCAGGAAGTGGAATAGTTTGGGAAGCGATGTAGTGGAGGCAGGATCCATACATAGCTTTAAGCAGAGGTATGATAAAGCTCACGTTTCAAAGAGAGTGACCTAGTAGCGACCATTGAAGAGGCGGGGCCAGGAGCTTGGACTCGACCCTGCAACCTCAACTAGGTGAGTACTAGGTGAATACACACACACACATGCAAACTCACACACACACACACAAACGAACACACAAACACACACACACACAAACGAACACACAAACACACATGCAGACATACACACACACACACACAAACACACACACACACGCACTCTCACACACACACACGCACACACACACACACACACACATGCACATACATACAAACACACACACACAAACACACTTTTATGATACGCTTATTGCGATTAGTTAGTAATTACATCACAGTAAATATTCCATTTCGACATTTTAATAAAAACATTTATATCAGCTTTCTAGTGATGCAGAATATACAATTGGAAAATTGTACGGGATATACATTTAATTTATGCCTTTGTAAAAAAGTGCAAAATATTTAACAACTAATTAATGAAACCCATTTACCCGAAATCTTATATACGTAGAGGTAGAAATAAATATTAACCAACTCACGGAACGGGTGAGGATTGAATTCACTGGCCAGTACGCTATGTACTCGGCCAAGTGGTTAACACACTGGCCTCTGAGTTTTAGGACTACTTGCCATGGGTTCCATCTCCTCCCGTTCCATGTGAACAACCCCTCCTCAGCCCTCTAGATAATAGTTTTAGTTATCCCACACCTTCTCCTAATTTCCGAACAACAAATTCTCTGCATTATATTCACACCACATATTGCACTTATACATGACATCTCCACTGCCTCCAGCCTTCTCCTCGCTGCAACATTCATCACTCATGCTTCACACCCATACAAGAGGGTTGGTACAACTATACTCTCATACATTCCCCTTTTTGCTTCCACGGACGAAGTTCTTTGTCTCCACAGACTCCTAAGTGCACCACTCACCCTTTTTCCCTTATCAATTCTATGATTCACCTCATCCTTCATAGACCCATCTGCAGACACGTCCACTCCAAAATATCTGAATACATTCACCTCCTCCATACTCTTTCTCTCCAATCTGATATCCAATTTTCGTCACCTAATCTTTTTATCCTCATAACCTTACTCTTCCCTATATTCACTTTTAATTTTCTTCTTTTACATACCTCTCCAAATTCATCCATAAACCTTTGCAACTTCTTTTCAGAATCTCCCAAAAGCACCGTGTCATCAGCAAAGAGCAGCTGTGACAACTCAACTTTGTGTGTGATTCTTTATCTTTTAACTCTACACCTCTTGCCAAGATCCTCGCATTCACTTCTCTTACAACCCCATCCATAAATATATCGAACCACGGTGGCATCACACATCCTTGCGTAAGGCCTATATCGATATTTATATGACAATAAGATCACACTAAACAGATGATATTAAAATATGCAAAACAACCACTGTGAGAGAATAGAGAAATTCCAAGAGCTTTCGTGACTTCTCACATTATCAAGGAACCATATAGTTCCTTGATAATGTGAGAAGTCACGATAGCGCTTTTTTGCATATATCTATTATCTATCTATCTATTATCTTTATATATATATATATATATATATATATATATCTATATATATATTATATATATATATATATATATATATATACATATATATATATTTCAACAAGTAGGCCGTCTCCCACCGAGGCAGGGTGGCCCAAAAAAGAAAGAAAATCCCAAAAAAGTAAATACTTTCATTATTCAACACTTTCACGTCACTCACACATAATCACTGTTTTTTCAGAGGTGCTCAGAATACAACAGTTTAGAAGCATTTGCGTATAAAGATACACAACATATCCCTCTAAACTGCCAATATCCCAAACCCCCTCTTTTAAAGTGCAGGCTTGTACTTCCCATTTCCAGGACTCAAGTCCGGTTATATAAAAATAACCGGTTTCCATCGCTAAATATTACCTTGCTCACACTCCAACAGCTCGTCAGGTCCCATATACCATTCGTCTCCATTCACTGCTATCTAACATGCTCACGCACGCTTGCTGGATGTCCAAGCCCCTCGCCCACAAAACCTCCTTTACCCCCTCCCTCCAACCTTTTCGAGGACGACCCCTACCCCGCCTTCCTTCCCTGACAGATTTATACGCTTTCCATGTCATTCTACTTTGATCCATTCTCTCTAAATGACCAAGCCACCTCAACAACCCCTCTTCAGCCCTGTGACTAATACCTTTATTAACTCCACACCTTCTCCTAATTTCCACACTCCGAATTTTCTGCATAATATTCACACCACACATTGCCTTTAGACAGAACATCTCAACTGCCTCCAACCCCCTCCTCGCTGCAGCATTTACAACCCAAGCTTCACACCCATATAAGAGTGTTGGTACTACTATACTTTCATACATTCCCTTCTTTGCCTCCATAGATGACTTTTTTGTCTCCACATATACCTCAACGCACCACTCGTCTTTTATGCTTCATCAGTTCTATGATTAACCTCATCCTTCATAAATCCATCCACTGACACGTCAACTCCAATATCTGAAAACATTCATTCTTCCATACTCCTCCCAATTTGATATCCAGTTTTTCTTTATCTAAATCATTTGACACCCTCATCACCTTACTCTTTTCTATGTTCACTTTCAATTTTCTACCTTTTACACACACTCCCAAACTCGTCTACTAACCTTTCCAATTTTTATTTACAATCTCCCATAAGCACAGTATTATCAGCAAAAAATAACTGTGTCAATCCCCATTTTGTATTTGATTCCCCATAATTTAATCCCACCCCTCTCCCCAACACCCTAGCATTTACTTCTTTTACAACCCCATCCATAAATACATTAAACAACCATGGTGACATTACGCATCCCTGTCTAAGACCTACTTTTACCGGGAAGTAGTCTCCCTCTCTTCTATACACCCTAACCTGAGCTTCGCTATCCTCATAAAAACTATTTACAGCATTTAGCAACTTACCACCTATTCTATATACTTGCAACATCTGCCACATTGCTCCTCTATCCACTTTATTATATGCCTTTTCTAATCCATATAATGCAATTAAAAACTTCCCTACCTTTATCTAAATACTGCTCATATATGCTTCAATGTAAACACTTGATCTACACATCCCCTACCCACTCTAAAACGTCCTTGCTCATCCGCAATCCTACATTCTGTCTTACCTCTAATTCTTTCAATAATAACCCTACCGTACACTTTTCCTGGTATACTCAGTAAACTTATTCCTCTATAATTTTTACAATCTATTTTGTCCCCCTTCCCTTTATATAAAGGGACTATACATGCTCCCTGCCAATCCCTAGGTACCTTCCCCTATTTCATACATTTATTAAACAAAAATACCAACCACTCCAACACTATATCCCCCCTGCTTTTAACATTTCTGTCATGATCCCGTCAGTTCCAGCTGCTTTACCCCCATTCATTCTACGTAATGCCTCACGCACCGCCTCCACACTCACATCCTGCTCTTCTTCACTCCTACAAGATGGTATACCTCTCTGGCCAGTGCATGAAATTACCGCCTCCCTTTCTTCGTCGACATTTACAAGTTACTCAAAATATTCTCGCCATCTACCCAATACCTCCATCTCCCCATCTACTAACTCTCCTATTTTGTTTTTAACTGACATATCCATTAGTTCCCTAGGCTTTCTTAACTTGTTTAACTCATTCCAAATTTTCTTATTTACATTAAAATTTCTTGACAGTGCCTCTCCCACTCTGTCATCTGCTCTCCTTTAGCACTCTCTCTGTTCACCTTTCTTTTACTCTCCATATACTCTACTCTTCGTATAACACTTCTGATTTGTAAAAACCTCTCGTAAGCTACCTTTTTCTCTTTTATCACACCCTTTACTTATCATTCCACAATCACTCCTCTTTCGTCCTGCACCCACCCTCCTATAGCCACAAACTTCTACCCCAAATTATAATACTGCATTTTTAGAACTATTCCAACCCTCTTCAACCGCCCCTCCCCCTCCACTACTCATACTTGCACCAGTCCACCTTTCTGCCAATAGTTGCTTATATCTCACCCGAACTTCCTCCTCCCTTAGTTTATACACTTTTACCTCCGTCTTGCTTGTTGTTGCCATTTTCCTTTTGTCCCATCTACCTCTTATTCTAACTGTAGCTACAACTAAATAATGATCCGACATATCAGTTGCCCCTCTGTAAATATGTACATCCTGGAGGTTACCCATCAACCTTTTATCAACCAACATATAATCTAATAAACTTCTTTCATTATATGCTATATCATGTCTTGTGTATTTATTTATCCTCTTTTTCATAAAATATGTATTACTTATTACCAAACCTCTTTCTACACATAGCTCAATTAAAGGCTCCCCATTTTCATTTACCCCTGGCACCCCAAATTTACCTACTACTCCCTCCACAGCAATTTTACCCACTTCAGCATTGAAATCCCCAACCACCATTACTCTCACACTTGATTCAAAACTCCCCACGCATTCACTCAACATTTCCCAAAATCTCTCTCTCTCTCCTCTACACTTCTCTCTTCTCCAGGTGCATATACGCTTACTGTAACCCACTTTTCACATCCAACCTTTATTTTACTCCACATAATCCTTGAATTAATACATTTATAGTCCCTCTTTTCCTGCCATAGGTTATCCTTCAACATTATTGCTACTGCTTCTTCAGCTCTAATTCTGTTTGAAATCCCTGACCTAATCCCATTTATTCCTCTCTACTGAAACTCTCCCACCCCCTTCAGCTTCAGGACATCCAGCTTCCTCTCATTCATAACATCCACAATCATCTCTTTCTTATCATATGCACAACATCCACGCACATTCAGACTTCCCACTTTGACAGTTTTCTTCACATTCTTTTTAGTAATTATTACAGGAAAAGGGGTTACTAGCCCATTATTCCCGGCATTTTAGTTGACTTATACAACACGCATGGCTTACGGAGGAAAGATTTTTATTCCACTTCCCCATGGATATAAAAGGAAAAGTAATAAGAACAAGAACTATTAAGATAAAATCAAAGAAAACTCAGATGAGTGTGTGTAAATAAGCGTGTACATATATGTGTAGTGTGACCTAAGTGTAAGTAGAAGTAGCAAGACGTACCTGTAATCTTGCAAATTTATGAGATAAAAGACACAAGCAATCCTACCATCATGTAAAACAATTACAGGCTTTCGTTTTACACTCACTTGGCAGGACGGTAGTACATCCATGGGTGGTTGCTGTCTACCAACCGCCCTCAGCCCCTTTCAGCTCCCTGAGGGACTTAGCCCTCCCAGAAGGGCTCTTCCTTCCTCGCACAACAACTTTAATGAGAGAGACATGTATGTACCACGTCTCTCTCTCTCCTTGTAAGTATTTCTGATTGACTATTCAATTTGAATAATGACTCTTTTACCCATAGCAGGAAAATTAAGAAAAAACCTGCTCCCCACTTGATCTAAAAGTTGGGAGTATTGTGACTTCTAGTCTAAAGGTAAATAACAGGAAACCTACCAACTTGTGTTAATTCTGATTGCTCAGAATAGCAACTAGTGGATGTAAAGAAAATACCAGCAGTTCTTTTGCACGGACGATGAACTGGTGGGCATTGAGCAGAGCGACAAGCTAGGATGAATTCAGACATCAGATCATGAACACGTCACAAAATCTCCTATTGAGAACAATGACAAAAGTGAGTTTGTGCTGTAGACTCCGAAATACTATCAATCTCCAATTAGAAATTTAAGGAGTGTAAAACCATACAAACATGATAAAGTGTTGGTTAATGTGTGACACCGTAGGCAAACCGTGGTATATTCTCGGGCACACCATGGTATATACTCAGGCACACCGTGGTATATACTCAGGTAATCAGTCCCTCAGCCTTGGAGTTAATGTTCACAGCATCGTGGTGGAGGAAAATCTCCTCCACCACGCTGCTGTGAACACTCAGGCACACCGTGGTATACACTCAGGCACACCGTGGTATACACTCAGGCACACCGTGGTATACACTCAGGCACACCGTGGTATACACTCAGGCACACCGTGGTATACACTTAGGCACACCGTGGTATACACTCAGGCACATCGTGGTATACACTTAGGCACATCGTGGTATACACTCATGCACACCGTGGTATACTCTCAGGCACACCGTGGTATACTCTCAGGCACACCGTGGTATACACTCAGGCACACCGTGGTATACACTCAGGCACACCGTGGTATACTCTCAGGCACACCGTGGTATACTCTCAGGCACACCGTGGTATACACTCAGGCACACCGTGGTATACTCTCAGGCACACCGTGGTATACACTCAGGCACACCGTGGTATACACTAAGGCACACGTGATATACACTTAGGCACACCGTGGTACACACTTAGGCACACGTGATATACACTCAGGCACACCGTGGTATACACTCAAGCACACCGTGGTATACACTCAAGCACACCGTGGTATACACTCAGGCACACCGTGGTATACACTCAGGCATACTATGATATGACAAATTAGACACAGGTGCAACACTTGGGTATCTTTAATGAGGAAACGTTTCGCCACACAGTGGCTTCATCAGCCCAATACAAAGCAGAAAGGTGTAAGAAGAGCAAGAGTTTGAGGTAAACAGTCTCTCAGCCTGGAGTCGATGATCTACTTCGACTAGCGGATGGTACCACTATGACCCCGCCTCCTCCTGCTTCGCCTCACCTGACTACAGTATATAAGCCACGTCTACGGCGCTATGCTGTACAATCTACAAGATTGATGGACTGAACACATCGACACCATGCTGAGGGATTGATTACCTCAAACTCACGCTCTCCTTACACCTTTCTCCTCTGTATTGGACTGATGAAGCCACTGTGTGCCGAAACGTTTTCTCATTAAAGATACCCAAATGTTGCACATGTGTCTAATTCATCAACTTGTCGGTTCTCTGAACCATTCATCTACAACACCAGAGTATACACTCAGGCACACTTTGATATACACTCAGGCACACCGTGGTATGCACTCAGGCACACTGTGGTATACACTCAGGCACACCGTGGTATACGCTCAGGCACACCGTGGTATACACTCAGGCACACCGTGGTATACACTCAGGCACACTTTGATATACACTCAGGCACACCATGGTATACACTCAGGCACACCATGGTATACACTCAGGCACACCATGGTATACACTCAGGTACACCGTGGTATACACTCAGGTACACCGTGGTATACACTCATACACACCATGGTATACTCTTAGGCACACCGTGTGTTTACCAGGTTATTAGTCGTTCCTGCAGAGCGGGGTTCAATTATAAGGCTTCAGAGGCTTCTTACTTTATTTGTAATGTCGTGGGGTACACGGGCAGTGTGTTAAGTGCCCATGGCCCGGGAGGGCCATGCCCAGCGAGGGAGAGAGGAGTATGCCTTGCTGACTGAGTGAAGGCTGCTGAGAGAGTGAGAGAGAGGCAGGTCTGGGCATACTGAAGTGGCATAGGTCTATAGGTGGCAGCACGAGCATGGCACAAAATATGAACTCAGCTGGTAGACAGCATAGGCTGTCTGTGCAGACAGTATGGCTGTCTACATTTCTCGGCCATGCATCACCATGGTCGTCCCTGACCATGACTGGCTATAAAAAAAACTAGGTCTCTCGCTGGAACAGGGCACAGAACACAAAATAAAATATACATATACATACATGGACAGGGAGGGAAGAAAAAAACAGGTGGGTTGTACTAAACATCGTGTTCTAAGGCAGTGAGTGTCGATGGACATCACTGCACGCCTTCCTGCATCTGGACAGGTACTGCAACACAGGAGACATTGCTGCGGCTGAGCTGTGACGTAACAGGGTACGGTCTCCTCTGGAAAAGTGAAGCAATCATCGTAGGAGTTGCTGCAGCTTTTGCTCAACCTAAGGCACAACCTGCTGGTGCCCTCGAGTGAAGGCACCAGCAGGTGGCCTCAGCAACTGGGCAGGACTTCATCTGGCAAGCTACTCAGGAGGATATTTCTCGACTGGTACTGTCGCTGGGGCTGTCATTGCCGGTGAGCGTGGAGTGAGTCGTGGCAGAGATGACTCGGCGAAACATCTGGGAGTCGTAACAGCATACACCATACTGCAGTGAGCAGGCTAGCAGTCAAAGTGACATCGTCTTTGTGCAGGCTGCTCACTGAAGCTATGACACGAGGCTGACACAGCGCCTGCCGTCAGGATCTAACTGCGGCTTGACGAGTGTCATTCTCTCGGCAGTTGGAGTTATAGCAGAGGTTAGTCTAAGTGTCCCCAGACTTGTTTCTCTACGTATAACTGCACTCTGACGGTCTGTAGGTGAAGTGAAACAAATCTCGATGGGAATCGTAGCAGGTACAATTCTGCAGGGCATCACAAGCAGCGAACATAAAAAGCTTTCTGTACAAGAGGCTCAGATGCACGGGCTGACTAATATCAGCTGTCAAATGCGCGGGTCACACTGGGTGACAAGTAACATGAGGTGCTACACAGTGGTCTGGGCTCAAGACCACACAGGACACACACAAAATTGCACACACCCGCACTGCACATGTATTACAACATGGCTTACTAGCAAATGGCACTTTTCTCTGCAAAAAATCGACACTAAGCTATACACGAACATGGGAGAACACTGACTGAGAGGAATTAACACATGACATATATCTTCTCTCAATCTTCTTGAAAACACAACATATTGCTCACTGTGAAACTAACGCTGTCGATCAGGAGTGACATCGCAAGGTGAGTCCAGCAGGATGGTGACGTCTGCAGCATGGTGACGTCAGCAGACGTCGCGAGGCGACGTCAGGCAGACATTGTGATGTTGTGAATTCGGGCATCATGGGTGACGTCGTGAAGTCGGGCAGCATTGTGGGTGACGTCGTGAGGTGATGTCAGTGGAGTGATGCAGCAGCAGACCATAACATGTGGCTTGAGACGTGTGGCTTGGTAACCCACGTGGCTTGTAGATCCACGTGACATCGTCCACACCCCACGTGGCTTGCTCCACGTGGTTTCGTGATCTATTTGGCATGCTGATCCACGTGGCTTGGTGATCCACGTGTCTTCGTGATCTATGTGGCTTTGTCCACACGTGGCTTAGTGATCCACGTGGCTTCGAGTGGCCTCGGGCACTCGGATACGCAGCTCTGGCAATAAATTCACACGGAAAACAGCAGAAAACACCACAGAGGGAGTGAGTACATAGTGGGGTGTGGTGGTAGACGGGTGTGGTGTGAGTGAGGCGAGAAACCCAGCCACTTCCTCTCCCACATACCCACTTGGAGAAACACCCACTCTGGATGCTGAAATCACCACAAACTCACCTCTGACTTGCTGAAATAACCATGCTGAGCTAAACAACAACAACAGAACCATATGCTGACTTTAACAGCCGGGGATGCTGTGGCGAGGAGTCACAATTCTCCAAGAAATTCGGTAAATTTCGGCCAAATCCTGCTTGTATTTATGTCTGGATGCTGAAACGTGCAGACACGACTTCAGGATAACTCGTTGAGAGATGGATACTTCTTGTGTAGGGTGGTGAAGTGAAGACGACTTCATTCCTCTTCCTTCTTTCCTCGGGCTACACAACTGCTGCGACCACCGCTGTCACCAATGTTTACCAGATTATTGGTCGTTCCTGCACAGCGGGGTTCAATGATAAGGGTTTGGAGGCTTCTTACTTTATTTGCAATGTCGTGGGGTACACAGGCAGTGTATTCAGTGCCCAAGGCCCTGGAGGGCCAAGCCCAGCGAGGGAGAGAGGAGTAGGCCTTGACTGAGTGAAGGCCGGTGAAAGAGTGAGAGGCAGGTCTGGGCATACTGAAGAGGCATAGGCCTATAGGTATTAGCAAGAGGATGGCGCGAGATATGAACTCAGCTGGCAGACAGCATAGGCTGTCTATACAGACAGTATGGCTGTGTACACGTGGTATACTCTCAGGCACACCGTGGTATACACTCAGGCACTCCACTTAGGCACACCGTGGTATACACTCAGGCACTCCACTTAGGCACACCGTGGTATACACTCAGGCACACCGTGGTATACACTTAGGCACACGTGGTATACACTTAGGCACACGTGGTATACACTCAGGCACACCGTGGTATACACTTAGGCACACGTGGTATACACTCAGGCACACCGTAGTATACACTTAGGCACACCGTAGAAAACACTCAAGCACACCGTGGCATACACTCATGCACACCATGGTATACACTCAGGCACACATGGTATGCACTCAGGCACACAGTGGTATAAACTTAGGCACACCGTGGTATGCATTTAGGCACACCGTAGTATACACTCAGGAACACCGTGGTATACACTCAGGCACACAGTGGTATACACTTAGGCACACGTGGTATACACTCAGGCATACCGTGTTATACACTCAGGCACACCGTAGTATACAGTCAGGCAAACAGTGGTATACACTCAGGCACACCGTGGTATACACTTAGGCACACCGTAGAAAACACTCAAGCACACCGTGGCATACACTCATGCACACCGTGGTATACACTCAGGCACACATGGTATGCACTCAGGCACACAGTGGTATACACTTAGGCACACCGTGGTATGCATTTAGGCACACCGTAGTATACACTCAGGAACACCGTGGTATACACTCAGGCACACAGTGGTATACACTCAGGCACATGGTGTCAAAGTGATTAATGTATACGTGGACAATGTAACTACGCATCTGCAGCAGCCTACTCAAGACATCGTTCCAGATCTTCCTGGTGCTGTTAACGCCAGAAGCTCACGTTACACGAGCGAGGTAAGGCTTAATTTCACTTGCATTGCAAAAAAATGAACTACAGTCCATGGGCAGATTGAAGGCTGTCTTACTCTAGGTCGTAATTTGCGGGCTTATCGCCCAAACTAAATGAGTACCACTATGCATATCAGATAATAATGAAATGCTGGATATACGCTCCTTTGTGGCAAATTGTAGTAACTCACTTGCTACCCTACAACCTCTGTTGACACTGATGGGGCATCTCGACGAGATTTCCAGGGAACGGTTGCTTGAAATCGTATTGTTAAAAGATGAGTATATATATATATATATATATATATATATATATATATATATATATATATATATATATATATATATATATATATATATATAGTAATTACCCTGTGGGAAATTCTGTTTTCCGTACAAGCGTAACAAGTGAGAAAGTGCAGGGCGGAGGGATGGGAAATGTGGGGGTGTTGGGTTGTGAATATATTGGTAAGCTTGTTGAAGTGTTGCCTTGGTGCTACACCTCCAGCCTAAACTGTGGCTGTGAGGGTAATTAGTTGCTATTTAGTTAGTAAGCTAGAACCTGGTCTAAGATTTTAATCTAGATAGTTAAGCTAGCAAGGAACGTTGGCGTAAATAGCTTGAGTACCGACATTGTAGCGTCTTTCTAGGCGTACGACTTAGCAACATAGGTGCCAGCGGGCCAAGCGCTCGAGCAAGGGGCACTGGCAGCCATGCTAGGACTTCTCTGGTTATCGTCCGCGCACCGTAGTAATAAAATCGCGCTATAATTCTGCTATTAATTACGGGATTCTAAGTTCTACACTTTACTTATCAGTGACTCAGTCGATCGCGTGTGGTTAGAAATCTCCTAGAAGGCACCGAGACGACGAATTTCTCCATCCTTCTCCCTAAATTTGTCCATGTAAGCCAAGTAAATGTACCTAATGTGTCAGGATTTGTACAAGAGTATAATAGACAGGTATTTCTTGCCGTTTTGCACCGTGAGTCTAAGTAGTGGGATTAGAGTCTTCTACAGACCATACCCAGAGATTTTAATCAATCGAGTATTGGTAAGTACTAAATAACCCTATCATGAAAGAGTTTGGGATGACTGATACTCAGAGTGAGTTTGACTAATGAGTTGTTTGACTTGTGAGTGTCAGTCAAGTAAAGATTCTTTTATCAACATACTCATTACATACAATGTAAAAAAAATAATTACATAATTATAAGTATCTCAAAATAATGAGAATTCTAATATTAAGAATAGAGAAAATGAACTATACACATTTCACTTACATTTTAAAAAGTTCATAATCATTCTATCAGCAATGAATTATTTTAAGTAAATTTATCATCATTCGAACGCTGATAAGAAATGCTACTGCTGGTAATTTCCACATATATGGGATGAAAATTTCTGTAAAAAGCATACTAATAATATAACGCAACAGAGATATTAATAATGACATTTATATTATAATGGGTGCAATCTGGCTAAGCGAATAAGGAAATACAAATATTACTAAGGAATAATACCCGTATACACAAATAACCAAGTCGGACCGAAACGTCGTCGTAAGCTTCTCTCTTTTATGTGCGGGTTATTTGTGTATCGTTCCAGTCACGGTATTGTGCCTTTTTTTTGTTATATACTGAATAATACCCGTTTCCAATACATAAAATTTATTACAGTAAAAAGGAGCAACCACGAGAGTAGGTCATCTGGAATCTACAATTTTTTTTAACTCTAGTAAGCGGTGCATAAGCTCCGTGTGATTGTTGTGATCGTGAATATAGATCCTAAGGCAGTACTGAGTACTGAACCCTTATCCATATTGTTCCTTCTTATTCTTCCGTTATCACTAGTTATAGGTCCTGGTTCTATCTGAATTTTTTCGGCCCTCTTCCCTTTCACTGACTTGTCAGATGAATTCTTTAGGATCGTCAGTGACATTTAGTGTAATTCGTTATTCGTATCATCATGTCAATTTCTCTTGATTTCTCTTCGTAACCGCTTGTAATTAGTTTTTGCTTGTGATTATAACTTTCTTTTGTCATGGTAGTAGCTTTGATATTTACGGAGGTTCCTCATCTGTCAGGCTAAATAGGAGAGAGAGAGAGAGAGTATGGGAGAAAGAGGGAGAGAGAGAAGGCTAGAGACAGAAGATGAAGTGAATCTTCTCCTTATATCGCTGGCCCAACAAAACTGTTGGCCCAAATCAGTTGAGCCCAATATTGCTGGGTAGATTTGAAGACCAGCTAGCAACTCGCTTCTATCAGCACTGCCTAGCACAACGTAAATAGCCTTCTGTGTGGGGAGAGGGAAATGTAGTCCTTCTTCACAAGGAGAAGAGCAGAGCAGAGCGGAAAAAAACAAATGCAGACCAGAGTCAGTCCTGTCAATCACTGGCAATATTCTTGAGACAATTATCTCATGGCAGATGTCAGTGTTATGACTACCATTCACTTCATTGCGACTGCCAATATGACTTCAGAAAACATCACAGTTGTTGATCTTAGTTAAACCTCTCAATTTAGTGGACCAGTCACTGAGTGAATCCAAGGTCAACTGTGTAGTAGGACAGGACAATGCTGATGCTTTCTATCCAATATGGCACTCTGGACTCTTTGCAAAACTGCAAGCACTGGGAATCGGCGGCTTTGTACTATGCCTCCTCAGTGATTCTCTTCAAGGTAGATTCTCTAAGGGACAGAGTCAACAAGACACTACTGGAGCAAGTGTTTCACTGGAATATTTGCTTCGGCCACTCTTATGGAATGCCTACTTCAAAGACCTTCATTTCATCCACGAATCTCCATGCATATGCAGGCGACTGTGCTCTGACATTTACTTATCCAAGTGAGGAAATGCCAGCTGTTCTAAGTTACATGAATCACAAGCTCAGAGCTATATCTGCCTGCGGAAGACAATGCCAGGTCACATTTGCTCTGAGAAAACACAAATGATTATGATCTCAAGAAACTATGATTATAATGACAGATCAGTTTAAAGAATGAATGGGAGAGTGTTGGTACCCGGGGACGAAGACGATATCCTTGGGGTGAAATTTGACTTCAAATTGACTATGAAGAACCACGACGTAAATCTTGCAGCCAAATAGGCCAGGAAGCTTGCAGCACTTTGACGCATCTCGCATCTGCTCGAGAGTAGAGGTTGCAAGATTCTGTACGAGGCACAAGTGCGCTCACACCTTGATCATGCTCCACTTTCTTGAATTGCTTTCTTCCCATCTCATCTCCGACTTCTTCATGGAACAGAGAACAGAGCAAGACAGCTCAATTCTTGACTGGACCTAATCAAGACAGATCTTTCATTTGAGCATAGCCTTTTACAAAGAAGGGATGTGGATGGCCTTATCGTTATTTACAAGGCCAATATTGTGAAAGGACCACATTTGGCTCCACTCCGAATACAGCGAAAAGTGAGCTTCTGCACAACATTCTAGAAGAGCAGCAAACAACTACACTCTGACTGTACCTTTCTCCTAAGCAGCACTTCATCTGAGATTATTTATTCCTAGGATGATTCCAGTTTGGAACATGTTCATACAGCAAAAGGACATCAGCAAAATAAAGTCAGCTGACCAAATGAAATCGCGGGCCCACAGATGACTACAACTTCATCCTGTTCTCTTAACAATAAAATGACTTTCAAATGAACTGGTGTAGGCAACAGCTCTTAGCTTGTAAATAAAGTTAGAAACCTTACTCTAACCTTGCAAAAGAGAGAGAGAGAGAGAGAGGAGAGAGAGAGAGAGCATGAGAAAGATAGCAGAGGACTTGGAATTCCTCATCGATACTTTCTGCTTCAAACAATTATATGCGTCAACCTACTTAAAATATTTCCGTGCATTATTTATGTGTGTGAGTCAGTGATAGAAATGCAGTAACTAAAGACATAAGAACTGCGAAAAAAATGTATCAGACCATACTGTAAAGATGGCGCGGAATTTAGAGAGATTTGGAAGGAAGACGTGGTCTACAACTATCTCTACTGAATTAGTACCGTTGCTGTCTTACACTACAGGTGTTGCTCCACTGCCATTCGCAGACCTGCGTACACCTTAAGTTTTACTTCTGGTTACCACAGTTCGGTTATGACTGTCATAACCCTGTAAATCTACAACTAGTAGTACTACTGACCCGGTTGTCTCATTGTTAACAGTAGTCTGTAGAGAAATTCAAGATTGTATCTACTGAATTAATATTACTGAATGGGACACACATCCCCAAAGCAGCTCGCCCTCAAGCTGCTAGCAAATTCACTGACCTTCTGAAGAAAGTCAACGATGCTCCTTCAAACAACAGATCTTGGCACAACCTGCTGCTTTTTGGCAATGCCTGTTTGGCTGTCCCACCAAGGAGGGACAAGTCACTAGCAACACATGTTATTAGGGCAATAAAAGCATTCCCAAGGGATGACAACCTCGTCCGTCGCCCCCCTAGGGCGACAAACACCCGACAGGCAAATGCCAACAACAGGACACCCGACGCCTCAAAAATCAGAGCCCAAATTAGCAAACAAATAGAAGAGGGTAATATTATTGGAGCTCTGAGGATTATAACCAGTGAGGAAACCATCGCTCCCAAGGACGTCAGCACGGCGCAAGCTCTGAAGGACAAACATCCACCCAGGGGTCCCAGTACCAACATTAACCTCCTTGACATTGCAGCAGGCGAAGAACATCTAACCTTACAGGATGCTGATATCTATAAAGCGGCTATGTCATTTCCACAGGGCTCAGCAAGAGGTTTCACCGGTTTAAGGCATCAACACTTAAAACAAATTCTCAATCCAGCACTTGGTGAGGTTTCAGAGAGGCTGCTGTCTGAACTCACCAAATTTTCCAACCTGTGCCTGGCTGGCAATGTCCCAGAGGCCATCAGACCCCTTTTCTTTGGTGCCTCATTGTGTGCCCTCCAGAAAAAGGATAGCGGAATCAGGCCCATTGCAGTAGGTAACACCCTTCGGCGCCTAGTCGCCAAGGCTGCAGTGTCCCAGAGGCCATCAGACCCCTTTTCTTTGGTGCCTCAATGTGTGCCCTCCGGAGAAAGGATGGCGGAATCAGGCCCATTGCAGTAGGTAACACCCTTCGGCGCCTAG
The DNA here is from genome assembly GCF_026875155.1 of Cherax quadricarinatus. Lineage (NCBI taxonomy): Eukaryota > Metazoa > Arthropoda > Malacostraca > Decapoda > Parastacidae > Cherax > Cherax quadricarinatus. The sequence continues at coordinate 7,502,581 of NC_069412.1, read as the reverse complement.
TTGCCAAGGCTGCAGTGTCCCAGAGGCCATCAGACCCCTTTTCTTTGGTGCCTCATTGTGTGCCCTCCGGAGAAAGGATGGCGGAATCAGGGCCATTGCAGTAGGTAACACCCTTCGGCGCCTAGTCGCCAAGGCTGCAGTAAGAAGGGTGAGTCAAGAGGCTGCTGCAATGCTGAAACCAACTCAGCTCGGTTTCGGTGTTTAACAGGGCTGTGAAGCAGCTGCCCACGCAGCACGAGTATATATCAAAAACGTGTCCGATGAAAAAGCCTTGGTCAAATTGGACTTTGCCAATGCTTTCAACTCGGTCAGAAGGGATGCTGCTCTCCAAGCAGTTTATAGAAACTTCCCTTCCTTTTATCCCTTCGTAGAATCGTGTTATAATGTGACTTCCAAACTATTGTTTGGGGACCATGAAATTGACTCACGTGAGGGGCGTGCAACAGGGGGACCCTCTCGCCCCTTTTCTGTTCTGTTTGGTCATCAAGGAAGTCACAGAAGCACTCTCCAGCGAGCTCAATATCTGGTTCCTGGATGATGGTACCCTAGCTGGCACAACAGAATCTCACCTAGAGGACATCAGCAAAATTAAAGACTTGGGAAAAAGCCTGGGCCTTTCTTTAAACCCCACCAAATGTGAAATAGTTTCTACCAATCAACAGATGATCCAGAATATTAGCGCCGTTTTACCAAGAGCACGAGCCATTGATCCAGCCAATACCACTCTCCTTGGTGCTCTTCTTGGGTCCAATGCCATCGATCTGATCCTAGAAAAAAAAGTCTCAGACCTCCGGACGATGGAAAGCTGGATGAAAGACATTGACACACATGATGCCTTCTACCTACTCACCAGGTGTCTGTCAATCCCAAAACTTACCTACTTCCTGAGATCCTCCCCAGCCTTCAGCAGTCCAAAACTCAAAGAATGTGACTCTCTCCTAAAGACCATGCTAGAGTGTGTACTGAATCTTTCCCTTGAAGATGGACAGTGGTTGCAAGCCTCACTTCCGGTCAGGCTTGGGGGACTGGAAGTACGCAGATCCTCCCAGATTGCTCTACCAGCTTTCCTATCTTCTTCCATAGCATCAAACGAGTTGATAAGACAAATTTCTCCTGATAACCTCAGTGACTCATCAGGAATACAGGACCCTAGCAATGTCAGTGCCATCACTGAATGGGAGACTCTTGCTGCTACAGCACCAAACCCTAGTGCAGTACTAGCTCACAAACAGTCAAGCTGTAATGGCCCGATCGCTGAAAAGGTGCTTGCCAACATGCTCAGGGCTGCAACATCAGATAGGGAGACTGCCCGTCTCCAAGCTGTGAGTGCACATCACTCTGGGGACTTACTCCAAACAGTTCCAATATCGGCAATGGGAACGCGACTCGACCCTAAGACCCTCCGTATTGCAGTGGCTCTGAGCCTTGCTGCCCCAATTCACACAAAATATATGTGTATTTGCGGTGAAGCGCAAGCAGACCAATGAGGTCAACGACATCATAAAGAGAACCCTTGCTACAGCTGGATGCCCAGCCGAGAGGTAGCCCTGATCACTAGCAGCCAACAATACCTACAACCCAACAAACCACCCCGACGGGATCACCATCTATCCTTGGAAGAATGGCAAGCGCTTAGCATGGGACTATACCTGAGTGTCCACACTGGCTGACACCTACATCCATCACAGTGTTGGGCAACAGGGAGGAGCTGCTGACCACAGGGAGGAGTACAAGATCAGCAAGTACAGGGACATAAGCCAACAGTATCAATTTGTCCCAGTGGGATCAGAGACCTTGGGATCATGGGAAAAAATGCCACACGTTTCCTCAAAGAATTGGGTTCCAGACTCATCGATACCACCAGGGACCCAAGGGCAGCCACTTTCATGTTCCAGAGCCTCAGCATAGCCATCCAGAAGGGAAATGCTTGCTGCATACTTGGCTCGCATCCGGCTTCGGAGGAGCTGGAGGAAATTCATGATCTTTAATATATTGCACCAATATATATATATATATATATATATATATATAAATATATATATATAATATATATATATATATATATATATATATATATGTCGTGCCGAATAGGCAGAACTTGCGATCTTGGCTTAAATAGCAACGCTCATCCATCTTGCCATATAGGACAAGCGAAAATTTGTGTATGCAATAATTTCGCCAAAATCATTCTGAACTTAACGAAAAAAATATATTTCACTGTGTTTGTTTAGTACTAAATTACTGTAAACAAATCTAAAATATATTTAGTTAGGTTAGGTTAAAATAAATTTTTCTTGTTATAATAAGGTTAGGTAAGTTTTCTAAGATTCTTTTGGTGCAAAATTATAAATTTTTACATTAACGTTAATGAAAAAAATATGTCTTTAAACGTATAAGAGAAAATTTTATGTGACTTAATTTTAAATGAGTTCTTGCTAATTGACCAGTTTTACATATTCGGCACGACATATATATATATATATATATATATATATATATATATATATATATATATATATATATATATATGTGTGTGTGATGTGTGTGTGTGTATATTTGCATTTTGAGGTTGTATATGCTCTCTCGAGGATGATGTATTTCTCAAAATTAATAATTAATAATTATCGTAATTATCGTAGAAAGGGGATTCCTATTTATATTTATGTTAGCATAAATAAGTAAACAAAAACACAAGTTAGTGAAATATTCCATTCATGTTTAAAGATGTAAGCTCCTTCATGGGGAGCAATGAATCCAATGAAATGATTGTGATCCATGGACTAACAATGACTCATTCGTCTAACTCTGCAGAACATTTCTGAGTCTAGTTCTTTTTCATGAATAAAACAAAAATAATTACGATGAAATCCTCAATGAAGATTTAATGCTAATTATTAGTCGTAAAGTTAAGCAGGACACAAACCAGGATTACCAAATTGGTGCATTACTAGCAGTAATACAACGTTGACTGTAGTGCAGTTTTGGAATATATTTTTTATATGTAACACATTCTCTTATTCTTAGTCATTCTCTCTCTCTTTCTCTCTCTCGCTGGTAGAGTGGCCATATTTGTGACTAAAATCTCTTAGGCAGGATGAAGAAGCTCCTCACTCTGTACATTAGGAATTTCAGAACCAGGAAAATGACACCATTTACATGAAATTAAAACATCAATTAAAAAGAAAGAAAAGTAAATAATCTCCACTGCCCCCAGTCTCCTCCTCGCTGCATCGACTGAAACTCGTATAAAAATGTTGGTTCTCCAGTGCTTCTATACATTCCCCTTGTTACTTTCATGGATAAAATTCAATGTCTCCATAGATGCCTCCTTATACCACCCACCTTTTCCTCCTCCTCAGTTCTATAATTCATTTCAATTTTCATAGTCTCGTCCCCCGACATGTACTCTCCGAAATATCTGAAATATCCGAAAGGAGTAGATAGTCTTCTGCTTTACTATCCCTTAAAAATGTAGATCATACATAATAGTCCATAAAATTAACATGTGTTCTCTTACTTTCGCCAGATGCATAAGAAATGATTGCGTATTGAATCCGTCTGCACAAGGAAAATCTTAGGCTTCTCTTTCTAGATTAAACAATTTAGTTCCTAACATGAAATGAACTATTGTGAGTAAGGTAGACGAATCCATTTCGGATTTTCTGATTCAATATTTATAGGAAATTATACCAAGGAACGTGTTGTCACCTTCAATGTTCATTCGTGAACGTCATGTATGTAGCCCAGAGTTCCAAGATATTGAAATTTATAAAATTAGTGATACTGTAAGCAGTCATTACCTATATTGTTTGACGACTGAGAATGCTTTGGTAAAAGTTAATATAAACTTTTATAACAGCTTCGAGAACAGACTATAAATTTAAGAATCATCTACTTCAATACATAATCTCATCTTATCAATCCTTAGTTCAAATAATATATATATAATATATATATATATATATTATATATATATATATATATATATATATATATATATATATATATGCAAAACAACCACTGTGAAAGAATAGTGAAATTCCAAGTGCTTTCGTGGCTACTCACATTATCAAGGAACAGTAAATGAAATACATGAAAGGAAGGCATATAAAGGGTCTAGACCACATCTCACCATCACATCCCACAACAAAGCAACAACTGACGTGCGACGAAACGCGACTCATAAGAAAGAGAACAGTGCAGCAGGTCCGTTGGCCTAACTAGACAGGTCCTTCACGGCATCCCGCAAACTATTTTACCCAAGAATTAAGATTTATTATTTGTCCAATGTATTATTAAATTCTTCCCAAATTCTATTAATTATAAATGGATCTAATTTATATAAACCAAAGGAAGTATTTATATTTTTTTTCAAAATTGCTTTTTATGAAACAAGATTCAATTATATTCCTGTCGACCATGGACTTGCTTGATACAACTTTCTCAACTTTTTGAAAACCAGTTGGATGGTTAAAATCTCTCATATGAATAAATAGAGTATTAGAATCTTGTCCAGTTCTAATGCTATATTTGTGTTGTTTTAATCTGAGTTCCAGACTTTTACCAGTTTGACCGTAATAAACTTTATCGCAAATTTTACAAGGAATCTTTTAGATACATCCATCAGCATTTTGGGGGAAACTCATCAAAAGTTTTTTTTTACTGCATCAAGATTTTTAAATACAACTTTGATATTAAGAGTCTTAAGAAGAGAAGGCATATCAACCAAGTTTTCATGGTAAGGGAGAACCAACATATTTTTAGTTGAATAAGGTTGGCTGCCCCTATTTGGATTGTAAAAAGTATTTCTAGCAATTTTAAGAGATTTATGAATTACGTTTCTTGGGTATTTCAGATCATTAGCTATTTCATAAATTTTGAATATTTCTTCATCTATGAACTCTGGACTACAAATACTCAAAGCTCTCAAAAACATTGATGAGAAAACAGACAGTTTAAGAAGAATAATAGCGTACATAGGAACAGTTATTTGTATGTTTTCTGTAAATTTTAAATTTTAATTCATTATTACCCTTAATAATTAAAACATCTAGAAAAGGCAATGAGTTTTTTTCCTCAAACTCAACAGCAAAGTGTATAGAGTGGGCTAAGCTATTAATTTTAACAAGGAAATGGTGTATATCTACATTCTTGGGCATATGACACAAAATATCATCAACATATCTGAACCATTTAACTTTATTCTGGAGGATTGTGTTAAGCAGCCTTGTTTCAAAAAAAAATCCATGTACGTATACGTTTACTAAGAACAGGTGAAAGAGGATTTCCCATTGTCACACCAAACTTCTGAGTGTGAAACTTATCATTAAATACAAATTTTGCATCAACAGTGCAAAGTTTCATAAGTTTAATGATAGTAGGAACTGGCAATGAAAATCATAATTAACGAGTTCTCCGGATAAGAAACTTAGTAAATCATCAACAGGAACTTTCGTAAACAAGGAAGTAACATCAAAACTAAACATGTTAAAATCGTTTAAATCAGTCAAGGAGCTTAATTTATCAACTAAATCTGTTTTTTTTAACATTAAAGTTAGAAATTTTGCCAACAATAGGGGTCAAAATGTCAAAAAGTCATTTGGATAATTTATATGAAGCTGATCCTATAGAGCTAATAATTGGCCTGACTGGATTGCCTGGTTTGTGTGTTTTTATTAGCCCATACATGTAGGGTAAAGATGGATTAGTGGAAGTAA